>JAUMJM010000127.1:0-144351 GCA_033558235.1 Neomorphus geoffroyi | reverse complement strand
TCCTCATTGCCACTATGGACTGTGATTTTTGGGGTAAAAACTTCCAAAGACTTACAGAGAAAGGAGCAGTGTACCAAAATTTCAGCTGGTGGGAGCTGGGGTACCTTACAGTGCTCTTGGACAGCTCCAGGCTGGGAACACTGTTTGGAACAGATCCTTCCCACTTGTATTCTGTTTTCACAGCCACTGGTGTCTGCAAATCACAGGGAACTGCTCAGCTTGTGCTGTAGGAGCAGGGAAGTTGCATAATGTGGGTTTGTGGGTGTGTTTGCTCCTTTTCAAGTGTAGCAGAGACCAAGAGTTTGCTGGTAACTGTAGCATTTCACAGGTTACTCTTTTCAGGAGTCTTTTTTTGGCTGTTGAATTATTTCTGGGTTAACAAGCGTGTCACTTCTGAGCTCTTATCAGGCCTTTTGAGTAACAGTTGCACTCGGATTTCCAAGCATGTGACTTTATTTTGTTTGGTTTTACCATAAATAGTATTTTTAGCATCCTCAAGAAATAGTTGGCCAACAGTCTTTGGCAAGAAGCTATCTTGTTGAGGCGGGAAAGGTTCAGAAGTGCCTGTATTTATAAACACTGTCACGCTATTAAGGTCCTCCAGGTGAGAAGTGTGTGTGTGGGGTAAGAGAGGATAGGAAGGTATCGCTGGTGAGTGTCTCTTCAGTTAAAGAATAAAGGTGTTCTGACGGGCAGGAGAGCACTTGCCTTCCCTGGGAGGGACTTGGATTAGTGGATAGAGTGGGAAGTCCTTGGAAGTCAGGAATGGGTAGGGGAGAAACCAGACAGAATTTCTGTTGAGAGGAAGAACTGAGTATTTATGCCTTGAAACAAGGCTTTTGCGTCCTTTTCCCCCTTTACCTGCATGTACCTCCTAATGAATTAGCTTTTTGATGTTCATTGCCCCCAGATAGTAGCTGCTTGAATCATTTTTATCTTCAGAATGTTTTTATCTCTCATGTTCTCCCTTTTAACAGAAACTCATGTGTGAGTCTTTTGTCAGTGTTTTGATATCCTGGGTGCTCTGAGGTTTTTAAGTTCCATGAGGGACAATAAGAGAAGCTTTACATTGATGGGTTCTAATGTGAGATGTGAGTAGATTTTGTACAGACTGCAAGGAAATCATCACTTTTATTATGTATAGTTTGTACTATGGGAAAATTGATGGTGGCTGAATAAGGGATAGTTTGGGAGGAGGGTTTGTCAAAATTCATAGTATTGGGACCTGGAATTAAGGTATTTCATCCAAGGCAGTGAAACTTTCAGCAGTGGATTTTCACATTGGAGTAGTTTGTGACCTAAACATGTTATAAACTTGGAGTTGAACCTTGTACACGGTGATATGGGCTGTTTCATTCCTTCACTGCCTCTGTCAGCAGCAGCACACAGAGAATCTGGGTCGCGGACCATACAGGCAGAAGTTGTTCACAAACTGTTGTCCCACAGGCTGTCCCTGTCACAATCCTGAGCATCGATATGGAGAGGGATTGTTTTTAGACAGGTATGCAGACAGACATTCTGCTTCTTATTAGTCCGTTAGCTGAAGTTTTTTGTGAGTTTCTAGGTAGGACGGTGGTGTAATCCAAGTTCTGCACTGCCTGGGTTTGGCTGTGTGTTTGGGGACATGAGTTAAAACTCCTGGGTATCAGAGGAGGAGATAATCCAGGCTGTGGAAATGCTCTGCTGTGTAAGTCAAAGATTCATGGAGAAAGAGTCTGAAACCTGCAGTGTTTTTAATATTGGGCTGATGTTCTTGCTGGTGAAGAACAGTGGGTGTGAGACAGAGGTTGTCGCCTGTATTTTAGTAAACGTCGGCTGAGAGCAGGCTGACTTTGGGCTGCCGGTTGTCATATCCTGGCAGAGCTGGGATGCTGAGCTCTGTGCGGGCGGGGAGGCAGAGTATAAGTCTCACTGGTAACGTGCCTGGGTTTGTATCTCTGTGCGCAGAGGGGCAGTGTTTGATCTTTGCATTGCTCTGTAAAAGCCAACAGGATCAGCAAGGTGTAAGTCAGGCTGCATTCATGGTGCTGGGAGACAAAGGTCCAAATTCAGTGCTACCCTAAAATGAAAAGGTATCTTTAGACATGTAAAAAAGAATCTCCTTTGGGTCTCCACGTGCAGGAATGTGTGGTTTTGGAAACTAGAGGTGTGGAAGCTTTTTGCTCTGCTGAGCCCTAAGGTATTTAGGATTTGTTGTTACCTTCCTTAACTCTGTGTAGGGAAGGCATGGATGGAAATAGAAACTGTAACACTAGTCAAACCAAACAATTTCTTGCCTGGCAAGTGGCGAGCAATTGGATCTTTGTATTGGACCGCTATTCTTCTTGAATCGGAGCCAGATGATTTGTGATGCAGCTCTCTCTGGGAGAGCTGTGAATACAACCCTCATGGCTTAATTGGGAGGCAGGTGGCTGAAAAGTCTCCTTAATCAGGACACCTCCCAGGAAATCCATGCGGCTGGTGGCTGTCAGGATCGGGATGGAGTTAGCACAGAACTTGTTGAATAGCAACAAAAATGATGGGCGTGGCGGTTGTGAAGGAATGCTCAGCCAGATGTGAAATGGGAGTGGATTTCTGAGCAGACTGCCAGTTAAGGATTAGAAGTGGGGACAAACTTGTATTCTGTATTCAGCACGGTATTTTAGTCCTCCACACATTTTTAGGCTGTTTTAAATGACTAAATACTACTGATCTGACTTAATCCAGACAGTGGGCAGAACGGCAAAACCGAAAGGGAGATCGGCAAATGCTGGAACATCTCTGTGAAGCAGGCTGAGAGCTTCTAACAGATACATTTGGTACAACAAATTGTTATCAAAGATGTTACTGGATGATACATTTGGTGGCAATAGAGATACTGAGGGTCTTGGTAAGGTGTCTTCTACCTCAGCTGGATTTTTAAAGAGCTTTGAGGATTTTAGAGCCGGAAGTCTTGAAAAAGTTGCCCAGCTTGTAGCTGCGTTGTAATATTTGAGCACATTTGATTTGGATTTGCAGAAGTATCAACATTTCCTGTGCTTTTTTTCCTGCTGCATCTGAAATGCTCTTCTGCTCAGGACAGCATTGTGTAATAGTAGATCATTGCACAGTAATCAATAGCCTGGGTTTGAAATAAGTTGCTTTGCTTTTTAAGCCTTTGAAATAATAACCAGTCATTCGTGCTTGCATTGCTTGCAAGGTTGGCATCCCATAACACCCTGCCTTCAAATTTGCTAGAACATAAAAACATCTTCCTAGCCCTTTTTGACCTGATTTCTTGATCCGTATACCAAGTCCTGTCTAAGAGCCCATCAGTCACCAGGATACGTGTCATGTAACGGTAAGAGGACACCCTTAGCGACGCAGGGTTGAATATGCTTTCTCATTTTTCCATTGCATATTTGTTTGCAGCTGCCCAGCCTGGGCACCCTACCCTTGGGTCCCTGTGACTTGGTGGTTCTGCCAACCTGACATTTGGCTCATCACGTTCTAGTCCTCATCTTATCCTGAAACGTTTTCCCTCGTGTGGGATTGAAGGTTGAGCAAGGACACCTCCCACTGGATCAGGGAGCTCCAAGCCCCATCCAACCTGGCCTGGAACACCTCCAGGGATGGGGCAGCCACCACTGCTCTGGGCAACCTGGGACAGGGCCTCCCCACCCTCACAGCAAAACATTTCTTCCCAAGATCTCATCTCAATCTCCCCTCTTCCAGCTGAAAACCGTTCCCCCTCGTCCTATCCCTGCACTCCCTCATCAAGAGCCCCTCCCCAGCTTTCCTGGAGGCATCTTTCCTGTTATCTTTTTGAGAAACTTAAATTCAGGCCTGTTTGTAGTTGACATTTCACACACAGTCTGGAAAGCTCCTTTTGATCCCTCTGTGGAAGAAAGAGGCCAGGCCAGCGCGGTCCTTGGGCTGTGACACTTTCCCAAGGGAGTGCTTGTGACTTTGCCCCTTGAGAATATCTTTGCCTTGAAGTCAGTCAGATATTGTCCTCCTGCCCCTTCCCTTGGCCTTCTGAGCAGGAGCTCATCCATGTATGGGGATGCAGAGGGAATCAGCTCTGAATTTCTGCTGAATGGTTGCTTATTTGCATGGATGGTAGGCACTGAAGTTACGAATTGGGCTACATTTCACTCCTGAGAGCGAAAGGATTCGAGCAGTTTATACTGTGAGCTAAACAAAAGGGTTTTTTGAACCTGAGGAATATTAGGTCAGAGTTGGGAGCGCTGTGTTTGCATCATGTAACATGCAGGTCGCACAGTTTAAAAACAAATAAACCCCAGGAGCAGGTCAGCCACAGCACATGCCTGTGTGTGCACGTTAGTAACTCCAGGGAAGGCATCTTTCCCCAAGGGTGGATCTGGAGTTGGTTAGTTTGGGACGCACTTCAAAATGCTGGTGTCTTTTTAAGGCCTTCAGGCTACGCTTGCTAGAAAAAACACCTGATACTGAGCTGAAGCCTGGAAAAAAGTTTCATTTTTCCTCTCACTTTCTGCATTTGAGGGAGGAAAGTCCCTTGAAATAGGCCAAAACAGGAGAAATATGCTGGGCTATCCTTTGTATGATGTAGTTGGCTGTTAGTGGTTTTTTCCCATTCTGAAACTTCACAAGAAAGCTTCATTCATCTCATTGATTCTGGTTTTAGTGTGTAGTGTGATTTGGTGTTCCAAAGCCCTGGCAGCATCAATGCCAACAATGCTCTTTGTTACCTTTGTGGTTTTCTTTTTCCTTTCCTTTTTCTTTTTCAGAACAAAAGGATTTTTGAAAGTGCAGAAAAAATCTCAAATTAAATTGTATTTCACACTTGACATTTTTCCTTCCTTTTTCTGCAGGTTTTCGGATATCTTGGAGATGGCAGACGACATGGCCATAGACATCCCCCATATCTGGTTGTACCTGGCTGAGTTGGTGACCCCCGTGTTAAAAGAAGGAGGAATCTCTATGAGAGAACTTCTACAGTAAGCGATGCTGCTCTTTTCCAGTGTCTGCCTGGCTGTGCTGTTGTGTTTTCACAGCACGGCTCCCGTTGGAGTCTCGGCCTCTCGTAGGAGCTGGTCTGAGGCTGCGGCACTGCTCGGGACTTGCAGCAGGCTGGCAGCCTCGGAGTGTTATAACCCCCCTGGCATTGCCATCAACGGACTGGAAAGTGCTTCCGGTCTGTGTCCTTTATATTTGGGGATTAAATTGGAGCCCATTGACTGTAAGCAGTGTATTAAAAAAAGAGTAAACTCTTCCCCAAAAAGGGTTCTGTTGCCAGAGTGCAGCATCCCACAAAATTGAGGGGATTTAACATTCCTATAAAGCAAAGTCTTGGTAATCGGCCTGGCTGTGGCACGTGCCCTGCATCCCCAAAGTCTCGTTTTTTCAGCATTCCAAATCCAAATTATAAGGGAAAATATTTGGTTTTCTTTCATTCTAGAGAATTTAGCAAACCTTTGCTTCCTGTGGGAAGAGCCGGCGTCTTGCTTGCTGAAATCTTGCACCTTCTATGCAAACAAATGGTGAGTGTCCACGAGTGCCGTTGGAAGACGAGAGCTGGATGCAGAGAGCGCACGTTTATGCATGAAGCCTACACATTTCCCACGTGGAGATATTTAGGGATGGGCCAGGCAGTCCAGATAACTAGGAAACCACCTCTTCACCCCCAGGTTCAAACCGAGCCTCCCGAGGTGCCATAAAGCTGAGTTAACTCTTCTTTTTCTCATCGCTTTTCCCTTTTGCAGGTACCTTTGCGCCTGGCTTCTTGCAGAAGCTAGAGTGCTGACAAACTGCAAGAGGGACATTCTCCAGGTATTTCTGGGCTGACCAGAAGCAGCAAGTGTCGGGAATCTTGCGAGAGAGCTCTTCTTGCAGACTGGAGAGAGCTCTTCTTGCAGACTGGAGAGAGCTCTTCTTGCAGACTGGAGAGAGCTCTTCTTGCAGACTGGAGAGGTTCGGCGGGTTCGGATAAGCTTCAGATGACCTCTGGGACTTCTGGGTGCTTATCCAAACCAAACCTGCCGACTCTTAGGATCCACCTGTCACTAGGGGTAGCGACACCGTCTCACCCTGTAACTCCCAGAGCTCTGTTGCCGGTGCCTTAATGCCCAGGCAGGGGGAAGAGTGAGTCACAAAGTGAATGGCAGAGTTAGGGGAGGAACCTAAGTCACACCACGGTCATGGGAAACCGTGCCCTGTTCCGATGTGTCGGCTGAAGCTGTTACAAACCCCACGTGTCGTGTTTTGCCTTGTTTACTGCCCGTCACCGCGATGTTTGACCACTTGACAAGATGCCTGTTCCCTGCAGCAGGGTTGCATGTACAGTCCCTCTTGCACGGGGTTTCCGGATGTGTTCACTTCATTGCGGGGCATCTGAAACAGTTCCATGTTTCTCCTGACACAGCTGCACCGCTCGGGCTCGCGAAAGCTCCCCTGGTTGTCTGGCAAATCTTTAAAACTGTTTTTGTTTCAGAGCCATAAGAAAGTGGGAGCCTTATGGAGGGAGACTGGCCTCAGTTGGAACGATTTCCTACCCGAAGGGGGGGATGTACATACCTTTCTCGTGGAACATGTGAGTCCAGAGCAAGCATTTGCTCAACAGTTTTGGCACACTGAGTTTTGGCTCCACGTCCTCTTTATTCCTCCTTTTCCACCCTACTCTTCAGTACAGTTGGTGTGGGACAAGGGGTGACACATCCCCCTCACCAAGTTGGGCTTAGATTGTTCCAGCATCTCCCTTCTGAAACGCCGTCAAGGGTGGGCTTGTCCCCTGCAATCCCAGGCACTCTTCTGCCGACAGCCAACTTCCTCGAGGAGTTCTTTCTCCAGCTGGGGAGAACGAGCTCAGGAACAAGCGCTGCAGCAGGGAGAGCCCATCTGCAGTAGGGCAGGGACAAATGACAGCAATTACTCACTCATCCCACCTTGTGTCATGATCGTGGTGGGGGGTTCACAACTAGGAGGAGCCAGGTCTGATGGAGGATACCTTGCAGCTCTTGCTGATGAAAGCTGAGGGTCTCCTTTTGGAGCTCCAGGTGATCCACAGCCCTGTTTTAGCACTCAGGAAGTGCTGCACTGCAGGAAATGAAATGGATTACCAAGGCCTGGGGCTCAGAGAGGGGACTGCAGATCCTCTGTCACGTTTGGCGATGAACTGGAGGGTTCACTGGAGTTTCTTTGAGCGAATGCCAGCTCTGGTGACAGCATTCCGACTCCCCGGCGTTTGAGTTGCAGTTGATTTTATGTGTGCTCGTGTTGTGCCGGGCTGGAGCTGCTCTGGGATGCTGGGTTGTCTTTGTGCGACAATGTCATTCCCACGTGTTTGCAAAATGCTCTGGAACAGAGAAAGTGTCTAAATCGTTGTAATGATAACTTAACAGTTGAAAGATGCCAGGAAGCAGGATGAAGTGTGGCTTGCTGCCTCGACGTGGTGTAATTCCGCACAGGAAAGTATGTTTAACTAATTCTCCTCATCACTTCTGGTCTTGCAGAAGTTGGCCTTCACGGAGTCCGATTGTTCCAGTTCCTCAGAAGCACTTTCAGAGAAAGAACTCTCTGCGGAAGAGCTGAGCAAGCAGCTAGAAAAACTCATTGTTGAGGACAAGGCGAACGATGAACAAATCTTTGACTGGGTAGAGGTACAAAGACTATTTTCACCCTCCCACAGCTCATTAAATGCTTTCATTAATATTTTCTCATCTAAATGAGCATTTCTGCAGGCTCCTCCCTAGGCACGGGTCATGAAAATGATCGGGTCTGTGCGATTCAACGCCACCAAAAAATTAAGATGTGAAATATAAGCAGTCATTTATTTCAAAGTAAGCTTTAGGAAGAAAGAATTTTAGCCGTGTTAACTTACACTGCAGACTGTTTGATTCCAAACGCTCCTTCCGGGCACCTCTTATACTTCAGAGGGAGAACACAGCTTCATTCTTTCTTCCCAAAATAAGAGGTAAAGGCTTCTCATGGCTTTTTGAAACAAAACCTACCAAATTCCACCTGCCACGATGCAAAAACATCCCGCGCAGTCACTGAGGGCACCTGTACCGTTCCCAGTGCATGAGACCAGCAAGTGTGAAAGGAAAGAAAGAAAAAGAACCCACTGACCCTGCCCTCTGTCTGAGTGCTCCCTCTAAACCAGATTGTAAATCCAGTGTCTGAAATGATACCCAACCTGATTCATTTAGATCTGTGCTCAGAGCAGGGTCTTGGTCAGCTCTTATTTCAGTTATTTCTGTTGCTGTTAGAAATGTCATTTTTCTGCTGCTGTTAGAGATGTCGAGAGCGGAATGAAAGCAGCACTGGGGGCACCCACAGGCTCTCTGCAGTCTTGGACAAGTTACATGGCCATTCTCTGAGCTTCTACAAAGCAGACCCATCTCCACCCAAGGAGCAGGCTGTAAAATTTGTTGGAAAAGCCTAAAACTCTTAGAAAAAAGTGTCAGGGCAATGCAGAGCTGGATTCCTCCACAGCAGCTTTTGGTGCACTTGAACTTGCTGCCAAACTCAGCGGTGGAGTTTGGAAAGGGTTGCTCTCATTCATGTTCTAACCAGTCCATTTACTCTTGATTTCAGGCTAATCTAGATGAAAGCCAGATGAGTTCACCTACATTCCTTAGAGCTTTAATGACAGCAGTTTGTAAAGCAGCTATTATAGGTGAGTAACTCAAAAGGAAAACACCCAAAGTGCAAAGGATTCGTTTGTGTCACATTTCCCTTCCCCGAGGCTGTTTTTTGTCGTGCCCTAAGACTCTTGCACTGGGTTGAACCCTAATGCTCAAGTAGGACGTTGGTCCCCTGCACCAGCCGGGTGTTCTGGAGGCCCCGATGTATCCCGGTGCCATCTGGGTTAATCTGAGTAACTCCACATTGTTCATTGATTTTTGTAGTGAAGGTGTCAACACAGTAGACGTTATTCAGACAACGAGGGTTGCCCCACTCCTGTGTCAGCAAGCACACGTGGGCACTCTGCCTGCCGTTGCAGATTGCCACCTGCGAGTTGGAAGCGTGGGTTGCAGAAGAGAAGCCAGCCTGCATCTCTGTCTTGTTCATAGTTTTATGTCCAAAATTAGAATTTTGGGAGGAGTTTATGGGTTTGGGTTATGTGGATTGCTTGAACGCAGAGCAGTGGGCTGGAAGTGGAGGGGAAGGCTCGCAGTCAGCCGTGTGAGCCTCGGACCCGCAGGGGGCCGGAATGAAGAGCTTCAGCCAAAAACATCTGTTCTGCTGACTTTGTTTGCTTTAACTTTATTGGTGGCATCTGGCAAGGCCAAAAATTGTGCTTGTAAAACACCCACTCTGCTCTTAACTGCAAGAGTCACGCTTGGTGAAGAGGGCGGCCAACTTCAAGGGTAAAGCTAGCCCAGCTCCTTTCTCCCTGAGAACAGAGCCCTTCTGATGCCACCTAGTGTTAACGGCAGAACCACTCAGGACACGATTCCAAACGTTTAAAGGATCCCTGCTGTGTTTCAGGGACATCTTGTTCTGTTTTTCTTACCTTGCCTCTAATTGAGGGGGTTTCCCTTTTGTTTTCAAAACACCACTTAATTGTGTTACGTGATCTACTTAAAAGCTGCCAAATAATTTATCCGTGTTGCTGTTGGATTTCTAATGTGTATTTTTACACCTCCCTGATTTCCTGGGCTGTGTGCAGTGCATGATTCTGTGTCTGCCCTCATATTTTTAGGAAAAACAACGTACTTTTAGAAAAGCCTTCTCTATAACTGAAATCTCAGCCCTAGCCATTGTTGGAGACCCAGTTGTCTGTGGAAACACAATGGTCTGTACTGCCAAGTCAGGCTGTAATCCTTTTGCGTGTGCCAGCAGGCTGGGTAGGGCCAGGGGCACTGTGGGTCCTGGTTGAATCTGGGGAACTGGAAGAACCAAAACATCCAGAAAAAGGCATTGATCAGAAATAGTGTTGCTTCTTGTCCTCCTCTCTCCACACAAGCTTGTACCTATGGTTTACAAAGGCTTGTAGTGATGGGACAAGGGGGAACGGCTCTAAACTGGAAGGGGGAAGACTTAGATGGGACATTAGGAAGGAATTCTTCACAATGAGGGTGGGGAGGCCCTGGCCCAGGTTGCCCAGAGCAGCGGTGGCTGCCCCATCCCTGGAGGTGTTCCAGGCCAGGTTGGATGGGGCTTGGAGCCCCCTGATGCAGTGGGAGGTGTCCCTGCCCATGGCAGGGGGTGGCACTGGATGGGCTTGGAGGTCCCGTCCAATCTAAACCATTCCATGATTCTGTGATAGGTTCTTCATCCAGTAAGGACTCCCTTGAATGCCAGAACGTGCCTGGTTGTACTTGGTATAGTTTGCTAATTCAGACTTGAGTGATTTGCAGGCTTCAGGACTGAGTTTGTCCTTTTTGTGCTGTTCCTACGCCGCTCCTTGAGCTGTTTGGCTAAAACAGAGCTTCAGGCTTTATGCTGGATCGCCTGTCTGGATAGCTGAGGGCTTAGAAGTTTCCTTTTTTTAGTACAAACAGGTTTGGGATACCAGCTACAACTTAATGTTATTGTTTAAAAACTTAATTATTCAAAGCTAACGTAGCACAGTTCAAATCAAAGACACCCTGAAATGTGCCTGAGGGCTAATGCAGCGAAACCTGTTCTCTCAGTACCACCTTAAGGACTGAAACAGTTCCCTTTATTCCTTAAACCTGCTCTTGAGTTTTAATGTAAGGGCCACGAAGCTTAAGGATGGACAGGGATTCTTCAGCAAGGCTATGGCTTGTGGTGTGAACAGATCGTAATTCTGTGTACAGAGGGGTATTGCAATGTTTTTAAGTGCATCCTCTCCCATAATCTATAAAGGGAGCCCAAGAGGAGACCCAAGCCATGATGGGGTCATTTATTCATCGAGTGAATCTGACACTGCATGGCCAGAAGGTTGCTGGGGACTGCAGTTGCCCTTGGTAATGACCACACCCAGAGGTGACATCACAGGGGACACAGAGGGAAGGGGCAAGGTGAGAAGGGTGGTGGTGGAGTCGTGTGCCAGCTACAGGGCAGCACATAGTATGGGCTAATTCCTCTTCAAAGGGAAGGCTGTTGCAGGCCAGGTTTTGTGCTGCTGCAATAATGAAGTATTCAAAAAGAAAAAAGGTAAGTTATAACTTCTTGGTTAAAAAAAAAGGTGGAAGAAAGTGCTCTAAACAGTTACTTCTAAATGTCTCATTAGAATGCCTAATCGGCACAACTCCACCGCTCCAGTTTATTGTTACTTTGGGCAAATAACATCAGGGAGAGCATCTGGTGGTGCGAATTGTTACAGCCCATTGAAATCAGTGGAACTATGAAAAATGCACACGGCCGTGGTACAGCTGTAACAGTTTGGGGCCGTCTCGTTGTGTTGCAAACGCTCCAGAGCAGCAGTGGCTTCTGCTGAATGCGTTCCAGCTTGTTTCGTGATGTTTGTCTTACTTTGGAGGATTTATCAGCAATGCCTCCTGTTATGGCTTTCCTTGGATCCAGGTTCGGAGGAGGCTTTTGGGTGGTGGATGGATGGGGGTCAGGCAGCACATGGTTTTGGTGACAGTGCTGCGTCTTTGCTATGTTTTCCGCTGTGGCAGATCGGAATCTTAGAGTGGTGTTGGTCAATGGGTTGTGTCCTTGATGAGAAGGTTTCTCCAGGGTGATCAACTACGTAGTCTTTATTACAGTGCAGGGATGGAGTGAGGGGGAAGGGTTTTCAGCTGAAAGAGGGGAGATTGAGGTGAGATCTTAGGGAAAAATATTTTGCTGTGAGGGTGGGGAGGCCCTGGCCCAGGGTGCCCAGAGCAGTGGTGGCTGCCCCATCCCTGGAGGTGTTCCAGGCCAGGTTGGATGGGGCTCGGAGCCCCCTGATGCAGTGGGAGGCGTCCCTGCCCATGGCAGGGGGTGGCACTGGATGGGCTTGGAGGTCCCTTCCAATCTAAACCATTCCATGATTCTGTGATAGGTCCTTCATCCAGTAAGGACTCCCTTGAATGCCAGAACGTGCCTGGTTGTACTTGGTATAGTTTGCTAATTCAGACTTGAGTGATTTGCAGGCTTCAGGACTGAGTTTGTCCTTTTTGTGCTGTTCCTACGCCGCTCCTTGAGCTGTTTGGCTAAAACAGAGCTTCAGGCTTTATGCTGGATCGCCTGTCTGGATAGCTGAGGGCTTAGAAGTTTCCTTTTTTTAGTACAAACAGGTTTGGGATACCAGCTACAACTTAATGTTATTGTTTAAAAACTTAATTATTCAAAGCTAACGTAGCACAGTTCAAATCAAAGACACCCTGAAATGTGCCTGAGGGCTAATGCAGCGAAACCTGTTCTCTCAGTACCACCTTAAGGACTGAAACAGTTCCCTTTATTCCTTAAACCTGCTCTTGAGTTTTAATGTAAGGGCCACGAAGCTTAAGGATGGACAGGGATTCTTCAGCAAGGCTATGGCTTGTGGTGTGAACAGATCGTAATTCTGTGTACAGAGGGGTATTGCAATGTTTTTAAGTGCATCCTCTCCCATAATCTATAAAGGGAGCCCAAGAGGAGACCCAAGCCATGATGGGGTCATTTATTCATCGAGTGAATCTGACACTGCATGGCCAGAAGGTTGCTGGGGACTGCAGTTGCCCTTGGTAATGACCACACCCAGAGGTGACATCACAGAGGACACAGAGGGAAGGGGCAAGGTGAGAAGGGTGGTGGTGGAGTCGTGTGCCAGCTACAGGGCAGCACATAGTATGGGCTAATTCCTCTTCAAAGGGAAGGCTGTTGCAGGCCAGGTTTTGTGCTGCTGCAATAATGAAGTATTCAAAAAGAAAAAAGGTAAGTTATAACTTCTTGGTTAAAAAAAAAGGTGGAAGAAAGTGCTCTAAACAGTTACTTCTAAATGTCTCATTAGAATGCCTAATCGGCACAACTCCACCGCTCCAGTTTATTGTTACTTTGGGCAAATAACATCAGGGAGAGCATCTGGTGGTGCGAATTGTTACAGCCCATTGAAATCAGTGGAACTATGAAAAATGCACACGGCCGTGGTACAGCTGTAACAGTTTGGGGCCGTCTCGTTGTGTTGCAAACGCTCCAGAGCAGCAGTGGCTTCTGCTGAATGCGTTCCAGCTTGTTTCGTGATGTTTGTCTTATTTTGGAGGATTTATCAGCAATGCCTCCTGTTATGGCTTTCCTTGGATCCAGGTTCGGAGGAGGCTTTTGGGTGGTGGATGGATGGGGGTCAGGCAGCACATGGTTTTGGTGACAGTGCTGCGTCTTTGCTATGTTTTCCGCTGTGGCAGATCGGAATCTTAGAGTGGTGTTGGTCAATGGGTTGTGTCCTTGATGAGAAGGTTTCTCCAGGGTGATCAACTACGTAGTCTTTATTACAGTGCAGGGATGGAATGAGGGGGAAGGGTTTTCAGCTGAAAGAGGGGAGATTGAGGTGAGATCTTAGGGAAAAATATTTTGCTGTGAGGGTGGGGAGGCCCTGGCCCAGGTTGCCCAGAGCAGCGGTGGCTGCCCCATCCCTGGAGGTGTTCCAGGCCAGGTTGGATGGGGCTCGGAGCCCCCTGATGCAGTGGGAGGTGTCCCTGCCCATGGCAGGGGGTGGCACTGGCTGGGCTTGGAGGTCCCTTCCAACCCAACCCATTCCGCGATTCTGTGATGACCAGCAGTCCATCTGATAATGGTTTCAATTCTTGTCTTTGGGGCTGAATCATCTGATAAGCTATTTTTTTATGTACTTTTTGTGTTGCCTGCAGGCTCCGTACCCCTCAGGACAGAATGCAGCTCCAACCACGCTGGTGTACCCTCAAACCCCTCAAACAATGAATACCCAGCCCCAGACCCGCTCACCGGTAAGGCCACCCCTCTTGGCATTTCCTTCTGTGTGTTCTCCTTCGAGTGCGTGTTTCCTTGTGTGTGTGTGTGTGTCCGTAGCACTTGGCCGGCTCTCTGGAAAACTTGTTTTACTGAACTGGAAGCACATTCCAAATGGCAAATCTTGATTGAATTTTTCAGACACCAATAGGGTAGTTTTCCTTTTTAAGTGGCTTATCGGAAAAGAAGTGATGGAGGGATTCTCATCTCCGTTGAAATAACACGATTTATTTTTAGCATAGCTGCTTTCAGGTTCACTTCATTTTACAGTTTAGATTCATTAGCAGAATCTTTCTCTTTTCTTCTTTTTTTTTTTTTTAATTTAAGGAAGTGTTTTGTAGTGTGACAGAACAAAGCTCGGTAAACGAAAGATTCTCAGTCTCCAGTGGCCTCTGGGCATCCAGATTGGTGCCACTGGATCAGTTCTAACCATTTCCTGCCTGGCACCTTGTAGGTGCTCACACATTTGACTTCTGTGTACCCCGATCTTTTTGTGCTGAGCCCCTTTTTCATCCACCTTTAGGTTTGTTTGTCCTCTGTATTTTTTCCTGGTGTGTATTGCAATACTGCTCTGCTATTGTAGGACTTGAGTTCCCCAAACCAGGCTCTTTTTTGGGGAAGGTTTTGGAACAGAGTCCGGTTTACAGGTCCCTGGCTGGAAGAGGCTGGATAAAATACTGCATTGTAAGCAATATAACAAACTGTACTCCTTCTTGCAGGCAATTGTGCCAATGGCACTGGTTTTCTTTCTTTCTCCCTCTCTTTCTCCCTCCCTCTCTTTCTCCCTCCCTCTCTTTCTCCCTCCCTCTCTTTCTCCCTCCCTCTCTTTCTCCCTCCCTCTCTTTCTCCCTCCCTCTCTTTCTCCCTCCCTCTCTTTCTCCCTCCCTCTCTTTCTCCCTCCCTCTCTTTCTCCCTCCCTCTCTTTCTCCCTCCCTCTCTTTCTCCCTCCCTCTCTTTCTCCCTCCCTCTCTTTCTCCCTCCCTCTCTTTCTCCCTCCCTCTCTTTCTCCCTCCCTCTCTTTCTCCCTCCCTCTCTTTCTCCCTCCCTCTCTTTCTCCCTCCCTCTCTTTCTCCCTCCCTCTCTTTCTCCCTCCCTCTCTTTCTCCCTCCCTCTCTTTCTCCCTCCCTCTCTTTCTCCCTCCCTCTCTTTCTCCCTCCCTCTCTTTCTCCCTCCCTCTCTTTCTCCCTCCCTCTCTTTCTCCCTCCCTCTCTTTCTCCCTCCCTCTCTTTCTCCCTCCCTCTCTTTCTCCCTCCCTCTCTTTCTCCCTCCCTCTCTTTCTCCCTCCCTCTCTTTCTCCCTCCCTCTCTTTCTCCCTCCCTCTCTTTCTCCCTCCCTCTCTTTCTCCCTCCCTCTCTTTCTCCCTCCCTCTCTTTCTCCCTCCCTCTCTTTCTCCCTCCCTCTCTTTCTCCCTCCCTCTCTTTCTCCCTCCCTCTCTTTCTCCCTCCCTCTCTTTCTCCCTCCCTCTCTTTCTCCCTCCCTCTCTTTCTCCCTCCCTCTCTTTCTCCCTCCCTCTCTTTCTCCCTCCCTCTCTTTCTCCCTCCCTCTCTTTCTCCCTCCCTCTCTTTCTCCCTCCCTCTCTTTCTCCCTCCCTCTCTTTCTCCCTCCCTCTCTTTCTCCCTCCCTCTCTTTCTCCCTCCCTCTCTTTCTCCCTCCCTCTCTTTCTCCCTCCCTCTCTTTCTCCCTCCCTCTCTTTCTCCCTCTCTCTCTTTCTCCCTCTCTCTCTTTCTCCCTCTCTCTCTTTCTCCCTCTCTCTCTTTCTCCCTCTCTCTCTTTCTCCCTCTCTCTCTTTCTCCCTCTCTCTCTTTCTCCCTCTCTCTCTTTCTCCCTCTCTCTCTTTCTCCCTCTCTCTCTTTCTCCCTCTCTCTCTTTCTCCCTCTCTCTCTTTCTCCCTCTCTCTCTTTCTCCCTCTCTCTCTTTCTCCCTCTCTCTCTTTCTCCCTCTCTCTCTTTCTCCCTCTCTCTCTTTCTCCCTCTCTCTCTTTCTCCCTCTCTCTCTTTCTCCCTCTCTCTCTTTCTCCCTCTCTCTCTTTCTCCCTCTCTCTCTTTCTCCCTCTCTCTCTTTCTCCCTCTCTCTCTTTCTCCCTCTCTCTCTTTCTCCCTCTCTCTCTTTCTCCCTCTCTCTCTTTCTCCCTCTCTCTCTTTCTCCCTCTCTCTCTTTCTCCCTCTCTCTCTTTCTCCCTCTCTCTCTTTCTTTTTGGTTTTTTACCACCTGGTTTTTTTGTTGGCTGATCTACAGAAATGCTCTGATTTCGCTTCTTTGCTAAAAGCATGAGCTACCCTGGCAGGTCCTGCCAGGTGAAGTGTCGACGCCAGGCCCAAAGTTGGATTGCATTTGGGAGGGTCTGACCCGGTGTAGGACAGAGACCAGGGCGACTGCAGGCTCGACAGGTGACGTGGCCAGAAAATGTGACAAATTATAGGGGTTTGGCCCCGTTTTGAGGAGGAATCTGCAGTTGTCGGCCATTTTTCTATTTTTTAAGCTTTCTGTGTGCAGTTATTGCCATCCACTCTGCTCGTCACCATTCCCACCCCCATTACTAGAAGCCAAACCCATGACATCTCATTCCACCTCCCCATCTCAGAACAAATGCAAGGCTGGCCTGGCCCTGACCTACTCTTGCATTTTGTTCTGGGCTTGATTTACCTTTTCTTTTTATCAGTTATTATTTTTTTTAATTTATTTTTTTAACCGTCTGTTTTTTGGTGGCGAGGGGAGGGTGAAGCGGAGCCGAGGAAGGTGGCGGGATGGCTTTCCCATCCCTAGGCTTCCATAGCGTGCTCACATCCAGCAGCCCGGTGTGGCTGGTGTGGGTAGGTAGGCTGTCGCACTAACGAGGTTGATCCTAACCCCGCTTCCTCGAGCAGCCGGAGCTTCCTCCATCCTGTTTCTGCATCCAGGAGCCATTGGCAATTGCACAGATCGGGCTTTTCTGTTCCTTCCAGGACAGCTGCCTTTGCAATCCAACTGGCTTCATGTTTTCTCCCCGTTAGCATCGTAGCGTCGTTCCGATAAGCGAGAATTTCCAAGCTCCAGCTGGGGGAAGGAAAATGAAAGCAGAGTCATTCAACCCAACTGAAAATTATCGATTAGCTCTTGCCAATGCCAGCCCTGAGCACCAGGTGATTTTAACATAAACCGTCCAATTCTAGGAGAGCTGCCATAAAAAACTTAGTGGGAGAGGGTGTTTGAGCCACCCAGCAGTGGTTGTGTTCAGAGAGGCTTGAGAGGTGCCAGTTCACCATCGGGAGTTGGAGAGGATGCCCCAGGGCCCACGAAGCGGCGAGAGGGGCTGTTAAGAGTGGAGGCGGCAACATTGGACCCAGCTTCCGTAAAAAAGTTTTCCTTTCTATCTCCTGCCTTCCTCGGACAGAGGAAAAGAACTCACAGTGTCGTGTTTTGATCCGAGCCAGGAGTGACTACAGTTTGTTCTGTTGCTTACAGCTAATAGGAGTCAATCCTATCAATCTGAATTAATTAAAAGAAATTAAAGATAAAACAAATCAGTAGCCAGCGGTGACCAGTACAAAACAGATGAGGGTGTTTTTCACTAACTTTGCGGTTTGTTTTATATCATTTTTTTATCTTGTAACACATATTCCTTTTCTCCATGGAATGGACTTCAGTTTCTTAAGGTGGGAGTTTCCAGCTCTTGCCTTAAACACAACGAGAACGAATCTTTTCTGTGGAGCAGTGATAAGAGAGGTTCTCCAGCCCTGAAATTAAACAACACGAGGGTCTTTTGCACCCTATCAGTCTCTTTTTAATTGATTTTTTCCATTCATGTGTAACGAGGAGCCTTTCCCTGCTGGAAAAGCGTGTTACGGGGTAACCATCCTTCCCTTTCCTCACACACAAGACGTGAGTTCGTTTTGAGGAGTTCCTCCTTTAGGAAAAGAAGCACTTGAAGCGCATCCATATCCAGGTGCCCGTTTCTCATCACTGTAGGACCCATCGGCAGAGCCACTGTCCTCTCCACACCCTGAGCGCTGGGAGGATGCTGAGTCTTTGAGCGCCGCTGTCCAGCGGTCGCTGTTAAAGTAGGAAGTTTAGCTCTTCACTCTTACAAGATCGTGCTTTGGCTTTTTTCTTTAATGTAAGGAAAATTTTCAGGGTGGAAAAACTGTGATGAATCTGTGCAGGGTGTTCCTTAGAAGCTCTTCTACTGCAATAGGCTGTCTGGGCGTATTTTCTCATTTCTGAAGGTCTTTTCACTTTCCATCCAACTGTCAGGATGAGGTGAAGGAATAGATAAACAGCGCTGTTAGTAGAGTGGTTCTTGGAAATCTTAAATGTAGGCAATTAAAGTGTTTATAAAAGAGAAAACCAGCTGGACCAGTGAGTATTTATACTCTGCTTCTCATGTTTGATGGCATTAAAACAGCTGGGAGGTAGAGCTGAAAGTGAACTCAGCTGTTTTTTACTGAAAAAATCTCTTATTAAGAAAATTGATAGTTAAAAGCCAGATTTGATGGCTTTTTTCAGACAGAAAGTGACCATACCGAGGCCCCGCGGTCTGAATTAGCAGAGTTGGACTGTACCACGTGCCTTCCGTTCCCAAGCCGTCACAGGTAGCAACAGCTAGCGGCGTGTGGTGGATAGAAAGCCACCATGGGATCTGGTTTCATTTGCTCTGTTTCGTTATGGGACCTGTTATCAACAGATTTTCTTGCTCTCGGCGTGGAGCTCTGCTGATTACACTGAGAATTCAGGGTTCAGAGACCTAACTCGGATGCCCTGTCATCTTTATTTCTATTTTCCCTTTCTTGCATTCATTTTTATTTCGATTTTAACAATCAGTTGTTTATTGGAAAATGCTTTTAATGTTTACTGAGCATGGTAAATCCTGGTTACGTTCCCTCGTGTGTAACCCGAGTGGGTGGGAAGTGATTCAGTAACCCGAGCTGAGGGCTGGGATCCAGGACCTCCTGCGCTCCATCCGCGCTCTCCAGCTGATGCCTTCAGCTCCCATCCTGGGTTAACCTGTCTCCTTCGCTTTCAGATGGGGGTGACAAATCCAACTCGTTAAGGAGGTTTTATTGGAATTTTATGGATAAAGAGATGCTGAAAGCGGCCTTGCCCTGTGTGTGGGTGTAGAGTTGCTGACCTTTCCCTTGCAGGGAGTTGCCCTCGCCGGCAGGACCCTGCCTGTTGCCCGCTTGGCTCCTAGCTGCTCTCCAGCCATCAGTCTCCATCCTCCGCTCCCACCAAATACCTGGAACAGCTCAAAGCCCAGCTGCTTTAACCATTTCCCTCCACCTTCAACAGTTTAAAATCTTCACCGCTGCTTGTTTTAAGTTGGTTTTATGTTTGTTTTCCCAGGCAGGATAGCGAATGCCCGCATTCATTCCCTAGAGTGCCTTTAAAATACCGAGCAGCTCCGGCTGTTCGCTCCCGGCTCTCAAGCAGCGCACTGCCCCCCGTAAGCGATGTTCACTCCTTAGACCTCAGTACCTGTCCGTCACTGTCCTGCAGCGAAGCTTTTGACTGTTTTGTGATGTGTTGTTTTTTTTTTTCCTTTCCTGTGGGTTTATTTTACATAGAGTGTGACATTTTGGTTTCGTTGTGGTGTTTCTGACTCTTTGTGCCTTTCCTTTTGTGTTTGTTTCTCCCGCCTTTCCTCAGTTTGCAGCGGGGCCTCGACCTGCCCATCACCAGGTACAGTACCCTGCCCCTTCATTATCATCCTAAACTAATTACCTGGGGGAGGTGGGTGGTTGGCAGTGATTCCCCACTAACTCCGAAGTAGCCCTGTTAGATATTAACACACGCGTAACCCCGCTAACAACCTGCCTGCGACGCAGAGTAACACTCTTAATTCTTGAGTGGTGTCACTGCTCTCGTTAACCACCGTACTTAACGCCGTTTCCGTAGGAAAGGAGAACCAGTAGAGCTCACTGCCAGGTATTTGTGAGATTTGCTTGCCTTTTCCCATCGCTGGAAACTTTGTTGAGTATCTCCCAAACCAGTCAGTGGGTTAGGTTGCCTGAGCTGAAGGTGTCAGTGACAACCAGGCATTCGCATCCCTGGGAAAATCATAGTATCATGGAATGGTTTGGGTGGGAATGGACCTCCTGTTCCATGGGCAGGGACACCTCCCACTGGATCAGGGGGCTCCAAGCCCCATCCATGGTCTTGAAAAAAATCACACTTTGCAAACTCAGAGCAAGGCAAATGACTTTCCTGTTCCTGTGTTTCTTTTGTGTTACCATTACATCGCTTAATGTTGGTTTTGGTCACCTTATGAAAGGCAATCATTTAGGAATGTTTGTAGTATTCCTGTTGCATGGCTTGGACTTCTAGGAATAGTTCTGGCTGATGAAACTCATGGGCAGCGCTTATTAGGGGGACAGAAATGCCCAGAGGATCTCTTCAGCATTAGGGCAGATCATAGAATCGCTTGGTTGGAAAAGACCTTTGAGATCATCAAGTCCAACCATCCCTGTCCACTACTAAACCCTCTCTGAGCACCTCATCTACCCATCTTTTAAACATCTGCAGGGATGGGGACTCCACCACCTCCCTGGGCTGCTGAGAGCTGCCAGATGCACCGGTCGTTTCTGTCTTGGTCAAGGTGTCTGCAGTTGTCTTTTCTGTCAGCTCCTACGTTCATCCTTGCCAAAACCCTTATCTCCTGGCACTGATTTTGCTGCTTCATGAAGCTTTTGAGGGGGCAGAGGTGGAGCTGACAGGTGGAAAAGAGGAGGAGAGGCCAAACAAGTGCAGGAAAGCTCTGCCAGGCTGTTTCCATGTCACTCTTCGTTGGCTTGGAAGGAACAGGTTGTTTAACAAAGTTAATGGGAGAAAAAAACAATCCCATTAACTCCAGCGATGCTGGGACAGGGGCTCAAGTCCCAGAAGGTTTGTTCCAGGAGAATTATCTTACTTCACTCCTGTTAGCCTGAGCAGTTTAATACAGTAGAGATGGGCACCTTTGGGCAGATGCTGTCTCAGGAGTGAGGTAGGTGAGTTTAGTGGGCAGAGACACCTATAAAAGCCCATAATCGTTGTTCCTTCCGCTTCGGAGAGCAGGGTGGAGCAGAGATCCTTCCAGAATAGGGCAAAAACAGGCTTAAAAGGTAGAATGAGGTGTTTGCACTTGTTTGCTCACAGGCAAATGTCATGTGAGAGAGAGAGCAGTGATTTTTTTGTGGTGAGGAATTGCGCTGACAGGCGGCGGTGGAGGAATGTTTGCAGGATGACTGGGCAGCGCAGGCAGTGACGGAATTAGCATCTTGTTTAAATGCTTTTGTTCTTGACCTTAACTTCAGGTCTGTGTTTATATTATGTGATACCAAAAATGCATCACTCGTTAGTTCTGTCCTAGGTCCTTACTAACGCAAATTCCCTACTCATTGTGAGCCTTTTAATCATGGAATCATGGAATGGTTTGGGTGAGAAGGGACCTCAAAGCCCATTTCCACCCCCTGCCATGGGCAGGGACACCTCCCACTGCATCAGGGGGCTCCAAGCCCCATCCAGCCTGGCCTGGAACACCTCCAGGGATGGGGCAGCCACCACTGCTCTGGGCAACCTGGGCCAGGGCCTCCCCACCCTCACAGCAAAACATTTCTCCCCAAGATCTCATCTCAATCTCCCCTCTTTCAGTTTCAAACCCTTCCCCCTCATCCTGTCCCTGCATTCCCTGATCCAGAGCCCCTCCCCAGCTTTCCTGGAGCCCCTTTCAGTCCTGGGAGACTGCTCCAAGAGCTCCCCAGAGCCTTCTCTTCTCCAGCTGAACAACCCCAACTCTCTCAGCCTGTCCTCGTACGGGTGGTGCTCCAGCCCTTGAATCACCTTCATGACCTCCCTCCAACAGCTCTACATCCTTCCTGGGCTGAGGACTCCAGAACTGAACACAGTAACATTCTCATAAAAACCATGGAGCTCCCTGCGAGCAGGTTTTGGACCTGGAGTCTGGAGGCAGCGCAGCCTTAGAGGAAGAGAGTTCAGTGCTTACTGGTGGGATTCTACCACCAACTTGTCACAGCTCGGTTTAACACTTCCTTTTGGACTGAGTTCTGACCCTGCCTGTAGGTTAAAACTTGTGATTTCCAGGTTTTTTCCTGATCTAATCACCACACGGCGTTGCAGGTAGATTTTTGACTCTGAAATCTGCTTGTAGTTATCTGAGAGAAGCTGTCACCACTAGAAGAACATTTCAGGCTCTGTTCCCAGTGATACCTGTCCTGCGCTGGATCAGGACAGGCACAGAGGAACTGAGGCTATAGATGAGGTGTTTATTTCTTATATCCCAAAGCCCGGTCTCTGCCCATGGTGCAGACTGGGCATGGAGAGCGGGACTTTTGCTACTGCCCCGTGCAGGAGGGTGACGGCTGTTGAAGCAAGTTCAACCCAAACCCAAGAGTTAGAGGATGCTGGAGGCCAACATAAATAATCCTCCTCACATGGGAAACTTTTAACATATTTGAATTGTATGACATAAGCAGGAGGCTTTGAGACTGAGATTTTATAACCTAAGAAGTCTTAAATAAATGAATCTAAAGTAGCAGTGTCAATATTTGTTGCTAGAACGCAACGTGCCTTTCTAGGAAAGCGCAGGAGGATGAGGTTTGCAGTGATTCCTGCAGCGGTCCCAGTGCAATGTCGTTACCACGTGCCTCATTGATTCTCTCTCTTTTTCAGTCAAATAATGGATTATTCTTCAGCATTGTTTCCTGTAATTATTAGATCTTTAAAGTACTCAAATTAGCTTTATAAGCAAGGTTTGGGAATGCCAGTGGTGGTCGATAGTTGGTTGATGCTATGGAAAGTGTGGTCAAACTGTGTGCGAGAGGAAGTGTTAGAATGGGATTTAAGAGGCTGTAGGACTTGTGGCTGAATGTAGGTGAAAACAGCTGATTGTGTGTCAGTAATCCATGATTACAGTAGCACAGCACCTGAAAACTCATTCTCTAGGAGGAAGAAAATGGGCCCTACAAGGAGTTTTGTAGCCGTATTTATAAATTACCATCAACTTAGGTTTTTCTCAAAGTGCCGTAGCAGACTGAGCCCCTGCCCTGCCTGGGCTGGTTGCTCCGTTTCCCACTTTGTGCACAGAGCATCCCTTTTTTTTCCCCCTTTCTAAGTGAGGCTCTTGAGTCACTTTGTTGCTTCTGATCCTCCTGAAGCACAGCTGAAAACAGCAGTTTGCTTCTAATCGGAAGTCCGAAATGTAGAATAACCCTTAATTTAAGCAGTGATCTCAGGAGCTGATGGGTTATTTTCAAATGGGTGCTCAGAAGAGGCCGGTGTGATTAGAAACAGAAATAAGTGTGAACTGAAATGTCATAGTTCCCTTTCTGACTTGTATTTGAGATAGTTCACTGGTTACGCAGACTGATTTCATTTGTGGTTGCTGTTGTGGTTCCAGTTTTAGCTTGGGGTGACTTGAGTTCATTTGAGTTTGGCTTCCACAACAGAGAGCTGGGTTTCACAGAATCATGGAATCATGGAATGGTTTGGGTTGGAAGGGACCTCAAAGCCCAGCCAGTGCCACCCCCTGCCATGGGCAGGGACACCTCCCACTGCATCAGGGGGCTCCAAGCCCCATCCAACCTGGCCTGGAACACCTCCAGGGATGGGGCAGCCACCACTGCTCTGGGCACCCTGGGCCAGGGCCTCCCCACCCTCATTGTGAAGAATTTCTTCCTGATATCTAATCTGAATCTCCCCCTTCCAATTTAAAGCTGTTTCCCATGTGCTGTTGTTAAAAAGCCTTGTGATTAGGAAGAAGCTGGGAATTTACTCCCTGAGCTGACTCAAATCTACCTGTTTTGTAGCTTCTTGGAGTATCCTGAGCCAGAAAGCAATCGGAAAAGGCTACCGTGATCTCTTCTCTGTCCTTATCCTCGGGTGTGGGAAGGAGCTGCCAGTTTTAAATCCCATGATTAACACAAAAAGTGGCTTTTCCTCCCTATTTTATCATTTAGTAAATGGTAAAACCAGGGAAGTCTGAAGTTTGGGGGGACACCAGGTCTCGTGTTGTGCCCAAAGGGCTGCCCTGTGTTTCTGAGGCCGTTCTGCTACTTCTGGCAGCAGATCTTTATGTCTCGAGGCTGCAGCTGCCCGGCTGAGCCCCAGTGCCTGGGCTGAAGTTGGAAAGATTGAGTACAACCAAGTGCCAGGTGTTATCTGCAAGTGGAAGTGGTTCCTGCTGTTCCTGGTTCGTCGTCCAGGTCAGGGTCAGGTTATCCCAGCAGCCTTCTTGGTACGACCACAAAGACTAAAATTAATAACAGGGCTGTCTCAGGGTAGGAAGAGCTTAACTGAAGCAGAGAGCTTTACAATATATTTTAATATATTGCCAACTTGTTGAACTTGCCTTTTGCTTCCTTTCTCTCCACGCTTGTGCAGGGCTTTGTGACCCGGCACATTTGCCAACCTGGAAAAAAATAGATGGGTGTTTATGTACGTTGTGTTTGATGGGCTGAGCTTAGCATGGATTTGTTTGCAGTCCTCTTAGGGCAATTTTATTTTTCAGTGAAGCTTTTAGAGTCAGGAGGGAGCGCGCCGTGGACATTTCACTGGAAGTGATGGCTTGGAAGTGCAGAGTAAATAGAAAATCAATTAAAATGCAGTGGTGGCTTATCAGGAGGAGGTTGGTGCTCTCTTTGGTCATTGATTTTTCTAGATGACAGCCTCTTATCTGGTTGGCCTTCAACAGACTTTTGACATGGGGTCATGTGGGAAGAAAACGAAGCAGGAGAAGATGGTAGTTAATAAAGGGATATCGGAGCACGTGTATATCAAGAGTGGCTGAGAAGTAAATGGCAGGGAGTGCTGAGAAGCGAAGGCAGGAGGCCAGCAGTGGATTTTCTTGATATTAGTGTTAATTACTCTGGCCCAATTAGCAGGTGTGTCTGCAGGAAGCTCAGTGAGTACAAAGCTCAGAGATGTGGTTATCGTGGGGTCGCGGGGTGCTGTGCAAGGAGGACGGGCGTGATGGAAGTAAGGCAGAATCCAGCATCGCAAAGTGCGAGCCCTTAGGCTTCAATGCCCGGGAGAGGTTTTATTGCGTGAAGTGGGAGCTCATCAGCTGAAACAACCTGGGCAATGCAGTCTTCAGGTAAACCACAAAAGTGATTTCCAGTTGAGACAGGGAGTTGATACTGCTGTGCTGGGAGGTACTGGGGAAACTCTGGAGTGTGGGCACGATTCTGCCTTGGTGTTTTCCAGAAAGCCTCCCTCGAGCAGGTAGGGGAAGGGCTGCCCAGCTGGGGAGAGCACGTTAAACAGGCAGGCTGGAAGAGCTGGGCTTGAGGCCATGTCTGAGAGGGTTTGGTCGTGCTCTGTAATTATATGGGGGGAGCGACCCTGGAAGGAAAATGTTAAAAGACCTGATGGCCCAACTCCAAGATGATCCAAGCAATCCCTCCCTAGCAGGGATGGACTGATAAGGGATGGGACAGTAACTTGAGGACCACGGCTTAGGTCCTCACTGGTTGCTGAACAACTGTGCAGCGTGTTTCCCGCTAATTTGACCATCGTTTGGCAGAGCAGAGCTTTGTTTCTGAAGGAAGCAGCCAAGGAAGGGTGGACATGTCACCGGGTTTCTACCAGAAGCCTTCGTATGGCCCAGGACTGGGTCTGAGTGGGTCGTGGGTCCTATACGTGCTCTGCTCCAAATCCTGCACTCATTAGGAGAAAGAGAGATAAAATGCCTCAGATTTTAATCTCCTGGTGTTGTCCCGTGGGGCATCATTAGTGTTACTTGGAGATGCTGTCTGCGCAGATGTCTCTTCGACCTTGCCAGATGAGTTTTTTTAGCAAATCAAATCAAAATATTAAAATATTTCTAAGACTGAAAATTGCCAGCTTAGCTTGGGGGGGACAGGAGCAAGGCGGGAGGAAGGATGGAGTCTGCCAGCCAGGAGATAGTGGTTTTGAACAGTGAAACACACACAAATCATATACACAGGGCTCTGATGGTATCGGCTTTCCATCACATTTACTACAGAAAGTGGAGTGGCTAAAAGTGATTCAGACTTTAACAGAATGGTTTGGGTTGGAAGGGACCTCAAAGCCCATCCAGTGCCACCCCCTGCCATGGGCAGGGACACCTCCCACTGCATCAGGGGGCTCCAAGCCCCATCCAAACCTGGCCTTGGACACCTCCAGGGATGGGGCAGCCACCCCTTTGCCAGAGAGCTTGGCACTTCCAAAAGCTTCTGGTGGTCTTGTTGGTCTTGTTGTTTGGAATAACAGATCTGTTTTTCTTCTTGCTGCATCCATCTTCCAACCAGTAATGAAGTCCTCCTCCTTTTTCCTCACTCTCTGGATCTGAGCTACCTCTGCGATGGTGTGGGCTGTGCAGAGTGGTTTTGAGAGGCTGGGTCTTTTAACCTAGAGGTTCCTCACCGGAGGTCCTCCTGCTGTAGAAGAGCTTAACATGACCGTGGTGGTGTTTAATGCTTGGTGGAGGAGCAGCTGGTGTAACACAGCATCCGTTTTGGTGCATAGAACGTGCTTTCCTTCCTTTTGCCACAGCAGGAAAGAGAGCCAGCTGGTGTTCCATGTCATGGAGTTTGTTAGGCACCAGTTGCCAGCAACAGAAATGGAAAGCTGTCCGTAATCCAGGAGTTTCCACACTGTAAAAATTTTCCCCAGGGATATAATAGCAGGGTACGTGGGTGCAGCAGAAACTTGAGGAGCAGAGGTCACACCTGCGAGTCGCACCAGCAGAGGACTCCATCCTACAGTGAAAGCTCTTCCATGCTGCCCCATGGATGTGGTTCCTGTCAGTAGAGGAGCAGGTCTGGCTTCAGCCTTCCACCTGCGTAAATACAGAATCATAGTGGCTGTTGACCCACACACGCACTCTGGGGATGCATCTGCTGTAACCTGCTAGCAGGTTAGAAATGATCATATCAGCAGTCTGGAGTTAAAGAAGAAAAGGCTATTTTGTCTTTTTGGCTGTTGAAAAATGGTGAACTTGAGTTGTTCTTGCCATAAATTCAGCGTGTGCCCTTGTTTCATGCAACACTCTTGCAGTTCCCTGCATCCAGACAGCCACATAGTTTTTGTTGTCACAGGAGCATCGTGGTGCCTTGCTCTGCTGGTTTCCTTCCTGAACCCTTGCTACCAGCCAGACCTTTCTCCCCAAACAGTTGCCTTCTCCTGACCCGGGTCACGCTGCACAGTGTGCTGGTGGCGATTGTTCATGCAGATCCACAGGGTGGGATGTGAGAGCATTCCACTTGGGGAATCATCCATGGGGGATCATCCATGGCTTCCATGGGCAAATCTATTGGTATGGGAACAGCTCTGGTGTCAAAGTCTTCACCAGAATGACCGGGTTGAGTCCATCATCCTGTCAAGTACAGAAGCATCAACCTTCACCATTCTCCAGACGCCGTGGCAGATAAGCCCAGCTCATCCTTTCATTTCTCAGTGCTTGCCACTCTCTTTTCTTCCCTCTGCTTACCAAGTAGTTACTCACAGACCGTTTGCATCCATGCACTTCATCGCTCAGCAGTCTCGGATGTGATGTACGATCACCTAATTATTATTAGTTTTTTGCTTAACGATTAAACACATGGCACTTCTCATCCGTCTCGTCTTGGTGGAGAAGTGGAGACCAAAGCCATGACTTGAGCAGGAGCTTCTGCTTTATCCGTTATCTCTGTATCACTGAAAGGGACCAAAAAGGGAAAATATTTATTGTTTTAGGGACAGAGTGAGCATGAAGTCTCTCTGTAATATCCATTTTCCTGCAGTTAATTGTGGTTTGGGGGGGTTTCTTTTTGTTTTTAACTTTTTTGCTTCCATATAAAACATCTCCGGATGAGTTTGTGACCCCACCTTGGGATTCTGGTAGAAGAGTCCTTGGGACCAGTTCAGTGCCTGTTTCTTGCTGTTTCTGTACGAGAGTAGTCAAAGCAGGCTAGAAAGGTGGATGGAATTGTGTGCAATTAGGGTGCATGTTATACCCTGTTCCTTCCTATTGATCTGTAAGCTGTTCCATTGGCTTTCTTTCTGTTTCCTGCTGCTTTCTTGCTTCGTTATTGAAGGGAGGATTCAGACCCATACAGGTAATTTTAACTCCTGGTTCTGCATGGCATAAGTGTCTCTCTCACTCCTATCATCACTCCGTTAGTGAATGCGTTAAATGTCTGATGCATATCTTACCGACTGAGTTCCAAGATTGCAAAGACTCCAGAGCGAGGGCTTCCAGTGCCATCAATGCTCCATCTCGTGGATGCTGATGCCTTTCCAAGCGCGTAAGGGCTGAGAACGGAGCGTGTACCGGTGGGCTGCTTGGTTTCCTGGACCTGGTCCATCTGCGTGGGGCATCACTTCATGCGAACGTGGTAGAAGAGTTTGGTGCCACCCTGGAAAAGGTTGCCACCTTTCTGAAAACGGGGAGGACAAGCCAAGTCACCTCGCTTAGCTTGTGTTTAGGGATAGGCATGAGGCACCTTTGGCCTGTGTGAAAATCTGACTTTTGAGCTCTTCCAGAGGGACACTGGAACCTTTTATTTACCTCACATATTGTGAAGGTGGCTTTTTCTTTTCAGCCAACCCACAAATATATTTGACAAAAGTCATTTTTCTAACGCTCGCTCTGAAAGTTGAGCTGGGTGATTCAATAGATACAAGCTAATAATTATCAGAGCTTAAAGTTTCTTGCCTTTTCCTACCTTGTAAAATAAAAAGCTGAATGATGGTGAACAGAAATTGTCCTGCAGCTTTCTGAATGCGTGGCAACCCTTTGGAAGTAGCACTATGATCTTGTAATGATCTTCCAAATTCTTTCCTGGAAAGTCTGACCAGTCTCTTCTTCCTCTCTCCCTTCTCTGCCCTAGTTTTTTCAGAGGCCTCAGATCCAGCCTCCAAGAGCCACAATCCAGAACAGCAACCCTTCCATCCGTCCTGCTGCGCAGACGCCGACTGCGGTCTATCAAAGCAACCAACACATCATGATGGTGAACCACCTGCTGATGCCCTACCCGATGCCGCAGGGCCCGCAGTACTGTATACTACAGGTAGAACACCCTGCCCAGGCACCCAGGGGTCTTCAAAGCCACGTTCGCTCCATCTGGATTTTCTCAAGACCTGCTGGGGAGTTGGAATGGGGTGAAATGAAGCCGGTAGTTGCATATTGAGCCTCTGCCCTTCTTCTCTGTGAAGTATTTGTTCTTCTGAGCATGGAGGCAGGGAGAATAAATTACCTTGCAAGTTTTTGAGGTCCCCCTCAAAATCAGTGGGAGACTGAGCTCTTGGAAAGTCTTTAGTGCCATAAATGTATCTAAATTGACTTAATAGCTCTACAATTACTTATAAAAACACAATACTACTGAAATGAAGAACAACTGGTTTCTGCTCCAGCTCCCATGTCCTCCCTGCCTTGTCTTTAGGGGACAGCTTGCCTCTCTGACAGCGTTTCTCAGTCTGTAATTAATCAGTTTGATAATCAGGTCCTTACTGATGTGGGGGCCTCAATTACAGTTTCTGTATGGAACAACATGAAGTTGCCAGTTCTTTCTAAGCTGATGGTGGTTTTTTTTCCTCCCAGTATCATCACAGTGGGCCTCTGTACGTCGGGCCCCCACAGCAGTATCTCGTTCAGCCGCCGGGACTGGGACCCTTTTATCCAGGCCCAGGTCCTGGAGAATTCCCCAATGCCTACGGTAAGTTCTGCACAGAGATTTCTTAACAAGTATTTCCTGGCTGTGCTTTTCTGTTGTCAAGCTGAAGATTTATAACAGCGAAATGGATTAGCGTTTGTTTGAACCTCAAATAGCTGCTCAATTTGGTTGTGTCGCAGCTCTTATTATTCACTCCTGAAAAATTCACAATAACAGAGTATTGTTTGTGCGAGCGCTTAAGGAAAGGCTGCAACTTGCAGGGCTGCCCATAATCACATGTGAACAAGAATAGGGGCTGTTTGTTACTCCCTGTTCGATCGTTATTATTTATTAAGGTATTGTGAATACATCTGGCAGCCTGGTTTCCATCGAGCTATGTCCTGAGTATGTTCCCAGCAACACAGCAGTTAATATTTCTTATCCCAGCGATCCTTGTTAGGCATTCAGTGAGGGAAAAGAACAAGCCATGTGGTTTGATTCACCGGTCTCGTGCTGCAAAGATCAAGTCAGCCCAGTCAAAGAGCTTGTAACCCATGCCCAGGCTGAAATGAGCCCTTTTTAATGAGCGACTCCTGGTCTTGGCCTTTCCTCAAGCAGCAAGGTTGGGATGGTGCCCAGCGTCGGTGTGTGCTGTGGTTGTTTGGCACGCTGTGATCAGGATATTTGAGTGACTCCTCCTGGTATTGAGCTTCAGAGCTGCACCTAAAAATTGTGAGGCTGCACGTCCAGCTCTGGGCATCCCTCCTGCCTGCCCCTCACTGGTCCTTCCTCCTCCAGGACTCCCCAGCCACATCTTCGGTCCCAGCTGGCAGACCTTACGTCCTTCAGCGTCCCATGACGCCTTCTCTCTTGGCAATCATCTTTTACATAAAAGTAATTAAATCCTTTCTTAATACTTTCCACTGTTGCCGTGTACAGTGTATATCGTACTTACATCACAATCCCCTGTAAGGTTTTCTGTGGGATCTGTGTTTGTTATTTAAACCAGATCAGCTCCTGCAGCCTGTGTTTGGATGAGGTGCAGGATCAGGTACCTCACAGGCAGCTGTATCACTACTTTCTTTTTTATTTACCTTCCCTTGCTCATTTCATAGAATCATGGAATGGGTTGGGCTGGAAGGGACCTCAAAGCCCATCCAGTGCCACCCCCTGCCATGGGCAGGGACACCTCCCACTGCATCAGGGGGCTCCAAGCCCCATCCAACCTGGCCTGGAACACCTCCAGGGATGGGGCAGCCACCACTGCTCTGGGCAACCTGGGACAGGGCCTCCCCACCCTCATCCTGAAGAATTTCTTCCTAATGTCTAACCTAAATCTCCCTCCTTCCAATTTAAAGCTGTTCCCCTTCACCCTGTCACTCCCCAGCCCCTCCCCAGCTTTCCTGGAGCCCCTTCAGGTACTGGAAGGCTGCTATGGGGTACCCCTGAAGCCTTCTCTTCTCCGGACTGAACAACCCCAACTCTCTCAGCTTGTTCTCATAGCAGAGGTGCTCCAGCCCTTGGATCATCTCCATGGCCTCCTATGGATGTGTTCCGACAGTTCCATATCCTTCTTAGGTTGGGGATTCTGGAACTGGACACAGGATTCCAGGCGGGGTCTCTACAAGAGCGGAAGAGAGGGGAAGAATCACCTCCCTTGACCTGCATTTATGGGAACATTTGAAAACCCACGGGATGATTCCCCAATGTGCGCTTTAACAGGTTTTTCACCTCTCGACATCAGATTCAAGGTGCTTTGTTCAGTTTGATTGCTCCCTGTCCACGTGCATTCTGTAATCTGTTGGGGACGGAGATGCTTTCACCTTCCCACGTGGCTTCAGCTGTTGCGATTCTGGAGCGTTAGAAGGGAGCAATTACCTTTCAGGCTGAACAACCCTATCCCGCTGGCAGTCGCACGTTTGCTCTTCACAGATCCACTCTCTTTCATTTGTTTTTTCCTTCTTTCTTTATATTCTTTTATATTTTTGATTTATTTGGTGGATCTAGAGCTGGTAGGACTGTTTGAAAGGTTTCCATGAAGCCTTCCAATCTGGTTATGCAATTCACAAATAAAACGAGAGCGCAGCTATAAGGCAGCTGATTCCTGTTTGCTTATCCTAGGAAAAATAAAGAGATGAAATATTGCAATAATTCCTTAAATCTGATCCGCTATGTGAGGAAATCACCCAGTATTCCTCATTTTTTCTGCTCTTTCAGGTCTCCTTTCTTACTTTCTGTTTGCTTGATGCCATTTGTCTCTCTTCACTTGTGTAATTTGGAAAGGATTCGCTTCTGGTTCCTCTCCACTCCTGCAGGTGCCTGGTTCCTTGCGCAGACGCTTTGTAGTCTTTCAGTCCCAGCTTGTTTTTAGGGTGCTGCATCTGCAGAGCATCAGTGGGCGAAGCTGGAGCCCTGCGTCACGCAGAGCGTTTTCCAAGCAGAGAAGGTTTAGTCGAGGAGGCAGGAATGTGGATTTGCCTGGGCTCATCCACCTTTCCCTCCTGGTGCTCCCTTGCTGTTTATACAGGGACTGGAAATGTTTGGTTTCCAGCCAGGTGCTGCTCATGGTGTTGGGAGACAACTGGATTTCCACTGTGGGCATGGATTCTGCTGCTGGCAGCCTTTCCCTCTGGACTTTGCAGCCAGCGTGGCCACTAGATGTGAAAATCATTGCAGCTTGGCAGAGAAAACACTGCAGAAGAGAGAACTTGTGAAGAGTGAAGATGGAAAGTGCTTTTTTGACTCTCTTGGCTTTGCAATTTATCATTCATTTATGTCAGCGAGTTTCCATGCTACGCTGGGAAAGACCTCGAAATGATGGATGGAAAGGAGGGAGAATAAAACTTAAAATCATAGAATGGTTTCCGTTGAAAAAAACCTTTAAGATCGTGGAGTCCAACCACCGATCCAGCCCTGCTAAGTCCAACACCAGACCGTGTCCCCAAGTATGACATTGACTCCTCTTTTGAACACCTCCAGGGATGGGGACTCCACCACCTCCCTGGGCAGCCGTGCCCAGTGCTTGACTTGGGTGCTGCTGATCCGGAAGGGATCGCAAGGCAGAGTGCAGAGCAAAGAGCGTCACGCTGAAAAATACGCTTGGCTTGTTGCCACAGGAGCTGTATTTCTTCCCAGAAGCTACTCTGGCTTTTAGGGATTTGCTTTTCTTTAAAGTGTTTTTCATAAAGGAAGAGCTGGGCCATCGCTCCCTCCCTGCAGGAGTCCGTTACAGTCAATCTGATTAGATCTGGTTTCTAGGAAACAAGAAATCAAGATCATGAATAGATTGCAGGGCTCCCAGGCTCGCTCCTGTTCTCCTGTGTTCTCCAAACTCCCGTTGTACCTCTGGCCAGTTTGCCCAAAGCATTAGCTGGAAGAGTTTGAGGCTTTAGCACTGGTTTTAAGGAGAGAGGCAGGAGGCTTCTCGCTTCCCAAGCCACGGGGACGCTGATGGAGACGACGGTGCCGAGGCCAGATCTGAAGTGGCGCGGCCTGCTTTGAAGTTCAAAATGAAGTTTATTGAGCCACTTAGGCCACCTTGCTTGCAGCATCCAGGAGTGAGGGAACACGGGGGGCTGAACTTTTAACACAGTGCTCTTGCAGCAGACAAGTTCTTGAGCAGGGAGCCCGCTCCGAGCCTTCCCTTTCCTGTTCTTGATTTGAAGAACGCATACTTTGAAGCTGCGAATCGCATTGTGCCGGGCTTTGTTTGCTTTCTTGGATTTCACAGTTAGCTTTCTTGGATGTCACCCTTTGCTTGAGATAGCAGTAACCTCCCAGTTTGGTTACAGGCACACAGTACGGATTTCATTCCCATTTCAAGGTTAGTTCAGTGGAAAAATAAGTCAGATTATTTCAGGTGCAAGCAGGCAGTGTCTAGAATCCATGCTTGGAAGGAAGAAATCCCAGCACCATCTCACAAGTGCACCCCATACCTGATCTGAAGCCAGACAACAGCTCTGCTGTGCCACCTGTATTCATGCCTGGCACGTTTTTAAAGCCCGCAGTCATTTTGAGCCAGTCTTATTCCGTAAAGAAGAACATAACGAAGCTCTATTGGATATTATGAATGGAATCAACAAGGCAGTGTGATTTTGCAATAATAACCATGGCCATGGCTTTTTTTGTATTGCAGCATGAGAAGAACATTGCTTGTAATTAAATTTTCTGGCCACGCTTCAGAATAGGTTGCGGTTGAGCTTGGAAATTCTTTGTTGTGGTTTGACTGGATTTCTCTATAAAGGGGAAAAATACCCGACAGCAAACCCGCCTTCTCTGTCAGAGAAGGCCAAGGATGGGCCACTTTTCTTTTCATGGCTTGGTGGTTTCAACAGCCTCTCAGAAATGGGTTTTTTCTGTTCAAGGAGGTAAAAAAAAATGAAGTAGTGACTGAATCGCTTGCCTTCATGGAGTAGCAGCTTCTGGTTTAGTGGAAGTGGGAAAGAGCAAATCAGACAAGTGGTCAGGTGGGTGTTAGAAGTTCTGGTTTTGGAAGAGAGCAAGGAGTAGGTGGATGGTTTTACCTCTGCTTGGTTTTCTTTTGTGAACAGATGAGCTGAATTTGTCCCATCTTGTTTCTGTCTCCTTGTCCTTTTCCAGGAACACCTTTCTACGCAAGCCAGCCCGTGTATCAGTCAGCACCCATCATAGTGCCTACACAGCAGCAGCAGCCTCCGCCAGCTAAGAGAGAGAAGAAGACGGTAAGTGATCATCATTAACCAATCCCTCCCTCCTGAGAGTTGTCCTGCTCTAAGGCTGAAGGAAATTAGTGCTGATTGAAGCTTCTCAGTGAAGGTAAAGCTCGGTTTTAAGCTCAAGTCTTACCTTTTGCGCTTAAGTGTAATTAAACATTGAAGAATTTGGCTTCCATTTCCTTTGGGGTCTCTTGGCCCTGAGTTTGTGCCATCTCAGCCAGTTAAAAAGGAAAATGGTTTTGCCATGTTTGTAACAGACATAAATGAAAGCGACCTCGTCTTCCCAAGCTTGGGATCCTCAGCTCTTGGTGCTGAGCTCTACAAAAGAGCCCCGTGGAAATGAACAAACTCCGATCACTTTGGGAGTCCTGGGAATTGGTTCCAATTGGCAAAAGAGAAACTGTTCCATATTATGCATTTGAAAAGGCAGAAGAACAGTGAATTTTGGACTTGCAAGCAGCTTGAAAGAACCCGAACACACGATATTTTGAAAGTGGGTAGAGGTTTGGAGACCATTTTCTCTCTTCTTGTTTCCCTGGTCAGAACTGGAGAGGGGCAGGTTAATGGAATTCAAACCCGTTTGCGGGTGGATGATGGTAGAGAATAGTGGAGACCTATCAGGTGAACGTATTGCTTAAACACAAAAAGTTAAGAATCTATGAATGCATCATTTATAGTGATTGAAAAGGAAATTGCTCCTCCTCACTGCGTGTATTCGAGTGGTTTGAAAACGTTGAAAAAACTGTTTAGAATAGAATCATGGAATGGGTTGGGTTGGAAGGGACCTCAAAGCCCATCCAGTGCCACCCCCTGCCATGGGCAGGGACACCTCCCACTTGGAGCCCCTGGGGCTCCAAGCCCCATCCAACCTGGCCTGGAACACCTCCAGGGATGGGGCAGCCACCACTGCTCTGGGCACCCTGGGCCAGGGCCTCCCCACCCTCACAGCAAAACATTTCTGCCCAAGGTCTCATCTCAATCTTCCCTCTTTCAGCTGAAAACTGTTCCCCTCATCCTATCCCTGCACTCCCTGATCCAGAGCCCCTCCCCAGCTTTCCTGGAGCCCCTTTCAGCACTGGGAGCTGCTCTAAGGTCTTCCCAGCGCCTTCTCCTCTCCAGGCTGAACAACCCCAACTCTCAGCCTGTCCTCATAGCAGAGGAGCTCCAGCCCTTGGATCTTCTCTGTGGCCTCCTCTGGACCCACTCCAACAGTTCCATCTCCTCCTTACACTGTATGTGTTGCTGATGTGTTTCATGGGACCTTAGTTTGCTCTTCTTGCAGTGTCCCTTTCTTCCACTCAGTATTTTTGTCCGATTCCCTCTGTTTTCTTGGTGTGATTGCCCTCAACGTGGAATGGAAAGCAAAGAGAGCTGGTTTGCTTTCACCTTTTACCAGCGAGGGTCACTGAATTTCATATCAGGGTAAAACATGGCCTCGTTTTTATTCTTGCACTTCCACTAGCTGGCGAGCTTAGCTCTGTAGCTAAACCCTCCGCTGGATTTTCTACATTGCAGAATAGTTATTTTCCAGAAGTGGAGACCGTATTCTGGATTACAGCGTCCTGCACCGGGGTGCACATATTTAGACCTCACTAGTGTGGTTTGATTCAATTAGGTTTCCAGATTAAGGGATGCCAGGCCATGCATTTCAAGTTATCGGAACAAACCGCCTTCCAGCATTCCTGGAGAGCATCAGCTCAACCCAGGGCGTCTCCTGCCGAGTGTAATGAATTTGTTCTGTCCATGCTTTCCTCTCCATAAACCCCAAGAAAAGCGTGTAACGGGAAGCCATATTTGAATTATTTCTTTGTTCGATACCGTAGATCCGAATCCGGGATCCAAACCAGGGAGGCAAAGATATAACAGAAGAAATCATGTCCGGAGGAGGCAGCAGGAACCCAACGCCTCCCATCGTGAGACCCACTTCCACACCAACTCCACCTCAGGTAACAAAGCGGCCGCGCCCCCTCCTCCCACGATGTCTGCTTTGCTTTGCTGTTCATTAGAGCCAGTTCTTGTCTCTTCCATCCACACCACCAATCACCTCGGATACACCTGGATGGTCCTGAATTGTCAATGTTCTTTGAGGGTTTTTTGTTTTTCTCCAACTTCGGTCATTTTTACCAGCCCGTAGCTTGTAAAATGTGGAGCTGCAATGCTGCTACCAGTTCCTCATCCCTGTCCTTGTATCAGTTTTTAGAGCTGGTAAGGATTTCTAGTGTTGAAGGAGGAGATAATATATTTTTGAGAAGCATGGGGATTCCATTTTAGTGGCTTCACCTGAGAAGTCCATGTGTAATGTCTGGAAATTAAAGGGATTGGAAATCCAGGTCCATTCTGGTCGGTTTTGACCCAGGGCCAAAAGAACGCGTTCAGACTTGCAGACCAGCGGTCCTGATGTGAACCTAAGTCCACCACGGGGCTGGAAGTGGCTGCGTGATCTCATTAGAAGATGATTTCTCTCCTCTGGCCAGCTCTTCCCCACCTGCAGCGGGAAGCGGTGATGCCTCCTTGATGTCTCCATGGCATCAGGGGTGGAGAGGAGACGTGCGGCAACTGCTGCCCTCTTCCCAGCTCTGCTGTTTGCTTCATACATCACCTTAGCTCTCCCCCTCTTTCAGGAGAGGTGGTGCTCAGCCACAGGCTGCTCAACTTTAAAGGTTTTGAACAACTGGAGAAGAAACTCTGTGGTTTGGCACAAGCCTTGTGAGTTGGCCGTGGTTTATTGAATGTTGTTGTCCACGGCTCAATGGCCTGATAAGAAGACAATAAATATCAGGAAGGTTCTCCAAATGATAGATCAGAGCCTGGCTGAGGCTGGGGTGCAATTTCTCCTTTTAACTTTGTCCCTGTTCAATGTCAGAGATGAGTTTCTGCTAACTTTTAGGTGAAACAGCCTTTCCTGGGCTGCAACCTCGCTTTCCCCTCTGTGTCTGGATAGTTTTTGTGCTGACTGTCCTGTGCTGAGGCAAAAGCACAAGCTCATCTTGAGACACCCATTGCAGTGGAGCAGGGGCTTGAGGTTACAGCTGAGCCAGTAACTGGGGTCACTGGGATTAGGGCCTGACCTGTAAATCTCCTCTCTGCTGAGACCAGCAGGATGGCTACGGCTTTGGCCGTTCCTCTGATTCAACTGAATCCTTTTGTCGCCTGAAGGCATCACCATGTGCTTTGGGCCATCATCTTTCTCCTCCTTGTCTCCATGCTGAGCAGATCCCATCTAGCCTGGTTTTTCCAACAAGGTCTGCAGTGCTTGGCTGAAAAAAGCTGGTTTTCTGCCAGAGAGGGCTCTGATGATTTGCAGCTACAGCTGGATGGGAGAGATTAAACCTCTTTCCGAGGGTTTTCCATAAGAGAAGCTACTAAAGCCTTGCAGTGCTGGTGAGACCTTTATCCCATTAGGTCACACTGAAGACTTTCCCCGTTAGAAGTGGGGAAGAGTTGAAAACAGCCAGGGTTTCAGGTTGTGTTTATGCATGGTGCCGCTAGTCCAGGCACTTCCCGGATCGTTTCTGCATTCTGAAATCTATTTTAAGATATTACAATTAAGTCAAACAGGACGAAATTAATATTTTTGAAGAGGAGGTTAATAAGCATGAATCTTTATCAGCTCTAATTTCTATGCAGAGCACGGCAGCGATGTCCAATCATCTACTCTAAGGTATGCAAATACTTCATTGTTTAATATCCAGGCTTCGTTTTGATTAGGTACTTGGAAGCACTTTGGTTAATCACAGAAGAGCTCTGAAATAGAGCTCACCAGCAAAAGTTCATTAGTGTAGCGTAACTGAAAATTCAAGCCTACTTAAGCCAGGAAATTCAAAATTATTGTCCCAACAGCATCTCTAATTCATGGCTTTGGAGCAAGTGTAGCGTCTTGGATGAATTAGATGATGCCTTAATAACTACACTCGGTGGCTGAAATCCAGTGGTGGTGGATGATATCTAATATCAGTATACTTGAAATATTCAGCTGTAACTTTGCTTGAAACATGTTGGGGCTTTTTGTATTCTCTTTGCCCAACTGATAAAAGCTGTGACCGGTCAGGGTGAGCCTCGCATGAAAATACCTGCCCGTAGAAATGCTGGCAGTTGAGGGCAGCTGCTGGAATTGGTGCCAGCAGAGCCTGGTTGCTGTTGTCTTGTTCCACCACCCCTTTGAAACAAACCCTGCTCGTTGCGGGCTTTGATGAGGTTTCATCTGGTTGAACACTCAAAGTGCGAACGTGCAGTCTCTGGGCTTGACGAAGCATCGTCTCATCCAAGTGGCTCCCAGTCCAAGGATATTTCAGGCATAGGTGGGATTCTGTTAACACTTCTTCTATATTGACTCTTCTATTCTGACTCTGTCATCTCATCCCTTAAATGACACACACAGAGAGGGAGAAACTTGCTCAAGAAGTGCCTGGAGGCCACTGCTGTGGACCAGTCCTTGTCCCAAAATCTACATTTGAGAAAAAAGCCAGTTTAGAATAAGAATAGGTTTCAAATTTTTAGAATCATAGGGTTGGAAGGGACCTTAAAGCCCATCCACTTCCCATTTCATCCATAATTTTTTTGTAAAATGGCACTAATGAGCCACGGAGGGTGAGAGAAAGGCGTTCTCGAATCCTGCTCGTACATAAAAGCGTGTTTTCTTTGGCTTCCTTCGGATCTGGCTGGCAGTAGGGGTGCAGTTCTTCATCCACAGTCCAGCCAATCTCATCGGGCTCGGTCCTGGAAGAAGAGCAATCCCAGATGGACGTTCAGCCCTTAGCTTGACTCACTGAGCTTTTTATTTTGGTGTTTCCAGAGGTGCTTTTCCCAGCTCTCCTCTGCCTTCCTGTTGCCTGAAATTATGCCAGTTATTGCACTGAAGATAATTCACGCTTTATCCTTCCCTGTCCAGAAAAAAGCTGGAAATGGGAGAGAAGAAGGGTCCCAGGGAGAGGAGCAGATTGCCAGAGAGTTTCTGGTTTTAGGGGAAGGAGTTTTGGATGAGTTTCTGGTAGCCTGTCTGAAAGAAGGAATTGGTCACCCAGGCCTTGGCCGTTGTGCCTTAGTTCGATTGTCTGAAAATCCCTTTTCCTGTCGATCTTCTGAGAAGCCAGCGTGGACGTGCAGCTACAGCCACCCGCAAAACCCTGCCTGCCTTTCCTCTTCAGAGTATTACATTTGAATTTCTCCCCATTTTCTTCCTTGCGTGGTCCCCGCTGCGGCTTTGAGGGGATTTTGCAGGTGTGAATAGTTGACTTGCTCCATCTCCGATCCCTCTAACGCACACAAGTGCCTTACCTGGACATTCGGGTGAGTGTGGTGCGGTGACTTCTCTTACACAAGGCCTTCCTTAAATTCCAACATCAAATATAGGGAATGTTTTCATCTTTATCAAACCTTCATGAACACAAGTGACATGTTCGTCCCATTAATGGTGGGGACATCATCAAAATATGTGAACTCCGCAGCAGACCATGGCTCTTTCCTTCTGGGGACTTTGCTGCTCTTGCAGGTTTGATTTTTATATATAGAAGATCTCAAGCGCACTCTGTGCTGGTTGGGATCCAGCTCCTCCTGCTCTGCTTTAGCTTGATGCACAATTGGATTTATTCCAAGGTTACCCAGCAGGTACCATGGTTGTGGAAGGCAGTGGTTGGTTTGTTTCATACGACCACACAGGTATAACCAATCTAGATTGTTTTCCCATTGTGTTAACGAGTATTATTGGGGGAGATAGATATCTGTCTCCTTATGTATGATATATACAGATATAAATTATAATACATATAGATACATATATACATTATTCATACGTACACACACCCACCCCTTACCTATCTATGAATACAGGTATGAAGAGATAAATATAAAAATATCAAAGGTGTTTGATATAACTGATCCGTTGAGAAAGAATTCAAGTCCAGAAAGCAAACTTTAATTGCCGAGAGGTCCAGGAGCCTCTTTGTGTTTACCTGACTTTTCACAGACTACGCTCCTGCTGCTCTTGGAAGAAGTACCTGGAGAATGAAGTGTGTTAATATCTGTGCTCTGCTGTCTCGTTGTTGTTAACAGTAATCATCTCCTTCTCCCCTTTTCCTGCTGCCTTTTCCCTCGTCCCTTTCCCGTGTACTGTTTGAATTTATCCAACCTGTGTATCTTTTCTCTTTATTTTCCCTGCCCTTTTGTTTTCCTTTTCTATCCCACCCTATTCTCCTCTCCCCACTTGCCTGCTTGTGCTCCAGATTGCTGGTTTTTATGTTCGCACGCTCATTATCACCCTTTTTTGTACTTCAAATCCCAGCAGCTGCCCGGCCAGGTCCCCGAGCACAGCCCTGTGGTTTATGGGACTGTGGAGAACACCCATCTCGCTGCCAGCACCCCTGTCACTTCGACTAGCACCCCGAAGCAAGGTTTGTTGATGGATATTTCCTCCCTGATTATTTTTAGTCTATTTTTTTTTCCCCTCCTTTCTTGTTTTAGTTGGAATATTTTTGGCGTGAAGACAAGCAGTCAGCAGAAATAGGAGGGGAGGGACTCCTTTTCCTCCAGTGGAACATTTTAACAATGTGTTGCTAGGCTTTGAAATTCAGATGTGATTTGGAGGAGCACAGGAATCGCTGCTGTAATATCGTGAAAAGTGGTGTTATTTCACAGAATCGTGGAATGGGTTGGGTTGGAAGGGACCTCAGAGCCCACCCAGTGCCACCCCCTGCCATGGGCAGGGACACCTCCCACTGGATCAGGGGCTCCAAGCCCCATCCAACCTGGCCTGGAACACCTCCAGGGATGGGGCAGCCACCACTGCTCTGGGCACCCTGGGCCAGGGCCTCCCCACCCTCACAGCAAAACATTTCTGCCCAAGATCTCATCTCCATCTCCCCTCTTGCAGCTCAAAGCCGTTCCCCCTCATCCTGTCCCTGCACCCCCTGATCCAGAGCCGGTCCCCAGCTTTCCTGGAGCCCCTTTCAGTACTGGGAGGCTGCTCTGAAGTCTTCCCGGAGCCTTCCCTTCTCCAGGCTGAGCAGCCCCAACTCTCCCAGCCTGGCCTTACAGGGGCATTCAGATAGGATCTGCAGGAATATAGGAACTGCAGTTGGCTGTCGTTCCTGCGGGTGCCCCAGTGCGCAGGGATCTGCTGGGCTGCGGGAGGCAAAGAGAATGCTGGAGAATTCAGGTCAAGCTGATGGCAGAGCATGCAGGAATCTGGCTGGAGGCCAGGCTGGTGCAGGAGCCATAATGAGGTATAATTGTGCATGAAATCAGAGCTGCCCACATTTACTCAGCTTGCACAGGTTCAGTGGGACATTTGGAGTATTACTATTATTATTCTAAACCTCTTTCCAAATCCTATGGTGGAGAACATAGAACATGGTTTGTGGAAAATAGATTAATGTCAGATCCTGAAGTCTGGACAACTTTCAGTCCCTCCGCTGACACGATGACTCAGGACCGTGTGCTCCAAGAACTGCCTGCAACGCCAGCAGCGCGCCCGCCTCGCCAGAGTTTGCAGCGGGACAAAAGATGGAAAAATGGCAGCGAGCCCAGCAATTATTTTCAGAGAAACACCACGAAGCAGAAATGAATTGCCGTATCCAGTAAAATCTCCCCCATCCAGTGCTCTGGGCAGGCTTTGTTGCCCAACAACCCGGCTCCCTCTCCTCTCCTTTGCACGGAGGAGGTAGCAAGTGCCTGTCCTGCTGAGTTCGTACGGGTGTTTCTCACAAAGGGGCATCCTGTAAGGTCTGGAGCTTTCACAGACTCCCTGTGGATGGAGCAAGCTTTCCTCCGAAGAGAGGAAAAGCTCTCCAGCCGAGCGCTTCCAGTAAATACTTTCAAATTATAACATGAGGAAAGATCTCGGAAGAGGGATCCTATTCAGTTTGGATGAATTGCATTGATTTGTGCTGTTGTTTCACGTGATCCTTCCTGTAAGACCTGGCAGGGATCATGGAATCGTGGAATGGTTTAGGTTGGAAGGGACCTCAAAGCCCATCCAGTTCCACCCCCTGCCATGGGCAGGGACCCCTGCTGAATCAGGGGGCTCCCCTCCAGGGAGAGGACATCCACAGCCTCTCTGAGCATCCTGTGCCAGGGCCTCCCCACCCTTATGGTGAAGAATCTGTTCCTAATGTCTAATTTCAATCTTCCCCTTTCCAGTTTAAAGCCGTTCCCTTCATCCTATCACTACATCCCTTGTAGGATGGGAATGAATGTTCCCGTGCGAGGACTTTGAGATTAGCTCTCTGTGATGGTCAGTCAAGATTTCCTGCTCGTTAGCCAACTCTGCTCGTCGTTCTTCTGAAATCCCCCTCCTCAAATCACTTTTCCCTTTGAATTTTGCACAAGCAGCCTGGTTTGGTGACCGATGTCTTGGCCAAATAAGTGCAGTTTGAGGACACTGTTTAAACCACTGGTTTTGAAATGCAGTTGTGTGGTTTTGCTGTGCTTTTATCTCTCAGAATGCCTTTCTAGACACTTCAAATGCTTTTTTTTTTTTTTGAGCAATTTCGTTTGGCTCAAGGGAGAGAATATCCAGGCAGTTGTTTATAGAGAGCTGTAAATGTCAAGAATGCTCCATGAGTTCTCTGCAAAGGGGTTTCCAGAAATTGGAGGTGACGCATTTTCTTTTCTACACCAGTTCCTGGGTCCGTTTTCTTTCACGGAGCCTTCAGAATCAAAATCAGCTGTTGGGATGCTTTCTCCCATCTTCTTTCCTCATTTATCATCCTCATCCAAAGCGTCTCCCTGTGTGCCTCATTAAGTTGATGAACTACCGCTTTGGCCATGGTCCTCATCATAACGCTGCCGGGGCTGTCAGTGGCTGGGAGCAAAGTTCTTCATTGCTCCAGCTCTTCCTAAAGGCGAGACTTGATGCTCTGAGCAGTTTTGGATGGGTTCTCCTTCAAAAGCCCTCTCCCTTCAGCCCAACTCTTGCATAAACCCCAAATGGAAAGCCAGCAGAGCTGGGAAAGACCAAGCAAAGCTGCACTTCTCCAAGTCTGCCTGAATTTTGATGATTTTGGGTTAGCTGTGGCCTTCACTTTCCTAATCTGAACAATGAGGTTTGTGCCTCCAGCTTTTCAAGAATTACTTTTTCCTGTCGTAGCAGTTCCCTGTTCCTTCAGCCCTCTGGAAGACCTTGGGGTATTTTGCTTTGGTGGAGCAGAGTAGAGCTTCCTCCCCAAGGACTGATCAAGCTGACTGTCTCATCATGATGACTTGGAACTGGACCAGTGAGTCCCTGCTCTCTGTAGGATTGACTTTGAGTGGAACCCATCTCACCCATCCTGTGGAGATGTAGCACGGAGGCACTTCTCGAAGCAAGATCTTGCAGTTCATGACTTGTCATTGAATCAGAGGTGGGAGAGGTTGCAGCAGAGATCCTGAGAGATCCGGTAGGGCCAGGATCCTAAAAGATCTTGGCTCCTAGTTCGTTCAAAAGCAGAGGGAATAAGTGGGTTAAACAGAGCTGCAGCAGACCTTTGGGAGCTGGGGGATGGTCGTGGCAGGGAAGGTGCCACGAAGACTGTTGCAAATCACAGGATGAGTAGAGGGACTTCTCTGTATGCAGTATCTTGGGGTTTGGTTTGATACATGTGCATATTTTGCTGTACTTTTCTATTCTGCTTGATATCCTTTGCCCACAAACAGGAAGAGGTAAAGGTGCTGTTGTTTGGTGGCAGCTCTGCTTAAATAAATCCCTTTTTGATTTTGCTGTCTTTGGGGAAAAGGCATCTTAGCTGAAATTTAGAACAAAAAAAAGGGGGATCGTGACCTTTAGTCGGGTGGGCGATGGAGTTGAGAAATGCCAAGTGGAAAGATAAACAACAGCATACCACTTTTTGTAATGGTGTGACACACGGTGAGCGTAAAAGAACAGCTCATCATCAGTCGTGGAGTCATTTCCCCATTTTACAAAGAGGGGGAGCAGTGGCAAAAAGCGCCGATGCTCTCCTGGTGTCTCTGCTTGCCTGCGCTTTGGAAGATGAGTTTGTCTGGGTCTTGATGTTACAACCCTGGGCTCCTTTGAGGCAGAGCCAAGCTAAAGCATTTAGCATCAAGCTGAAGCCAATTTTTGTCTGCTCTAATTTCTGTCAAGAAGAACTCTCTTTTCAGCAGCACTTCTGCAGGATCCCACCCCACCCCCACCCCCACCCCCCCCCCCGGGTTGTGTTGTAGCACTTTTCCATAAAGCAGAGCCGTTCGCTGTGCAGCCCACGAGTGGTTGCGTTTCCAGATCTCCCTCCTATGGGTCGCCTGGACTTTTTCTTTAGATGCAAGGTGTCTGTGGCATCTTCCTCAGAGATTCTTGAATAGTGGACAGAGGACAGGCGAGGGGAACCAAAGTGCCTTAGATGCAGTGAAGAAAAATGGAGTTGACTTGCTGCTTGTAACATTGGCTTTTTTCTTTCTTTCATTCCCAGAGGAGAAGCCAAAACCAGATCCAGTATTAAAACCGCCCTCTCCAGTCCTCAGACCAGAACCTACTGGGGAGAAAAAAGATCAAGCTGGCCAAACAACCGAGGTCACCTCAGTGGAAACCCCACCAGAACTTCCTCTTGCTCCATCACCAACACCAGCTGCTCCCCTCGCAGTTGTTCCTGCTGCTGCTGTTGTCACCGTTTCTAGTAAACCCACACTCACAGCTGACTCAGAGGAGAAATGTGAACTCGCTTCCCCCAAAGAGGAGGCAATGCCTATATGTAATACCGCACCCTGCACGGACACATCGGACCCTTCGCCAGCGGAAGAGGCTGATGCCGAGGTGTGCAAGGAGCCTAATACTGTAGCACCTAGTGATATTCCAGTGACTGCTAGTACTAATCTAATTAATGAAATGAACGGAGTTAGTGAAAAAGTAACTGCTGCCGAGAGCGTAGTAGATGTAGCCCAGACGGAAGTTGCACCATTGACTGTTGAGTTGGAGACACCAGAAGCACCTCCAGCAGAAGTGGAAAGTGTGCCATCTTCCAGTGCTCTTCACACTGCTCCCTCTCCTCCTCCCACCCCACCTCCCACCCCGCCGCCGCCTTCTCCTCCGGTTTCTGATGATGCTGCTGCTGTCACCACTACAACTCCTTCTCCACCTCCTCTTCCATCTCCTAGTGCCCTCCCTGTTGTTCAGGGAGATTTAGAAGGAGAGGAGAGCACAAGAACTACTCTTAATGAAGAGGTAAAGGATGCTGAAAAGAAAGAAGAGACGGAAGCAGATGGGCAACTGGAGGAGAGCACGGAGGCTCAGAGTTTAAACTTGAGCAAGAGTCCTGTCCCAGGTAAGAGAGCAAGGCTGAGCAGAGCTCACCCGTTGGGGGTCCAGGGGAAACTCTACTCTTTCTTCCCACTGGTGTTAGGTCTCCCCCAGGTAAGTGTTTGGCACCATGGTTGTGTGCAGTAAACCAGAGGATGAAGGAAAAGGGTCTTCGAGGTTCTTCCATCAGATGTTTCCATTTCTGTGTGCCAAAACGAAATCTGATTGTGTTGTGTGACCACTGTTGTAATTGTGAAATGCTAATCCTTGTTTGCAGTGACAAAAACCCCTCATAATTGTTCGTGAAAAAGGTAACCAACTTCGGGCGTGCGTCCCAGGGTCAGCTGTGTCCATGTAAGCTGCCAGATTTTTGCTTTCGAAACGATACGAGTGCCGTGAGGGAGGGAGTGCAAAGGACACTGCTCTTGTTCTTTCGGAGGTGACTGCTCTGTTTGAGGACTTGTTGCTCTGGCTTTATCCCCCTGTGCCTGACCCAGATGAACATTCAGGCCTTGGAGCCCTCTGAGCGAACCTCCTGAGCCAGCGCTTTCTGTAAAGCTGTGGCATGGGGTTTGTTCCAACTCCAAACGCGTGTCCTGGTGTTCCCACATGTGGGCAAATGGAACGGACCAGTCTCCTGGAACTCTGAGTGGCGCACACCTCAATCTGCCCAGCCTTAATTAACGACGCATCTGGTTTTCCTCTGCAAAAGGAACGTGTGAGCACAATTCCTCTTCTCGCTTGGCTTGGCTGCTCTCATTTCAAGGGTTCTTGAAATTTAGAGAAGAAGCAGCTTTAGTTTGGGAGGCGTGAGGACTTGTCGCGCGTTACTGAGAACTCAAGAGTCTGTAGCTGCCTTTTAAACTCCAGGCTGTTTCTCCAGGTGTTGTCATCTGCCTTTGGTGTGAGTGCTATCCGAGCGCTGGGTTAGCATCTCATGGATGGATACGGGCTGTCATCTTCTTACTCCCTGTCTTTTTTGTAGAGAACTGCTCTTTTTTCAGGACTTCTTGGGAAGGCAACTGTGGAAAAGAAGTTCAGTCAGTCAGTGACTTGTCTTTAGCTGCTGGGGGGGCTGTAGTGGTGACTGTTACACACACACAGCGGTTTTAAGGCATTTAAATGTATCTCATATTTTACACCCTGTTTTGCAGTCCTTTCGGAGCTGCGAATCTGAGTTTGGTTGTTTCAGTAGGTCCTTTGAATGTGGTGAATTTGGGACAAGAAACAGCTGAAGAAGGAGAAAGCCCAGATCTTTTCACGGCCCAAATCCATGATCTGGAGTTTATTTCTGTGCATTTAAAAGTAAAAGATTATTTTACATGGTGGGTGTTTTCCATAGCGCAGTGTGAGCTGGAGTGGAGTGAAATTCTCTCAAATTAAAAACTTTGGGGTTAATCATGGAATCATGGAACAGTTTGGCTCCTAAGGGACCTTGAAGCCCAGCCAGTGCCACCCCCTGCCATGGGCAGGGACACCTCCCACTGGGTCAGGGGGTTCCAAGCCCCATCCAACCTGGCCTGGAACACCTCCAGGGATGGGGCAGCCACCGCTGCTCTGGGCAACCTGGGCCAGTATCTCACCACCAGTTAACCCATTAAATCAGTCGGCTGTGCCAGTATTTAGGTCATTACTGTGCAGATGTGACCCCCCCTCCTTGAAGATATTCCCCGAAAGCATGGAAGTAGCATCACCAAACAAGAAAGCATCTCGTCATGGCTGTGAGGCCTGATGTCCAACCTTAAACCAGTGAGGTGGCTTTGAAAAGCACTACATTTTCACTGTATTTTAGCTGCTGTTGCGGTGGAGGGAACTGTGGAGCCTTGTTTAGCTCCGTGCTTTGCGAAATCACAGGACTTACCACCTGCATGGATGCCTGGTCCTCACCTGGTCCTCGTTTCCCCCCAAGATGGTGAGAATAACTGGTGTATTTTCGCAAGGGTGCAGTGAAGTCCTGCTGGCAGCGATGGACACTGATCCCCCGTTGCGTAAGGCAAAGCCGTTTTGCAATCCACACCTGCCCGGCTGTTTCTCTCCTCTCATTTGAGCCCCAGGAACTTCAGGGCTCTGCCCTGCACTTAAACCTTAAACCTTCTCCTTCGGGTGCTGGGATGGATGGAGACACGGAGATGGGAAACCAAGGTGATTTTTCCAGCTCCTCCACGAACCATCAATTCTGTGAAGGACCGGATGATGTTTGAATATTGAATTAGATTTCTCTCTTTTTTTTATTAACCTTTGCTTTTGTGCTGTTCAGCGTGAAGATAAAGAGCTTTTGTCAGCACCGATAGCGCCTGTTGTGCTGGGGGTTGGGACTGGCGTGCTGAGCGGAGCAATCTCTGCACCTCGCAGTGTCTCTTCAAGTCCATAGTTGCCCTCCAAAGAGGGAAACGCTGTTAAGGAGCCACTGAGGCTCATCTGTGTCTTTTAAAGCAGTGGGAACGTCGCAAATCCAGTTTTCTCCCTGCCCAGAGGAACCAAGTAGGCTGTTATTAACACTTTTTTTCTTTTAGAAAGTATTTAATTGAGATAAAATAAGTTTATCACATGTTTTTCCACAGTGTCTGCTGGAAACCAAAGGCTAGAGCTGGAAATGTGTTTGCAGTAACCTTCAATCCTGAAATCAGTGCTGTTTAGGCTCGGTGCTAAGTATGTGCATGTGCCTGGTATCGGAATTTAATCTGGTAGTGCTTGCAACGGATTACGAGCGTATTGGATTAATTGTTTTGTCTTCTTTATATATCGTGTGGTTTCTTTTACCCTTGAGGGGGGGAAAAGTGATTAGAGTAAATCACTGCTGATGGTAGAACTCTTACATGGTGTTTTCTTTGAATCAGTTGACCAGGGGAATAAATGAATCATTAACCTTCTTTTAAACTGAAGTATTAACCCAATAGTGCTTCAAGGTTGAAGGTGTTGTCTTTTCGGATGAGGTGTTGGAAATTTTGGCCTATTTATGGTTTTGATTTATGGTTAATATTATAATTCTATTATAATTCTTATAATACTCCTTGAGAAAAATATATTGAGAACAACCATCACTCCTAGGCAAGACCTGACCTTTCAAAAAATTCGGTTTTTGGAGGTTTTATTTTGCCCTATGTGATTCTTGTGTTGGGAATCATAGAGTGGGTTGGGCTGGAAGGGACCTCAAAGCCCATCCAGTGCCACCCCCTGCCATGGGCAGGGACACCTCCCACTGCATCAGGGGGCTCCAAGCCCCATCCAACCTGGCCTGGAACACCTCCAGGGATGGGGCAGCCACCGCTGCTCTGGGCAACCTGGGCCAGGGCCTCCCCACCCTCATTGTGAGAATTTCTTCTTGATGTCCAATCTAAATCTTCTCCCTTCCAATTTAAAGCTGTTCCCCCTTGTCCTGTCACTACGAGCTCTCATAAACAGCCCCTCCCCAGCTTTCAGTCCTGGGAGCTGCTCTAAGGTCTCCCCAGAGCCTTCTCCTCTCCAGGGTGAACAACCCCAGCTCTCCCAGCCTGTCCTCAGAGCAGATCTGCTCCAGCCCTTGGCTCATCTCCATGGCCTCCTCTAGGACTTGCTACAGCAGTTCCATCTTTTTATGCTGGAGATTCTTATGCTGGGAATCATAGAACAGTTTGCATTGAAAGGGATCGTGAAGGTCATCCAGCCCAACCCCCCTGCAGTGAGCAGGGACATCTCCAACCAGGTCAGGTAATAAACTCCTTGCTATCATGAGGACCCTTTCAAGCTTCAGGAGCAACTTGTAACACAATTACTGTGTTTTAGTGTCACGCTAATCACATTGAAACCGAAAGGCTTCTATCGAGCTGAATCCTCTTCAGGGCTGCGACAACTTCATTTCCCTGTGTGTAAAACCAGCGTGTGAGAGGGAAGCACATCACCCACGGCCAAATTTGCTCCATATAATTGAGTGTTGTAATAGATGTACACTTATATTGCAGCCCCAACAGCTGTAACTGCACCAAAGATGTGGAAGAAACCAAAAGACCAGACCCAAGACACTGAGGAAGTGACAGAGGCAGAAACAGAGGTAAGAGGGAACCACGGTCTTGTTTTATCCATATGAATGCTGATATTACTCTCTTTAAGCTGTATTTTAGATGCCTTGCTTCCTAGATGTCTCACAGGGATACAGGACAGAGTTTTGAGGAGGAACTCTGATATTCCCCAGTGTTTTAGTCAGTTCCCTGTTGAAGCTCTTCAGTTTTCTTCCTTCTGGCCTTATTTAAGAACTCCCAGCATTCAAGAACTGCTGTCCCTCCAGTGGAGGATGAGACAAAAGTGGGTTTGAATCCCACGATGGTGACATTTGGCAGGTTCTTCTGCTGCACAGTGATGTCACTGCAGTGTCACAGCTGAAGATTAGGTTTCCTGATGGAGAAACTGTGAAATGAAAATTTTGAAGTCTTCAGGCAAAACCCCCTTGATGGTAATTAGATGAGTAAATAAGATCTCCCTCACTGCCGTTCAGGTGGTGATGTTGCAGGAGGAACCTCTGTTTAATATCCTGGGTAAAATCATAGAATCATGGAATAGTTTGTGGTTGGGAAAGGACCTCAAATCACCTCTGCCATGGGCAGGGACACCTCCCACTGCACCAGGGGGCTCCAAGCCCCATCCAACCTGGCCTGAAACACCTCCAGGGATGGGGCAGCCACCGCTGCTCTGGGCACCCTGGGCCAGGGCCTCCCCACCCTCAACAGCAAAACATTTCTCCCCAAGATCTCATCTCAGTCTCCCCTCTTTCAGATAAAAACCGTTCCCCCTCATCCTGTCCCTGCACTCCCTGATCCAGAGCCCCTCCCCAGCTTTCCTGTAGGCATCAGGGTTAGAGGATGTCACTGAGGCTGCACCATCGAGTTTATACACTATGTTTTCTTTGTCGTTTATTGGAGGAGTTGTGACTCCAGCACCACCCGGCGTTTTTACCGAGGTTAATTTTTCACAATATTCCATTGAAAAATCAGCAAAAAGCATTTTAGGATGTGGTGCCCTCGGGTAGGGAAGCGAAAGGATCAAGAGCATGTTCTGAAGCATGTTCTTATTAGTTGTTCCCTTTGCGGAACGATTAGAAGTGTTGGGATTCCTCCCAGGAGAAGCACAGTCCTAACACTTTCCCAGTTTCAATGCCCATTAAGTCCATCTCCTGGGAGAGCTTTGCAATTAACAGCCAGGGTGTTAAAAGGTGCTGAAAAGTGTTTTTCTGAGATGCTGAAGTGGTGTCTGTGTGTCGCATTGCCTTCTTTATTGGGATCTGCTCCAGGTAGTAGCAAACGTTTAAAGGATCTCCCAAAACGATCACAACGTTCCCTTTAAAGCAGCCGTCAAAGCTGCAGGAGAGGGGAGAAGCCAGGTTGTCTTTTTAGGCTGAGGTTGCTCACGGCTCTTGTGCTACAGGGCTTAACAGTTCCTTCCGTCCCATCCTAGTAGGGATTTCATGGGCAATGCTGAGGCTTTCCAGTTGCACTGTTAATTAGTGGTGGATTATCTGCAGGAACAAGCCGATAAAGGATCCGGTTGTTGTTGCAGGTCTCCATGTCTCTGTTTAAGATGCATTTGTATTCCTGCAGAAACCCTGTATGAATCGATGAAGAGCCCTTCCGTGTGCTTTTGAGTTGTGGCCAGGGGTTTCTAACATAACCTCTGTTTCCATCTCTGCTTCAGCCTAAAGTAGAAGAGGAACCTTCAGGTGACAAAGTACTTGAATCTGAACAGGACACAATGAGCCATGGGTTTCAACTGGAGAAAGAGCCCTCCGAGCTTAAAAAAGTGAAACCTGTGGAAGAAAATGGAGAGCAAGAAGCAGAACCTGTCCGGAACGGTGCCGAGAGCGTTTCGGAGGGGGAAGGAACCGATGCAAACTCAGGCCCTACCGAGAGCTCCAGCGAAGCGCCGGCGTACCAGTATAAACCAGGTAAATCCCATTTCAGACTCTCGTGTGCTCGCTTGGTTTTCCATGTCTCTCCTTTAAGGGCTGCTCACAGCCCATGCGTCCTCCGGGTGGGAGGAGTGATGTTTGCAGTGGGGCTGGAAGGAGTGATCCACAGTGTCCAACTCCACCGAGATCCACTATCCGGCCGGCTCAGAGAGACCTTTCAGAGGACCATGAGGAGAAAACTCTTTTTCTCTTGCTGGTGGTAATGAAAGGAAGGGAAAATCCCCGATTCCTTGGATTTATTGCACGTGTGAATGTCGGCAAATTGGTTCCCTTGTAATCCACAGCTGAGAACAACCCAAGAAATTCCATCTAAGCAGGCGTAACGTCTAAATGAGAGATGTGGAAGTTCCAATTCGGTACAAATTATGAGCGTGTGTGTTGATAGAGATTTAATTTCCTGGCTAAGCAGTAAATCTGCAGGTTTTTGGAAGAATAAGGCAAGGAAAAGACACGGTGTAGGGCTTTCAATCCAGCTCCGCTACTGAACCGTGAGTTCTTCCAGTAAAATAACTCGTGTGGGCTTAAGGGATGCAGTCTTTTCATCGCTGGTAGAACTGGATAGAGCCTGCCTAAGGGGGGGTTGTTATTTATTAAGTTATTTAGTTTGTAGACCCAAGCCTTTATGAATTCACCTCATTAAGACAGACCCTGAGACCGACTTCTCAGTTGCAACCAGTCTTTAAGCCATTTAAAGAGTATAAAACAAAATAAGGAAGGACCTTGAGAGCCTGGTGGACAAGGGGTTGGACAAGGAGCCCCACGTTAGGTGATGGCACTGCAGCTGTGATTTCTGCGCTGCTTTGTTCTGACAAAGACCCGAGTTGCTTTTCTTTTATTAATTTAGTGCTATCGGATCGTTAGGAGAGAGCGTAGAGACCTTGTGATGGTTACCACACACCTGGGTAGCTGCTTACCAGTTCATTAGTTAAGAACATCTTGAAGTTAATCCATAATTCATCGGCTGCCTCTCCAAAACACTCAATGGACTCAGAACAGTGCTGGTTGGATCTGGACGTCCTTTTACTCAGTTGTAGGGGTTGGATTGATCCCTTGCAAAGCAACACACGTTGGATTTGTCTGCTGCGGGGCAGACCTGGCCACTTGGTGCAATAATGCTTTTGCTATGAAAGGGGATTTCTGCCTTTCGGCCAACCATGGGAGGTATTGAGTGTTCCACTCCAGTCTTGGGATAAATAAGAAATAAAACAGCTAAAAATTGTCATTACTTTTGTATATTTTCATTCCCAGTTCTTAAAACCCATCGTTGAAATAGGTTCCTGTTTGGAGATCCTGCAGGGATGAGGATGGTGAGAATCCAGAGATCAAAAAGGGATCAGGGACTGAAATAAATAATAGCAAACCTTATCAATGCACAGCTGGATAAATGCAGAGCAGCCGCTTGGCATCAGTGGATACAAAGGCAGCAGCTTAGACAGATGTTCTTCTTCAGATAAAAACGTGCTGTCCTCGCAGGGACCTGACCAGTTGACCCGGCTGCTGAGCAAGTCCCTGTTTTCTTACCTGACTTCAAACAAACTGTGTGGCTGGCAAAGAAATCCCTGTCTCTGGGCTGCCAGATGCTGATTTGCCTTGCCCTGAAGTCGCTGTAGGTTTTTGGTTTGATTTGCGTCAGACCAAGTCCTCCACAGCGCAGTTCTCCTGCCCAGAAAGCCCTGTGGAAGATGGGTGCAAAGTTGTAGTTTTTAGAGCGTGACCCGTGTGTTCTTTTGGTTCCCACCGTTCTCTCCAGCAGGTGTTGGTGAAGACTTGATGTTCTCATGTTTTCAAAGGATCATTTGTTGTGTGCGGTGCCCTCCTCTCCTCAACTCTACATTTATTGCTCTGTGTTACACAAATCAAGCCACTTTCACTTCTGCATTTTCCCCCAGAAACTGGGAATCGACCCTGTTTTGTCACATCACATGAGAGAGTGAAAGTTGGATTAAATCCACGATGACGTGGGTAAAAACTGGGATTAGTGATGAGTTCCGTGTGTGGTTGCTGCTGGAGTTGGCTCTGTGCTCCCCGTTGTTTATGTTCCTTTAATGTGATCTGCGTTCCTCTCCTCGCTGCCTTCAAAATTAAAATGAATTAAGATTTCCCAAGTGGCTGTAACGATCTCTTCCCTTTGGATTTACCGGAAACACATTTTGGAGAGCAGAGGGTTTTGTTATCTATGAATCTCAGGCACCTTTTCTCCTTATAGAGCAGCGGAAGCCCCTGGATCCGGAGGGGAAGAGGCAGTACGACCGGGAGTTCTTACTGGATTTCCAGTTCATGCCTGCCTGTATCCAGAAGCCGGAGGGGCTGCCCCCTATAAGCGATGTGGTTCTCGACAAGGTGAGAGGAGAGCCGATAAAACAGGTACGTGCTGTTTTTATAATAAATAAAGATCCCTCACATGTGCATTATTCCTTAACCATCTCAATGCAGACTTTTGTTAGGAAGGGGGAATATTTAGAACCATAGAATTGTTAAGGTTGGAAAAGACCTCTGTGCTCATCCAGTCCAAACATCAGCCCAGCATTCCTGTACCTACTAAACCCTGTCCCTAAGTGCCGTGTCCACATGGTTTCTGAACCCTCCAGGGATGGAGACCCCACCAGTGCCCTGGGAGCCTCTGCCAGGGCTTCACCACTCTTTCAGTAACGACATTTTTCCTGATATCCATTCTAAAACTCCCCTGGTGCAACTTGAGGTCATTTGACTGATGTCACATCACAAAATTCTTCGAATAGAGGTGCCTCTGCGTGTGCTCAGATTATTTAAAACCTGAAGCATTTTTAGTGGTCTCTCTCTGGATTAAGTTATACTGGGTTGTTATTAAAATTTGAAATCATATAGCGATGAGCAGGTAAGGATACAAGTAAAGCAGGATCCAGTGGGAGGTGTCCCTGCCCGTGGCAGGGGGTGGCACTGGATTGGCTTTGAGGTCCCTTCCAACCCAACCCATTCCATGATTCTGTCTCAGTTAGAGCTGTGTAGGTCCTTAATTCTGATGTGGTCACTGGACTCGCTGTTAAGATTCAAGGTCAGATCAGGAGACGGGTGATCCTCGTGTGCAGAAACATTCCCACTCGGAATTTCATACCCAGGCAGATTGTAAAACACAGCTTTGTTCCCAAAACGATTTCATCCACCCACTGGTTTTCTGTGATTGCTTCTCCCTGCTCTGTCTGGTTTGGAAGCTTCCTTTGCTCATCAGCCATCTGTCTTGATAACACAAGGCACATGTTTGAGGGATCGTGGCTGTTTTGTGATCCTGAACCAAGACTGTCACATCCACTGTGCAGGAGATGGGTCTGTGTTGCTATAATTTTATCATGGAATCATGGAACGGGTTGGGCTGGAAGGGACCTCAAAGCCCATCCAGCTCCACCCCCTGCCATGGGCAGGGACACCTCCCACTGCATCAGGGGGCTCCAAGCCCCATCCAACCTGGCCTGGAACACCTCCAGGGATGGGGCAGCCACCGCTGCTCTGGGCAACCTGGGCCAGGGCCTCCCTGCCCTCATCATGAAGAATTTCTTCCTGAGGTCCAATCTAAGTCTTCCCCCTTCCAATTTAAGGACGTTATCCTCCATAAGTCATGGTCAGCCTTGAAATGTTTCTGAACTCCAAGGTTTCCTCAACACTCTCCTGCAGAAGATGTATTTTAAATGAAATGCTTGTTTTTGATGTAAGTGTGGATGCATAAAACTCAGAGTTTGTTAAAAGCATTGATTTGGATAATAAATATAACTGTTGGGGTGTAGCAGAGGGTGTCTGTAGCCTTGCATGAACTGTGGTGGCTCCAGCTCCCACTGATCAGATGTGTTTGTGCTGCCCCTCGATGCAGGTGAACCAGCCAAAGCTGCCGCTGAGAACGCTGGACCCTCAGATCCTGCCTCGAGGACCAGACTTCACGCCAGCCTCTGCTGATTTTGGGAGGCAAACGTCTGGTGGAAGAAACGTACCTGGAAGTGTGAGTTCACCCCAACTTGCTAATTTAAAAAGTGGACTTAAGACCGATGGTGTCCGTCCTCACTCTTTTTTGTCCACTTCCAATGCTCCGGTGGTTCTAGTTTTGTCAGCATGAATGCAAGGGTGACGTTTTCTTGGCTCTCAAAGTTTAGTCAAACTAAAAAACCGTTGTGGATGGTTTTAACTGGTACGTATTGGTCTTCAATGGATTTGATCTCCTTCCTGATTTCCCGTGCGAGAGGCGCGGAAATGTTTCCACGCTGAGGACCTGGCAGTTGCACATTGCTCGTACACCAACCCGGCGTCAGTGTGCGTTGTCATCGGAGTTCGTTTCTTAAAACATGCCAACAGAACAAATAGATTTTACTAACAACAACAAAAATACACGCAGCACCTCTGTATGTTCTTGCTTTATGCTTCCATATGTTGCTTTTGTCACGTCATTCCTTGTTTTCCTGCCTTTTCCTTTGCTTTTTTTTCACTTTTTCTTCTTTTCCTTGTGTCTGGATTTGTCCAAACTCTGAAATCCATCTCCGAACTCTTCCATCTTACCTTTGCCATCTCTTTTTCTTGCGGCGCAGGTGCCCCAGCATGGTTCCACCTTGTCGACCGTAGCTGGAGGATGGAGGAACCTCCATTAGGCGCAATCATATCTTTCATCTGTTGATTAAGATACATCCAGTGTGTCCATCTAGACAGATGTAATGACATAGCCATCATTTATCTTCCAAAACTGCTGGTTTCGGAAGAGTTCACTCAATAACCTCAATTTCCAAGCGTGCGGATTTCCAGCAGGCGCAGAGTCAAACCTGGCAATTTTGAGTTGATGTAATATTTCTGGTTTGTGAGCGGTCTCCTGGCCGGTGCCTTGGTTCTGGGATGCACATCCGCATCCTGGAGTAGCTTCAGTGCTGCAGCGTCTCTTGGACCACCCAGTCCCGAAACTTTGATGCTGTTTGAGGTCAATGTGGCTTGCCATATTTACAGACAGAATCACAGACTCATTTAGGTTGGAAAAGACCTTTAAGATTATCAAGTTTAACCATAAACCCAGCACTGCCAGTTCCAACACGGAACCATGGCCTTAAGCACCACATCTGCCTGTCTTTTAAATCCCTCCAGGGATGGTGGCTCCGCTGCTGCCTTGGGCAGCCTCTGCCAGGGCTTTAGAACCCTTTTCATGAAGTATTTCCTGATGTCCAATCTGAACCTTCCTGGGTGCAACTTGAGGCAATTTCCTCTCATCCCACCACCTGTTCCCTGGGAGCAGAGCCCAGCACCCACCTCACCACAACCTCCTTGCCAGGAGCTGCAGAGAGCGAGGAGGTCTCCCCTCAGCCTCCTCTTCTCCACACTAAACAGCCCCAGGGCCCTCAGCCGCCCCCACAACCCCTGTTCTCCAGACCCTTCCCCAGCTCCGCTCCCTTCTCCGCACGCGCTCCAGCCCCTCAATGTAGTGAGGGTCCCAAAACTGATCCCAGGTTTTGAGGTGCGGCCTCACCAGTGCCGAGCCCAGGAGGACGATCTGGGACTCGCAGGTTGTACTCTGGCACCTTCTCTCCTGTCGTGCGCTGAATGTCCCGAGCCTCTTGGCGTCTTGGTAACGTCCCTGTCGCTCTTTCTCTTTCTGCAGGCCTGCAAAGTGCAGAGCAACCCTGGATTGCCTTCCCTGGCTCGGTGCGGTTCCCCAGCATGCCCTCTCTTGGTCGCGCCTCACCCACCATTGAGGAACCTGCCGATAGGGGTAAGCCAACTCCCCCCCTCTCTCCCCAAGTCTTTGCACCTTTTTGTAGAGTTGTCTTTTTTCCCCCAACACCCACTGTTGATAAAGAACGACTGGCAGAAAACTTTACAAAAAGGTGCAACAGTGTTTAATAAAACAAAACGAAACCAGACTTGCATTGTACCCCTCCAGGCAGTCTTCAGTGGTGGGTGGGACATCACCAGCTGAGGGCATGCTGGGACGTTGGCCTGAGCGGGATCTGCGAGGGGTCTGCACTTTGCAGACCTGTGGAAAGGGGGAGAAAAAGTAAGTCCCGCTTACCCCGTTCATTTGGAGCATTCAGCACATAACATACATCTTACATTTGCGCCTTTACAGAGCAGAACCTTCCTTTGCGTTTTTTTCTCGAGGAGGGTACGAAGGCAACGTTATTTAACGAGCCCTGTGTGACGGTGATGGTTTTGGGCTGAGAACGTCTTCAGCCCCGAGCAAAACCAGGCGATATCTTCTCGTGAAGCATGGCAAAACTCTGCGTGTGCGCTGTCTGTCCACCCAGTCATCCCACCTCTACACAGGCCATGCCCATAAACCATTCAACCCCACTGCCAATTCCTTGCCCCCGGAATAACGCCGAGCAGCTCAGCGCTAACCAGCTTCCGGCTGAGAATCTTTTGTTTTGCTTCCTTGGCTTTTGTCTTGATTTCCTTCTTTTCGCTTAAACGTTTTGTGTGACTGTTTTTAGAACTAACAAAATGTCGCATCGAGTGGCACAAGGGGCGCGATTACACAGGAACCAACCAGAGCTGATAAAGCTTTTTGATAAGAGAGAAGTTAGATGAGTGCAGAGAAATAGGATTGGAGAGGACCGATCCATCCCTGTGTGCCAAGGTGGGATGCATCTGCGTCTGTCCTTCCTGAGAGGCGATGGAAACTCAAGTCACCTTGATTCTTGTGCTGCCACGGAAGGCAGAGCTGCTCCAAGCGTCTGAGCTTGATTCCACCTTCTACATTTGAAGCCTGTGGTAGAAGGAGATGTGGTTCTTCAGTTTCTTGGATGTTTCTTACATTACTCTGGCTGTGCCCTGCGGGCGGAACCAGACCGTGAGGGTGACCACCGGGTTGTGCTGTGTTGCTGTGAGTTTTGGCTCCTCTGCAGGAGGTTTGTCCCTCTTTCTGCTTTCCTTTCTCCTCCTGTTCATCCGGCTCAAGTACTTCACCTTAATGTGGTAACATCTGGTGAGCCCTTCTCCGTGCCTTTGGTGAAAAACATTTCAGTGCAAGCTGTCACCGCAGATCCTCCAGAACCATTGTTACCTACTAGGACTGCGTTACAAGAAGGAGCTTGGGCGCCTTGGTAACTTGCCACTGTGTGAATTTGGAACCAACAAGCCCCAGATTTCTCTGTTAGATGTTTGATCCGTATATTACTTTATTACACATTCAAAGGAGGCTTCCGTTCACTGATCTTAAAACCTAATCCAACAGTTTGAACCAAGTTTATTCAGAGATATTTAAAAAGTACCATCTTAAAGGCTTTAAGTCTTGCTCACTTAAAGGTCTGGGCTCAAAGGCAGCCAGAGTTGAGAAGGCCATGGCGTGTAACATGCTGGTGTCCAGGAGATGTGAGAGTGGTCCTTGTATCCATCAGCTTTGCAAGGGAAAGTGTCACCTCCATCAGGGAGCTGTGTTTTCTCCGAAAACCAACGCAGGGACACCTCCCACTGGGTCAGGGGGCTCCAAGCCCCATCCAACCTGCCCTGGAACACCTCCAGGGATGGGGCAGCCACCACTGCTCTGGGCAACCTGGGCCAGGGTCTCTCTGCCCTCATTGTGAAGAATTGCTTCCTGATGTCCCATCTCAGTCTCCCCTCTTTCAGCTGAAAACCGTTCCCCCTCATCCTATCCCTGCACTCCCTGATCCAGAGCCCCTCCCCAGCTTTCCTGGAGCCCCTTTCAGTCCTGGGAGCTGCTCTAAGGTCTCCCCAGAGCCTTCTCTTCTCCAGGCTGAACAACCCCAGCTCTTTTAGCCTCTGTCTCTGAAGAACATAACATTTTTGGCAGAGCTTCTAGTTTATCATTATCTTGTTGCTTGGGATGGCACATTTGAAACCCATCTGGTTGAATCCTTAAATCTGCCTTTGCTACTGTGTCTCAATTATGCAGTTTCTGTCTTTCAAGAGGCCGTTTTGGTCAGTTGGGCTCAGTTCTGCAGTGCTGAGCGTCCGGAGCATCGCCGATGCGTGTTGGCAGGGGTCATACCCTGTCTGTTTTATGAGAAGTTGCCTGAGAGACATGTGTTTGATGTCTTCGTATTCCTTCCGACCAACGCAGACTGGTGTGTTTTGTCGGAGAAAGTCCTCAGAGTCCTAGGATGAGTTGCTGATTGTTGGTGTTGCTGTCAACGGGTGTTGGCGTGCGCCCTGGAGTGTCTGATCAAGATGTGGGTTTAAAAGGGGATATAAAAAAGAATGTTTTTGTCCTAGTTGTTGAATGTTGGACCGAGGGGATCTCAGCCGGGCCAGAGGAGAGAGCCCAGGAAGATCATCACTGTGTGTATGAAGGAGGATGTCCAGCTGAAGAAGGCGGAGAACGCCTGGAAACCCAGCCTGAAGAGAGAAAACCAAACCGAGGACCCAGAAAATGTCAAAACCCAGGTGAGAGCATTAGAATTATAGAATCATGGAATAGTTTGGTTCAGAAAGGACCTTAAAGCCCATCCATTTCCAACCCCTTGCCATGGGCAGGGACACCTCCCACTGGATTAGGTGCTCTATTAGCAGGTGCTCCAAGTACAGTGGTGGAGGAGAAGGCTGGTAATTTGCTTTTGCTGTTGTGTAAGACAGTGAAAAAGGGCAATGAATTCCAGTTGGAATCACAGCTTTCCCCTACCCTGATTATTTTTTTCATGTGTTTATTCTCGACCTGGAGTTTAAACGGCAGAGCTGTGTATGAAGCGAGTCTAAACCGGGAACACCAGACAACCTACTACCTCTCATCCAGGACTGGGCTTCTGTTGCTGTTTCACTAGAATATTTCTGTCTCCATTCTAAAGCAAACAACCTCAGACCTCCAGCACAGAACTTGCTTTTCATCCCCTTTTAGACCACGTTTCTGCCCTGAACCTCAGCAGGACTGAGGTTCCTCTGTCGGTTTGTCCTGCCCAGCCCAACAATGGTGCCTCTGAAGCTCTCTCTGTGTGTATCTCCCTCTCCTCTCCCTCCGTGGGGCGGCTGCTCTGGGTGGAGGTGTTTGCCTGGTGCTCAAACTTGTAATTTGTAGCAGAAGTTGGGATAGTTTTGAAGGACACTGGAATTCTGTTCTTGGGGCCAGCGTTGTTGACCTAATTATCATTCTGGATAGGAAAAAAAAAAGTGCCTTAAATCAATAGAGAAGTTGATCACCTCTAGTTGAGGGAGAAGGCAGCCACTCCCTGTTAATTTATATCTTGCGGCTAAATGGATATCAGGAAGTGCATTTCAGCTGGGTGACAGCCAGGGCTTTGTGCCTCCATTGCACTTGGACATTTCCAAAAGTCCTGCCCCGCAGCCTTGGTCTTTGGTAGCTGAGCTGGAACTGGAGCTGGACTGTGCCCACAGGAGTCTGTGTGTAACTTGACTTCTTAGATGTCTCAGCAGGCATCTTCTCCATTCACCCTGAAGATGCATCCTAGCTCATTCCTGAAAGCCACCTGCTCGATTTGTGCTTTAACTTGGAGTTTCCTGTCATTTAGGAGCTGTTCCGCAAGGTACGAAGCATCTTGAACAAGCTGACGCCCCAGATGTTCAATCAGCTGATGAAGCGGGTGACAGACCTGACGGTAGATACAGAAGAGAGGCTGAAAGGAGTTATTGACCTGGTCTTCGAGAAGGCTATCGATGAGCCAAGATTCTCAGTGACGTATGCCAACATGTGCAGGTGTCTTGTAACGGTAAGAGCTGCCAAAGTCAAATGGGACAAATGGGAGATTCCTTTGCAGGGGTGGATGTTCTGCCCATTAACCCCATGATTGGCAGGGATATAAACGTGGCAAGAGCAGAGTTAAATGTTAGTTTCTAAACATAAATACAAATCATTGACATGATGGATTTCTTCTGTGTACATTGGCCGTGCCTGCAGGCAGAGGGCTTGGAATGATGGATTGGTTGGGGTGGAGGAGACTTTGCTCTGCTTGGTTGCAAGATCATAGAACTGGGGAACAGTTTGGGTTAGAAGGGACCTCAGAGCCCACCCAGTCCCACCCAGTGGGACACCTCCAGGGATGGGGCAGCCACCACTGCTCTGGGCACCCTGGGCCAGGGCCTCCCCACCCTCACAGCAAAACATTTCTCCCTAAGATCTCATCTCAATCTCCCCTCTTTCAGCTGAAAACCCTTCCCCTCATCCTGTCCCTGCACTCCCTGATCCAGAGCCCCTCCCCAGCTTTCCTGGAGCCCCTTTCATTCCTGGGAGCTGCTCTAAGGTCTCCACAGAGCCTTCTCTTCTCCAGACTGAACAATCCCAACTCTTTCAACCTGTCCTCTTATAGGAGGCTCTCCAGCCCTCAGATCATCTCCGTGGCCTCCTCTAGACCTGCTCCAACAATGGGTCACGTTTGCGAAGTTTGGTTTGTCTCTTATTTCAAAGGGGAGCCCAAGGTTCTGCACCAGGCTCATTTTCAGATGGTGAATTTGGGGCAAAATAACTCCCCTCTCCCCCCCCCCAGTGCTTCGTGTCATGCAACCGAGGAGCACGGCTCCGTAGTCCTCAACACATAAGGGGATGCTTTTTAAGCCGTGTGTCTTTTTAAGGGATCCTGAGAATGGGAATACAATCTGTCTGCGGGTGGAGGTGGTGTCAGCCAAGTTCTGAGTGCGACTTTACATATGAAATGTAAAACTCTGCTGGAAATCATGACGCGATGCTGAACTGTCACAGCCTCGCGGGCTTGAGCGGCTGAATATGAAGTGCACAATAAAATGTTAACGGATGGGTGACAGGAACCCTCACCCATGTGTCAAGATCGGCCCTATTTTTGCTGATGGTGTTCTTCTTTCTCCTACAGCTCAAAGTGCCCATGGCAGACAAACCTGGGAGCACAGTGAATTTCCGCAAGCTGCTGTTAAATCGCTGCCAGAAGGAATTTGAAAAGGACAAGGCTGACGACGATGTCTTTGAAAAGAAGCAGAAAGAACTTGAAGCTGCTACCACCGTAAGTGGTGTTTTTTCCCCTCTATAAACAATATCTTTGGAAGATGGCACTTGGTGTCAGGGGGATTTTGGAGTTGAGAGCTTCGTTCTGTCACTGTGACTGAGTGTTATAAAAAATATTTGCCTTGCTTTGCGAGTTTATACCAGCCTGTCTTTGTTTTTTAGGAGAAAAAGAGCAACTCTAAACGGGATCTTTTGAAGCATTCTGTGCTCTGAGAACGTGGTTTTTTAGAGCTGTTCTTCTGTTTTACAGCCAGAGGAGAAGACGCGGCTCCATGATGAGCTGGAAGAGGCCAAGGACAAAGCCCGACGGAGATCCATTGGGAATATAAAATTCATTGGCGAGCTTTTCAAACTGAAAATGCTGACCGAGGCCATCATGCATGACTGCGTGGTAAAGCTGCTGAAAAACCACGATGAGGAGTCCCTCGAGTGCCTTTGCCACCTGCTGACAACCATTGGGAAGGACCTGGATTTTGAGAAAGCCAAGGTAGGGCAGGACCGGGAGCGAGCGATGAGGCTTTCTGGGCAGGGCTGGAAAAATGGGTGTGGGCTGGTTTTATATGAGGAGTTACTTTTAATTCAGGAATTTCTGTATGGTGTGAGGAAATCATCCGCTCTTCTGCGGGTGTTTCATCACGACATGGCCTCGCTCCCTCCTCTCTGCCTCTTTCCAATAGATTCCATGTTGTTTTCAATGCTGTTTTCCAGTTGTTTGTTGTTTCCAACTATTTCATCCAAACATACAGTCTAGAAATGCTCGACATTTACTTTTTGCAACCAGAGTGCACCTCCTACCTTGTTGTTTCCAAAACATTGAGGTTCAGAGTCGTTTCTTTGCCACTGAAGGTTGATATTACCTACAAAATGCACCCCTGCATATATTGTTTGGGTTAAATCTAAACCCCCTTCTCGTTAGCTGGTCGAAACCACCACGTGGCCCTCGGTGCATTTATTTTGGGTCATCATCATCTCCAGCTCTGCTGGAGGAAAGCAACTGTTCTGCAACTGCAGAGCTCCAGCATCCTTCTCCCGCTTTTCCAACAATTGCCCCTGCAGCACGGAGTGTTACGCACTCCGTGAGCCTCTCTTGGCACAGACAATCTGCTTCTCCTTCGCAAAAGCCGAGCTCGGGGTGAAAAAGCATTTGAGGGGTTTTGCCAGAAATCAGTCGGACTCGGCTCTGGAGACAAACTGAGCTGATTGTTTTCAGCTGCTCGGGGAAGGGAGTTCCCTTCCAGTGCGCTGAGATCACTGTGGATCAATCCTGATTTTTATGGGGAAACAGCTTTCCATGTGGTTTTGTGGAGGCTTGACCAAGCCAGCCTGGTTCCCACTGATCCTCGAGGCTGAACCCTGCGCCGTTACCGCGAGAGCGTGCACGTTATTGATGCAAGTTTGAACGCGCCGGAAGCAGGGCTGAAATTTCTTCACAGGCTTTGGGAAGAAAACTGACTTTAAGCAGTAGCTGAGGTCATGCTGGATGAGTCCTGGGCGCTGCTTTCATCTTTGCAAGCATGGAAACGCTGTAAAAGCCAACATTTTGGTGCACTGCAGCCGCAAGCCCTGGCACCGCGTTGCTCGGAGCCTGCACGCAGCGGGGAAATGCTTCCAGATGCCGACTTATCCGCTGGGAGAAACTGCCCCTGCCCTGTGCTCGGGATTTGTTATTTCTATCAAGATTGAGGGAGAATCCGTTGTTTATTTTCAAGTAACAGACGAGATGTTTTATTACACGTTTTTATTGAAGCTGAAGCGTTAGTGATCGTTATGATTAAAGCTTCTGGACAAAATCCATTTCAAATATTTTCCCTGTCATTCCTAACTTTGGAAACATTTGCTGAGAGCTGAAACTTTCCAAGGCAAGGCCAGAACCAAATTTTAATAGGGTTCTTCTTGTTTGTTTAAGGCTTTTTGCCAGTTTTTAGTGAAGGGAGTGGGAAACATTTTCTAAAACTGCCCTGAGGCAGGGCAGAACCTGCATTTTTGAGGGAAAAAGTTTTTTAGAGCCTGGCAAATCAAATTCAGACCTAATAGAGGTTTCTCTAACGATACCATCTCATGTCTTGGTGCAAACTGAGCTGAAATGCTGTAATGGAGAACCTGTGGACTCCTCACCCGAGGGGGTGTTCTTCCCAGACACTGATGATGGTGATGTTTCTCTGGTTTAGCCTCGCATGGACCAGTATTTTAATCAGATGGAGAAGATTGTGAAAGAGAGGAAAACATCTTCAAGGATTCGGTTCATGCTCCAGGACGTAATAGACCTGAGGCTGGTAGGTACCAACTCAAGTAAGTGAAAGAGCATTTCCCTTTAGTGTCCGGGCTGGAAGAGCTCTCGTGCAAGAGCCGGGATTTGCAGTATGTGCAGCAGAAGGGATGTTAGGGGAGATCAGCGCCCCTTATCTCAAAAGCGTGGCTGTTTAAAGACAAGGGATCTCTCCAGTTTGCCTGGAGTTGGTAGGGAGATGGGTGAACTGCTTGTGCGTGGTGTTTTGGTGCCACTTCACGTTGGGCGTGTGCTCACGCTGGCTCCTCGCGCCGCTCATCCGGCCCGGCCAGAGCAGGCACGGCTGAGCTCTTTGGTTGGGGTGGGTTTCCCCACAGCATCCCCAGTGCTTCTCTCGGTCAGTCGTGCTGCTTTCCTGCCTTTGTTTCCACACCCTCGGGGTGTAACCGTTCCCTTACTCGTGCTGGTGGGACCAGAGTGCTCCGAGCCGGGTACCCCATGAGTGAAGGGGCCAGTTCGTGTGGCTGTAAGAGCTGTGAGGGCTTCTTCACGGCAGTACGGATTCCATGGAAAGGTGCTCCTGCCTTAGCCTGTATTTCTGGCACGGCCAGGCATCTGCTGCCTGTTTGCATAGAATCATGGAACGGTTTGGGTTGGAAGGGACCTCAAAGCCCATCCATCCAGTTCCAACCCCCAGGCCATGGGCACGGACACCTCCCACTAAACCAGGCTTCTCAGGACCCCATCCAGCCTGGCCTTGCTGTGTAGACAAAAGCAAAGGGGGTCTGCGCGCCATCGGAGCGTGGTGATGGTGCCTCCACACTAAGCTGTGAAAGGTCCAGGTAGGAGATAACACGGTGCAGACAAGCGCACGCATTTTATGGACAGAGTCCTTCCCGTGTTGTCATCAAGCACTGGTTTTGAACATGGCCAAGGAATTTTGTGCTGTGAAGGGCGTCTCTGCCCCAGTGGTTGAAGATGTGACCGCGGGCTGCACAGACCGTCCCAGCACCTGTCCTCTTGCCCGTGTCGGTGCTGGTAGGAGCAGGGCTTTAGCTGCAAGACAGCTCTTGACTGAAGTTCTGAGCAGGTTTATTTGTACCTCAGACAGCTCTTTTGAAGCTGGTTTGGGGTTTTGCAGAAGCCAAAGTCCCCGGTCTGGCTGCAGAGCTAATTACCCTGAAAGCTGTAATGAGGCTGTAGCGAGACGAAGAGGCAGTGTGGTTATCGTGGGATGGATGGATCCATGCAGGCTATGGTTGAACAGACACAGCAAGCAGTGGAAATGTTTTGTGGAGAGACAGCTCCACCTCTCTCTGCAGGATTCCTGTCGCAGCCATCACAATCCCTGGAGTGCTGGAGCACAGTCTCTAGATAAATCCTGTTGCTTCTCACTCCTTTATTTTCAGGGTTTTATTTTTATCTCAAGCCTGGAGGCTCCAATGAGTGGTGTCAGTAAGAAACAGAGTGGCAGCAGCCTCCCTCTGATCCTTCTCTTTCCTCTAAACTTTGGAAGAGTGGAAATCTGGGAATGTGCAGGGTGCTAGGGGTTAAAATGTCTTGAATTCAGTCACGCCTCTCCAAAGTCAGGTCTTCACTGCAGCCTCTGTTCTCCCTCGAAACAAATACCACGGTCTGTGTGTCGGCGTGTACAGTTGTGACCTCTGGTGCTGGGATGTCCAGGTCCTCGTGGATAAACCAGCTCCAGAAAGGCCTCATTCGCGGTGATCAGGGTACCCCATGTACGATGCTCCCTTGGAAGTCTCGCTGAGCACGTGATTCCTTCTCTCCTAGTGCAACTGGGTATCGCGGAGAGCAGACCAGGGCCCGAAGACCATTGAGCAGATTCATAAAGAAGCCAAGATTGAAGAGCAGGAAGAACAGAGGAAGGTCCAACAACTCATGACCAAAGAGAAGAGGAGACCGGGTAAAGTAAAAGCCAAATTGGCTGCTTGTTTCATTCATTTCACACCCAGTGGCCATAGAGGGAATCCCACAGAAAAGAAAAAACCTTGTTTTTTCCTAAATGTAATGAGCACTGGGAATTGGGGCTGGGTTATGGCTGAGGCTGGAGAAGGAACAGCCTTGCCCTCGATTGGCTGTGTGGATTTTTCAGGGAGTAAAAATAAACGATCACGGGCCAGTAGTGCTGGAGTTTTCTGTTCATGCAAACCATGATTGATCTTGTGATGGGCTGCCAGAAACCTGTTGTAACAAGTTACTATGTAGGAGTGCCATTTGCCATCCACTCCTGCCTACAGCAGCAGCTAATTTCAAGAGTAACCATGTTGTCTTTAGCTGTTAAAGTAGGGAGGTGTTGGCTCGGCAGGAGAAAGTGTCTTGGCAGTAGCTTAAATTGCTCCCAACCCTTGAGGCTGGCACCACCTGAAGGTGGATTCAGAGTAACTGAGCGTGGCAAGGAGAGAGTCACCTTTGGGATTCTTTAATACGGACTGTGAAAACAGGGCATGGAGGAAACACACCTAGACTGTGTTTTAATTATCCGTCACAGGGAGGTGAGGAACCCAGGATGCCTGAGTGGGTCTGTCCAGCCCAGCCCTGAAATCTGTGCCACGAGGGTGGCTTTCAGTTAGTAATGGCACCATTGTCTGCTCCTTCCTTGAGCTTTTCAAGGCACAGGATGTGCAGCCATATCCAGATCACAGGAACACCCACCAGGAAACCTAAGGGGGGAGAATCACCACCAAAACCAGCCCTTGGAAATATCAAGATCTTTTATGTCCAGGCTATTTTACAGCCTGGACAGGCAAAGTGCAGTCCTGACTTTAAAGTCAGGCAAGCTCGTTATGGCATCATAGTCTGAGGAAGCACTCCAAAAGACATGATTTCTGCACAGAATTGTGCCAAGGCTCAGCAGAAATGTGCCATCTTCTTTTCCTCCTCCTGCTGAACTTCGAGATGATGGCCTGCATTCTCCCCTCGCTGGAGCAGCTGGGCTGAGCTAAAAACAGTCGTGTTTGTCGTCCTGCAGGTGTCCAGCGGGTCGACGAAGGCGGTTGGAACACTGTGCAGGGGGCAAAGAACAGCAGAGTGCTGGACCCCACAAAATTCCTTAAAATCACCAAGGTAGGTGCCGGCGCGAGACTCCTTCAGAGCAACAAAAACCAAGGTCTTGTCTTATTGTTTAGAGGAAAGACCATCGCGGTGTTTGCAGGTCAGAACTTGGGGTTTGGGATGTTTTAAATGCCCAGAGTTAGTGCTGTGCGTAAATAAAGCACAAAGGAAGACTGTTGTCTTCTGAATGTTCCTGTTTGCTTGTTCTAAGGGAAAGGAGTGCACGTACCCTTTGTCTCAGGTTCATAATGTCCCTTTAGTGACCCAAGAGTTCTCCAAGTTGGAAAATCCGCGTTTTATGAAAGGACAAAAGAGGAATGTGAGCTGGGTATCGTGTGCGATGGTGCAGCACTTGGTGTGGCTGTTCGGGAAGTGCCTCAGACTCCTGTCTGAGACAAATCCCTCGCTGCCCCAAGTTCTCAAGACCCTTTTGATGCTGCTGCGTAGTAGAATGAGGAGGCCAGATTCGGTTTGAAAAGGAGACATTCCTGATGTAGCACAGAGAGCAGCACTCCAGGCTTGAAAGGTTCAAGCAGTACGAGCAGGGCTGTGTCCACTTTTACAGCGTTCCTGGAATTTGCTCCGGTGCGTCCCTCAATATGTGTTAAACTCCCCTCGCCCATCTTCAAGATTTGTATCTTCCAGTTATTTTACCATTAAAGTGGTGGGTTTGGGCCATTTATTTCAGGCTGCTGCTTAGGCCACCTTGGAGTTTGCTTCTTTTTAATGATCTTCAGAACAGCTTTGGGATTTCTCGCCAAGGAGAGCTCCATCTCTCACATAAATCAGAGAGCTGACATTCCCTTGTCCCAGTTAATGTCACTTTCCGAGCATTGACTCTCAGTGTGTGTCTGCTCGAAGCTCTAAAGCAGACCCTGGACAGACCACAGCCCTTCTGCAGATCAGACTCAGTTTGTCCCTTGTGAAAGTCATAAACACACTCCAAAACTTAATGAACAGGAGGGACTCAGCCTGCGTTGGTCTGGCCTTGCAGCTCACCTGGGAAAAGGCCTTCTACTCCGTTCAGTACAAGCGCAGCACACACAGAGCTGGCTCCTCAGCGGCCGCGTTGTCAAAGAGAGAGGAGCTCACACAGAGAGACCTGCAGGGTCACAGCCTCCCCATGAATAAATTCACCTGCTGAGTGCTGCAAAATCAATGTTCTCCTCATGTCAGACACTCTTTTTCCCTCCAAGTTCTCCCTTCATTGATGTTCTTCGCCCTCTGGATTCTGTTACCGTGCAGCTTCCCTCAAAGCCAGGACTGGTAGGGCAACAGGACATTTTTTCATCACAAACCAACTGAACATCTTCCAAGTACTGATAGACTTTGCTTTTCCCTCTTTACTGCGCTTCGGCATTCCCAGTAAAGAGAAACTCCTGGTCACTGGGAATGTGTTTCATTGATACTTTGGAAGAGGCTCTTCATGATGCGTCCTCGGTGTTTGGCCCTGTCTTCCAAGAATAGGTTAAAGTGCATTTTGTATTCACAGGAGAGATCATTCTCCAAAAATACTCCATGTGTGATTAAGAGCTGTGATTTCCCCTCGTGATGATGTGTCTTGATGTGTTTTACAGCCCACGATAGACGAGAAGATTCAGCTTGTGCCTAAAGCCCAGTTGGGCAGCTGGGGAAAGGGCAGCAGCGGTGGAGCAAAGGCAAGCGAGATGGGTAAGTCAGGACAGGTTCTCGCCCTCCGCATCGATGCCAGCCGTCCTTGCCAAGGGTGGGTTTGGGCAGGAAGGCTCCTCTGGGTGTGTGATTGCCTAGTGAGCAGGGTTTGGGTGGGTCAAGACCAGCCTTTTCCCTTCAGTTCCCTCCCCAACGCTCCAAAAGCAGTTGTGACTGAAATAATTTTGTGACGCCAAGGTGTCAGCAGCTCCTGACCATGGTATCCCTCTTCTCTGTGTTCCCTTTCTGATCTCCCAGACTCCTTACGACCAAGTGCCACTAGTTTGAACAGATTTTCTGCACTGCAGCCTCCAGTCTCATCTGTATCTGCCTCATCCGCATCCTCAGAATTAGACTCTCGCAGGGCCTTAACTAGGTAAGCTCCGCTCCGCCGGCGCTTTGGCTGTACGCCTGCGCTTCTCCCTCGCTGCTTGAGTTCCCAGCACATCGAGGGAAGGGAATTTCCTGGATTTTCCAGGAATGGCTGAGTCTTCCCCGCCCCGGCTGTGTGCTTTGAGCTAACTTAACACACATGCATCTTTTATAGTTTCATAGGAGAGGCGAGTGGCGTTAATTTTTAAAGCCATTGCGGTGGGTGTTTTCATTTCCCCCGTTATTTGAAGGATGGATTTGCTTGTGGTTTGTAACAGCCTAAAAACTCTTCAGATAAAATGTTCTAATAAATAGGTGTGCGGGCTGGGTTCAACGGCCCTGCATTCACCAGGTCAGTAGGTTTGTTTACCCAGAAAACCATGCCTGGAACCTTGAGAAATTCAGCAAGGCTTGGCCATGCCCGACCCTCCCCATCCGTGTGACCAACTTGCCCGTCACGCCATGCGTGAGGCTGTTCCGCACACCCTGATTTCCGCAGGGCTACAGCAGCTCCAGCTTTTAGCATGAAACATGTATTAACCCTAAATAATTTATTAACTCCAGACAGGGTTTCTGAAGGTTCAGCTCAGTTAAAATGACATCAGTTCTTCCTTCCAGCAAACACCGATAGCCGAGCTGTTTCCTTGGGTTTGTCCCTCTGATGTTTTCCCTCCTGTTTCACTTAAAACCCCGGCTTATCTGGAGATTGTTGCATTTTGGTATCATAGAATCATGGAATGGTTTGGGTTAGAAGGGACCTCAAAGCCCATCCAGTGCCACCCCCTGCCATGGGCAGGGACACCTCCCACTGGGTCAGGGGGCTCCAAGCCCCATCCAACCTGGCCTGGAACACCTCCAGGGATGGGGCAGCCACCACTGCTCTGGGCAACCTGGGCCAGGGCCTCCCTGCCCTCATCATGAAGAATTTCTTCTTGAGGTCCAATCTAAATGTTCCCCCTTCCAATTTAAAGCCGTTCCCCCTCATCCTGTCACTCCAGGCCCTTCTAAAAAGCCCCTCCTCAGTGGTTGTGGCGCCTCTTTCAATACTGGGAGCTGCTCTAAGATCTCCTCAGAGCCTTCTCCTCTCCAGGCTGAACAACCCCAACTCTCCCAGCCTGCCCTCATAGCAGAGGTGCTCCAGCCCTTGGATCATCTCCATGGCCTCCTCTGGGTCTGTTCCAACAGTTCCATCTCCTTCTTATGTTGGGGATCCCAGAACTGGAGACAGGGCTCCAGGTGGAGTCTCACGAGAGCAGAGTAGAGGGGGAGATGCCCATCTTGCTCGTTAATACAGTAATTAGTAGGACAGATCCTTACCACCTCTTGCTTGGTAACCTTCACTATTCTGGACTTATTTTTCAACAAATGGCTGAAAAAATACACCACTCGCAGCGTTTTGCAGTAAGGCAGCACATTGCCATTATAGCATTCACAGTTCTATGTATAAAGTTGGTGCGGTAAGGACTTTGTTGCTTTTCTGTGTCGTCTCCAAGAAGCGCTGGCGCTGCCTGTCCACTCTGTGGGTTTTCTGTGTGTGCAGCTCTGAGTCCTGAGTTAATGTTGATTCTCTTCTGTGTAGCCACAACTGTAAAAGTTCAAGACATCAATCCTGGTGGGTCTGCAGTGCTCATAAAGCTCTCCACTGTCTTCTCTGTCATTACCAGCAACGCGAGCAGGGTTACTTGTACCACAAACACTAACGCGTGTGGTTTTGTTCCGCAGTCGCGGGAGCACAGGCAGGGAGAAGAACGACAAACCTCTCCCACCTTCCCTCTCCCGCCCCAACACCTTCCTACGGGGCGGCAGCAGTAAAGAGCTGCTGCTCGACAATCAGGCACAGGAGGAGCAGCGGAGGGAGATGCTGGAGACGGTGAAGCAGTTGACAGGCGGCATGGAGGTGGACAGGAACAGCACGGAGGCAGAGAAGAGCAAAGCCAAGGAATCCGGTAAGCGGCTCTTCCGTCCTTGGGGAATCTCACTGAATGTGTGAAAAGGCATGAGGGAATGATCAATCAGGATTTCTGTGCAGTGAGGGGAATGCTCAGCCCGCAGTGACACGGCGGCGTGCTGGGATAGCTGTGATCTACCTTCCAACGGTTTGTGACACATCCAGTTCACACACACCTTGGCATCACCTCCCCTCACCAGCTCCTCCTTAGGATTCATCCGAGTTGAAAGGCTGGAGATACCAGCAAACACCACTCATCCAAGGATTCATCCAAGTTGGAAGGCTGGAGATACCAGCAAACACCACTAATCCGAGGATCTAGTGGAGTTGAAGGGCTGGAGATGCCAGCAAACACCACTGCACTGTGTTGTCTGGCCTGCTCGCTGTTGCTGCTGGTTTCTGATTTAGGTGTCCCCAAAAGCAGCATCAGTTCTGCAGAAATGCTTCTTTGGTGCCCGGTGAAGCCGTGTCTGCCCGTTTCAAACATTTCCCAGTGATTTGGGTGTGGGACGAACCATACATGGTGCCCTTTCAGCGCTCCATTGTTGCCAGCTGTTGTTCCAAGTAGGTCATGATGCCGTGTGGTGTGAGCACCCACAGGTGCTCGTTGGTGCTGGAGCTCCTCCTTTTTGCTCCTGACAGGTTGAGCTGATTCATTAGCGAGAAAATACTGAGGGCTCTGAGAGTGACTTTCCCTGTGGAGAGAACCTTGGTTCTGTTCCTTCCTTGGGGAACATCTAGGAACTGCTCCAGCATGGAATGCATCTTGATTGCCACCACACGGCATGTGCTCATCCTGAGCTGTGGGGCTTTAGAAAGAAATTCCTGGGGCACAAAGGTTTGGGGATGCGATCAGATCGCTTTGGGTTGCTGCCCCTTGCAGCAAGTTCAGTTATTTAATGTTGGTGGGGCGCTTTGGAGGTGCTGCGTCCTCCGTCACTGCCAACTGAGTTTCTACAAGAAGGATGATTTACAGAAGTATTGGGGGGATGTAGCTAAGAAAGGAGCAACCCGTGCCTGGTGATGAGACAGGGAACACACCCTGCTCTTTCCAGAGTGTCCTCTCTGAAAGTGATGCTGGTTTTCCTTTTCCAAACATGTTTTTGTTCTTATCTTTCCACCAGCCAAGCCAGAAGCTCCCTCAGCTCCAGCACAAGAAAAGCCTTCGCTATCAGAAGAGGAAATAGAGAGGAAATGCAAATCTATCATTGATGAGTTCTTGCATATTAATGATTTTAAGGTAAGCAAGGTGAAAACCTCCCTCGCTCAAGTCTCAGAGACCTTTCTGTGATGTTTTCTCTCCAGGAATGGGGTCTTTGTAAGCACCCAGCTCGCACAGAGGGAACAGGAACATTGGGACCACTCAAAATTCGTGCAGCAGCAGCTGCTCCGCGAGTGTTTTTAGGACAATTGTCCCTCAAAGTTGTTTTCTGCCCTGTTAGTAATAGGAAAACCAGCTCAGCTTGTGTGTTTGGAGTGGCGGGATGGATGCGTATCTGTCATGAATCACTGAGCAGCTCCGTAATAACAGCAATTTTGGAAGCAGAAAAGCTGGTGGGAAAATAAACTGAGGTTTTCGTTCAGTTATCAAAGCATGTGCTGTTCTGATCTGGAGGCAGATAAAGCAATCCTAAATATTGAACAAACCGCTCCGGAGTGTTTTTAATAAACATTGAACATTACGGAGCAGCTGTCATCACTTCCTAGTTGAAGGTTGGCGTTTTGTTTCCCTCGTAAATGGGTTTGTAGATTGTTCAGGGAGTTTGCAGGAAGGGCAGTGTTCTCTGCGGTGCTGATCTTCTGATTTTCTGCTAAAATGAGAGTTAAAAACCTGCCAGGTTTGAAACGGCAGCACTGGGGAGTTCCTGGTTCACAATCCGAAGAGCAGAGTCGCTGCTCGCACCTCACAGGGCTTCCAGTTAAAATCATAAAATCACAGACTCATTTAGGGTGGAAAAGACCTTTAAGATCATTGAGTCCAACCATAAACCAAACACTGCCAACCCCACCTAAGTGCCACTTCCACGTGGCTTTTGAACCCCTCAAGGGATGGAGACTCCCCCACTGTCCTGGGAGCCTCTGCCAGGGCTTCACCGCTCTTTCAGTGAAGACATTTTCCCAATATCCAACCTAAACCTCCCCTGGCACAACCCGAGGCCGTTTCCTCTCATCCCATCACCTGTTCCCTGGGAGCAGAGCCCAGCACCCACCTCACCACAACCTCCTTGCCAGGAGCTGCAGAGAGCGAGGAGGTCTCCCCTCAGCCTCCTCTTCTCCACACTAAACAGCCCCAGGGCCCTCAGCCGCCCCCACAACCCCTGTTCTCCAGCCCCTTCCCCAGCTCCGCTCCCTTCTCCGCACGCGCTCCAGCCCCTCCAGGGCTTTCTGGAATGTCCTTAGGGTTGAGTGCTTTGGGTTCGCATCTGGTTATCAGGAGAAATTCTCAAATCCTGGCTTGGAGGAAAGCTTTGATTCTCAGTGTGCCCCCACGCGCGGGTCTCGGCAGGAGGAGTCAGGGATGGTGCGGCTGCTTCACAAAGGAGCCTCCAGCCCTTTTTTGTTTTCATGATAGACTTCAAAGTCCAACCCTTGGGTTCTGGGACCGAGGGCTGCTTCGTTTTTCTGCGTGCGAATGCAGTGGCGTTTTTATGGCTGGATGGAATTGGAGGTGAATTGTGTTTGACAAACGCACCTCTGGTTAACCAAGTACGTCAGGTTGAGCGGCTCGCTTGTGTTGCTTGACGGTATAAATTCTCAGTGCTCCTCAGGTGCAGCGTGCAGCAACACTTCTGACTAATTCAGCTTGTGCTCACATTAGTGAGGCCACGTTTGAGCGTGTCGACGTGGCCGAGAGCAGAGGAGCAGCCGTTTCTCATGGGTTTAGTCTGCAGTTTTTAACCTGACTGTAAATTAACCTGCTGGGCTTTGTGCCGGCGTCCAGTGACTGCAGGGTCAACCAGCAGCGTGCCCACCTGTGTGTCCTGGAGACTCAGGGATGCGTCAGGCACAGGGGCAGAAGAGCTCTGACCCAAGCAGGCCGTCTGGGGCCACAAGGATGGTAGCCCTGGACAAAAAGCCGTTGGGGCCTGCAGAAATACCCCTGGGATGGCCAGATCTGATACCTGAAGGCATCGTCCAAGGCAAAGAGCAAATGCCGTTAGTCAGGAAGGCTGGGGAGATCCACTGGGCTGGACATGGCGGGTCAGCGGGAAATCATCACTGATGACAGTGACGATTTTTGCAGAGTGACATTGGGCACATTGCTAAAAATCTCTATTTAAGTCTTTTATTGCTTAGGGTACAAAATGCACGTGCCAGAAAGCAGAAGCTTTATGAAGAGGAGATTTTCCTCCCAAATGCCACCAATATTCTGCTGCTTCACATGGGGTGGGTTTGTAACGCAGGCATTTCTCAGGTCAGGTCAGTAATGGATCCAACCTGACGTCCTCTTTCTGACCTGCCTTGCCATTTGATGAAGTAATAGGCGTTCTGATGGCATCCAGAAGGTAATTCCTGTCCCCTTTCGCTGAGCAGCTGAACTGTGCCCTGGAGAGTGAGTGTGTGTTTTAAAAATTCTTGCTCGTGTGGTATAAATTCTCATCTCTCTTATTATTATCACTCGGTTCCCGTCTCAGGGGTGACCCATGATGAGGTTCCACAGCCTCGTTCTACACTTTCACCTAGAGCTCCACTAAATAGTGCTTTTTTACCCCTGTGTTATAGTAGAAAATGCTCTCCTGTCCTGTTTTGCGATGTTTTCGGCTCAGGCGGATGACCCTGTGTGTCGTTCGAACAGGAAGCGATGCAGTGCGTGGAGGAGCTGAGCGCCCAGAACCTGCTGCCTGCGTTCGTGCGCGTGGGGGTGGAGTCGACGCTGGAGAGGAGCCAGATCACCAGGGACCACCTGAGCCAGTTACTGCACCAGCTCATGCAGGCGGGGAAGCTGAACAAGCAGGATTTCTTCAAGGGGTTTGTATTCTCTGCATAGAGACAGGTCCTTCTCTTGAGTGGTCATTGCAGATGAGCAGGGGGTTGGTGAGGACCTTGCTTTGGTCTCCTGTCTCCACGCGCCCGTTTTGAAGGATTATTTTGGCCTGGGTGTATTTATAAGCAATGTAATTATCAGGATACAGTTTTAAGTATTACAAATGTAAATATTTTTGTATTGATACAAGTGTTCACTCCTAAGCCTATAGGCAGGTGTGTATTTAAATGTGTGTGGTTAGATTTCTGTTCAGTGAGGTGTTGGTCAGCATTCGCCTGTTGGCACCATCACTGAATACGGTTAAAAGAGGAGGAGGCAGTCAAAAATCTTCACTTGATGTTAACACCTGGGAGCTGGGTAGCCCAAAGCCCTTGCGCATCCACAGAGCCACGGCCACTCTCCCACCGGTGAAAAAGGTGATGCCGTTCCTCGGAAGAACTTGACTGGAAGGAGTGGACGTGTCCTGGAGGTGCTGGGAAGGAGAATTGGGTTGGATGGGTCAGACCTTCCTCAGGAGTTTCAGCCATGGGTTCATTCCAGCTCTCTGGGGTTTGTGTTCCCAGCCTGGATTTGAATTGGTGTCCAGTTGTAAAAGGATCTGTGTTGTCAGGGAGGTCCCCGCACCGCTCAGTCCTCGCTGGGGCTTGGTATGGGATGAGTAAAACAGGGAAAAGCATGAAAAGCAGCCAGCAAATGAGCAGATGGAATAATGCTTACGGATTCGGAGTTTCTGGGTAGTCAGCCCTGTCTTGCTGTGTTTATTTGCATCCTGTCTCATCGCGGTGCTGCTGACGGCAAGTTGAACACAAGCCAACAGTGAGCCCTGGCAGCCAAGAGGCCTAACCTTGTCCTGGGGGGCATCCAGCACGGCATCACCCCTGGGCGAGGGAGGGGATTGTCCTGCTCTGCTCGGCACTGGAGAGGCCCCACCTCAAGTATCGGTTTGAGTCTGGGGCACTACAATATAGAAAGTATGTCAAGCTACTGGGGAGTGTCCAGAGGAGGCCACAAAGCTGGGGGAGGGTCTGGAGGGGAAATCATAGGAGAGGTTGAAATCCCTTGGTCTGTTCAGCCTGGAGGAGACTGAGGGGACCTCATCGTGCTCTGCAGCTTCCTCACACGGGGAGGAGGAGGAGCAGGCACTGAGCTCTTCTCGCTGGTGACCAAGGACAGGAGCCCAGGGAATGGCAGGGAGATGCCAGGGGAGGGTGAGGTTGGACATCAGGAGAAGGTTCTTCCCCCAGAGGGTGGTGGAGCCCTGGAACAGCTCCCAGGGAAGCAGTCCCAGCCTGACAATATTCCAGCAGCGTTTGGCCAACGCCCTCAGCCCCACGGGGTGAATGTTGGGGTGTCCTGTGCAGGGACAGGAGCTGGACTTGATGGTCCTTGTGGATCCCTTCCAACTTGGGTCTTTCTGTGATTCTGTGACTGCTCCGATGATGGTCTCCCTGCGCCCATCTCTGCCCGTGAATCTCATCGTGATGCAATCCAGGAAGAGTTCAGGCAGCCTGAGTTCAAAACCGTATGGAACAAAAGTAAGAAATGCACAGCCAGAGCGACCGCGCATGCTGGTGTCCACACAACCACCAGTGGTTGAAACAACTCATTTGAAGTGATACCTTTCCATAATGGATCATGATTAAAGTCGTTCCTGTGATTCCTGGAGCGTGTATAAGTGGTTGCGGTGCCAAAGAAGTAGGATCTTGATGAAATAGTGGGACGTGCGGTCTGCATGTGGCGTAAACACAGTGCAACAGCTCCTGCAGATGATGAAAGGGCAAGGGGTGTTCAGGCAGAACAGGAGAAGGGCACCAAAACCCACTGTGCTTATTCACACAAGACAAATTGCTGAGTAATGAGGGGTTCTGGGATGAGCACTGGTCACCGAGCGAGTCTGGAGAGATTCCCAACAGGAAACCGGCTTCGGGCAGAAACCGTTGGACAAAGCAAGGGTGGACTGGCAGCAGAGGACTTGAAGAACAAACTGAAGGAGGTGGTTGCAGCATCTGAAGCACAAGAGAAAATGAGCATTTATAGACTGAACTGGACCCCACGATTACGGGAGGTCCAGGGAGAAGCGAATCATGATGAAAACCAGCAGGAGAGCCAGAAGAATGATCCAGAAGAATGTCCCAGCCGTGGGAAGCAAAGCCACCTACGAGGCTTCTATCAGAAAGTGGAGTTGTGAGCGACTGCAGAAGCTGCATCCAGTGTTGGGGAGCAATCCTGTAACTCATCCTGCCACGTTCCCTGTTCTGAGTGGAAACCTCCCTCTGCTCTATTGAGCGTTTTTCTTGTGCAGTGCTGCTTACAGGCCTTTTGCTGATTACATTCGGAATTCTGTCAGTATTCATCCCCTTCGGTAAACGTTTGGGGTTTAAAGAAGGCTCCATTTATGAGATGTTTTGTAGTTAATGACAAAAACGCTTTGTTTACTTTTACGGGTTTTATAGTTAGCAAAGTGTTTGTCACCAGGATATAAGAATTATTGTACGTGGAGCATTCCTGGTTTTACAGAAAGCAAGGCCTTTTCCACGTGCTCTCCACGTTACCCCATAGAGAAGCTCTCTTAGCTCACTCCTGGCGGTTCCAAAGCCCTGGCAGCATCAATGCCAACCATGCTCTTTGTTACCTTTGTGGTTTTCTTTTTCCTTTCCTTTTTCAGAACAAAAGGATTTTTGAAAGTGCAGAAAAAATCTCAAATTAAATTGTATTTCACACTTGACATTTTTCCTTCCTTTTTCTGCAGGTTTTCGGATATCTTGGAGATGGCAGACGACATGGCCATAGACATCCCCCATATCTGGTTGTACCTGGCTGAGTTGGTGACCCCCGTGTTAAAAGAAGGAGGAATCTCTATGAGAGAACTTCTACAGTAAGCGATGCTGCTCTTTTCCAGTGTCTGCCTGGCTGTGCTGTTGTGTTTTCACAGCACGGCTCCCGTTGGAGTCTCGGCCTCTCGTAGGAGCTGGTCTGAGGCTGCGGCACTGCTCGGGACTTGCAGCAGGCTGGCAGCCTCGGAGTGCTATAACCCCCCTGGCATTGCCATCAACGGACTGGAAAGTGCTTCCGGTCTGTGTCCTTTATATTTGGGGATTAAATTGGAGCCCATTGACTGTAAGCAGTGTATTAAAAAAAGAGTAAACTCTTCCCCAAAAAGGGTTCTGTTGCCAGAGTGCAGCATCCCACAAAATTGAGGGGATTTAACATTCCTATAAAGCAAAGTCTTGGTAATCGGCCTGGCTGTGGCACGTGCCCTGCATCCCCAAAGTCCCGTTTTTTCAGCATTCCAAATCCAAATTATAAGGGAAAATATTTGGTTTTCTTTCATTCTAGAGAATTTAGCAAACCTTTGCTTCCTGTGGGAAGAGCCGGCGTCTTGCTTGCTGAAATCTTGCACCTTCTATGCAAACAAATGGTGAGTGTCCACGAGTGCCGTTGGAAGACGAGAGCTGGATGCAGAGAGCGCACGTTTATGCATGAAGCCTACACATTTCCCACGTGGAGATATTTAGGGATGGGCCAGGCAGTCCAGATAACTAGGAAACCACCTCTTCACCCCCAGGTTCAAACCGAGCCTCCCGAGGTGCCATAAAGCTGAGTTAACTCTTCTTTTTCTCATCGCTTTTCCCTTTTGCAGGTACCTTTGCGCCTGGCTTCTTGCAGAAGCTAGAGTGCTGACAAACTGCAAGAGGGACATTCTCCAGGTATTTCTGGGCTGACCAGAAGCAGCAAGTGTCGGGAATCTTGCGAGAGAGCTCTTCTTGCAGACTGGAGAGAGCTCTTCTTGCAGGCTGGAGAGGTTCGGCGGGTTCGGATAAGCTTCAGATGACCTCTGGGACTTCTGGGTGCTTATCCAAACCAAACCTGCCGACTCTTAGGATCCACCTGTCGCTAGGGGTAGCGACACCGTCTCACCCTGTAACTCCCAGAGCTCTTACACATCTCACAGCTGTGTGTCCGAGCAGTTTGGTGGTTTCCCTATAACCTTGTCTCCATTTTTTGTCTCTCTCTTTTTTTTTAACCCAGCTCAGTACCACACTTTGGACAGTGTCTGTTTTCAATCCTGCAAAACCCCTCACTTGTTTTTTGTTAAAGCACGCATTCAAATGAGGTTTATTATTCCAGGAGCGTTTCAGTCTGACTTCTCATTTATTTATTTACTCCTTGTTTGGACAGTGACTTCCATTTATTTTTCTCTTGTTTGTGAAAAATAAGCTGCTGTGCTGTAGGGGCTGGAACGCAGGCTTGCGTTTCTGTCTCTCTAATTCAGTCTTGTCCAGGCCAATACCTGGACTCAGGTGTTTCAGTGTAATACCAGTCACCTAATCCAAATCCTGACAAATCGTAACAGGAACTACGCCCAATTAGCTCTTAATGATCGGCATTGTAGCCTTAACATTGTAATCTGCTTTGTAAACTGCTTTTAACAGTGCTTGACTTGGGCTACGCCGTCGTCTCCCTCCTGCAGGCGCGATAGGTTTTGCAAAGCATTTGGGTGAAAAGAGCTGGTTGTTCCCAGCAGTTTTCTTCTTGTCAGAATTGTGTCTTTGCCCCCTCGGGTCAACGTGAGGGTAGGGGCTGCGGAGGGGTGAGCTGTGTGTGCCACAAAGGAGCTTTTCCCAGGGTCTGCCATAAATTCTAGGAGTTGAAGAGTGAACGCGGCGGTATGTACTGGAATGTGAGGCTTGGTCTCTGCGCAGCCCTGTAAATAGTTATTTTCTGAAAGCAGCTGATTTGCCGGTGCCTTAATGCCCAGGCAGGGGGAAGAGTGAGTCACAAAGTGAATGGCAGAGTTAGGGGAGGAACCTAAGTCACACCACGGTCATGGGAAACCGTGCCCTGTTCCGATGTGTCGGCTGAAGCTGTTACAAACCCCACGTGTCGTGTTTTGCCTTGTTTACTGCCCGTCACCGCGATGTTTGACCACTTGACAAGATGCCTGTTCCCTGCAGCAGGGTTGCATATACAATCCCTCTTGCACGGGGTTTCCGGATGCGTTCACTTCATTGTGGGGCATCTGAAACAGTTCCATGTTTCTCCTGACACAGCTGCACCGCTCGGGCTCGCGAAAGCTCCCCTGGTTGTCTGGCAAATCTTTAAAACTGTTTTTGTTTCAGAGCCATAAGAAAGTGGGAGCCTTATGGAGGGAGACTGGCCTCAGTTGGAACGATTTCCTACCCGAAGGCGGGGATGTACATACCTTTCTCGTGGAACATGTGAGTCCAGAGCAAGCATTTGCTCAACAGTTTTGGCACACTGAGTTTTCGCTCCACGTCCTCTTTATTCCTCCTTTTCCACCCTACTCTTCAGTACAGTTGGTGTGGGACAAGGGGTGACACATCCCCCTCACCAAGCTGGGCTTAGATTGTTCCAGCATCTCCCTTCTGAAACGCCGTCAAGGGTGGGCTTGTCCCCTGCAATCCCAGGCACTCTTCTGCCGACAGCCAACTTCCTCGAGAAGTTCTTTCTCCAGCTGGGGAGAACGAGCTCAGGAACAAGCGCTGCAGCAGGGAGAGCCCATCTGCAGTAGGGCAGGGACAAATGACAGCAATTACTCACTCATCCCACCTTGTGTCATGATCGTGGTGGGGGGTTCACAACTAGGAGGAGCCAGGTCTGATGGAGGATACCTTGCAGCTCTTGCTGATGAAAGCTGAGGGTCTCCTTTTGGAGCTCCAGGTGATCCACAGCCCTGTTTTAGCACTCAGGAAGTGCTGCACTGCAGGAAATGAAATGGATTACCAAGGCCTGGGGCTCAGAGAGGGGACTGCAGATCCTCTGTCACGTTTGGCGATGAACTGGAGGGTTCACTGGAGTTTCTTTGAGCGAATGCCAGCTCTGGTGACAGCATTCCGACTCCCCGGCGTTTGAGTTGCAGTTGATTTTATGTGTGCTCGTGTTGTGCCGGGCTGGAGCTGCTCTGGGATGCTGGGTTGTCTTTGTGCAACAATGTCATTCCCACGTGTTTGCAAAATGCTCTGGAACAGAGAAAGTGTCTAAATCGTTGTAATGATAACTTAACAGTTGAAAGATGCCAGGAAGCAGGATGAAGTGTGGCTTGCTGCCTCGACGTGGTGTAATTCCGCACAGGAAAGTATGTTTAACTAATTCTCCTCATCACTTCTGGTCTTGCAGAAGTTGGACTTCATGGAGTCCGACTGTTCCAGTTCCTCAGAAGCACTTTCAGAGAAAGAACTCTCTGCGGAAGAGCTGAGCAAGCAGCTAGAAAAACTCATTGTTGAGGACAAGGCGAACGATGAAAAAATCTTTGACTGGGTAGAGGTACAAAGACTATTTTCACCCTCCCACAGCTCATTAAATGCTTTCATTAATATTTTCTCATCTAAATGAGCATTTCTGCAGGCTCCTCCCTAGGCACGGGTCATGAAAATGATCGGGTCTGTGCGATTCAACGCCACCAAAAAATTAAGATGTGAAATATAAGCAGTCATTTATTTCAAAGTAAGCTTTAGGAAGAAAGAATTTTAGCCGTGTTAACTTACACTGCAGACTGTTTGATTCCAAACGCTCCTTCTGGGCACCTCTTATACTTCAGAGGGAGAACACAGCTTCATTCTTTCTTCCCAAAATAAGAGGTAAAGGCTTCTCATGGCTTTTTGAAACAAAACCTACCAAATTCCACCTGCCACAATGCAAAAACATCCCGCGCAGTCACTGAGGGCACCTGTACCGTTCCCAGTGCATGAGACCAGCAAGTGTGAAAGGAAAGGAAGAAAAAGAACCCACTGACCCTGCCCTCTGTCTGAGTGCTCCCTCTAAACCAGATTGTAAATCCAGTGTCTGAAATGATACCCAACCTGATTCATTTAGATCTGTGCTCAGAGCAGGGTCTTGGTCAGCTCTTATTTCAGTTATTTCTGTTGCTGTTAGAAATGTCATTTTTCTGCTGCTGTTAGAGATGTCGAGAGCGGAATGAAAGCAGCACTGGGGGCACCCACAGGCTCTCTGCAGTCTTGGACAAGTTACATGGCCATTCTCTGAGCTTCTACAAAGCAGACCCATCTCCACCCAAGGAGCAGGCTGTAAAATTTGTTGGAAAAGCCTAAAACTCTTAGAAAAAAGTGTCAGGGCAATGCAGAGCTGGATTCCTCCACAGCAGCTTTTGGTGCACTTGAACTTGCTGCCAAACTCAGCGGTGGAGTTTGGAAAGGGTTGCTCTCATTCATGTTCTAACCAGTCCATTTACTCTTGATTTCAGGCTAATCTAGATGAAAGCCAGATGAGTTCACCTACATTCCTTAGAGCTTTAATGACAGCAGTTTGTAAAGCAGCTATTATAGGTGAGTAACTCAAAAGGAAAACACCCAAAGTGCAAAGGATTCTTTTGTGTTTTCCAGGTTTGTGTCACATTTCCCTTCCCCGAGGCTGTTTTTTGTCGTGCCCTAAGACTCTTGCACTGGGTTGAACCCTAATGCTCAAGTAGGACGTTGGTCCCCTGCACCAGCCGGGTGTTCTGGAGGCCCCGATGTATCCCGGTGCCATCTGGGTTAATCTGAGTAACTCCACATTGTTCATTGATTTTTGTAGTGAAGGTGTCAACACAGTAGACGTTATTCAGTCAACGAGGGTTGCCCCACTCCTGTGTCAGCAAGCACACGTGGGCACTCTGCCTGCCGTTGCAGATTGCCACCTGCGAGTTGGAAGCGTGGGTTGCAGAAGAGAAGCCAGCCTGCATCTCTGTCTTGTTCATAGTTTTATGTCCAAAATTAGAATTTTGGGAGGAGTTTATGGGTTTGGGTTATGTGGATTGCTTGAACGCAGAGCAGTGGGCTGGAAGTGGAGGGGAAGGCTCGCAGTCAGCCGTGTGAGCCTCGGACCCGCAGGGGGCCGGAATGAAGAGCTTCAGCCAAAAACATCTGTTCTGCTGACTTTGCTTTAACTTTATTGGTGGCATCTGGCAAGGCCAAAAATTGTGCTTGTAAAACACCCACTCTGCTCTTAACTGCAAGAGTCACGCTTGGTGGAGAAGGGCGGCCAACTTCAAGGGTAAAGCCAGCCCAGCTCCTTTCTCCCTGAGAACAGAGCCCTTCTGATGCCACCTAGTGTTAACGGCAGAACCACTCAGGACACGATTCCAAACGTTTAAAGGATCCCTGCTGTGTTTCAGGGACATCTTGTTCTGTTTTTCTTACCTTGCCTCTAATTGAGGGGGTTTCCCTTTTGTTTTCAAAACACCACTTAATTGTGTTACGTGATCTACTTAAAAGCTGCCAAATAATTTATCCGTGTTGCTGTTGGATTTCTAATGTGTATTTTTACACCTCCCCGATTTCCTGGGCTGTGTGCAGTGCATGATTCTGTGTCTGCCCTCATATTTTTAGGAAAAACAACGTACTTTTAGAAAAGCCTTCTCTATAACTGAAATCTCAGCCCTAGCCATTGTTGGAGACCCAGTTGTCTGTGGAAACACAATGGTCTGTACTGCCAAGTCAGGCTGTAATCCTTTTGCGTGTGCCAGCAGGCTGGGTAGGGCCAGGGGCACTGTGGGTCCTGGTTGAATCTGGGGAACTGGAAGAACCAAAACATCCAGAAAAAGGCGTTGATCAGAAATAGTGTTGCTTCTTGTCCTCTTCTCTCCACACAAGCTTGTACCTATGGTTTACAAAGGCTTGTAGTGATGGGACAAGGGGGAACGGCTCTAAACTGGAAGGGGGAAGATTTAGATGGGACATTAGGAAGGAATTCTTCACAATGAGGGTGGGGAGGCCCTGGCCCAGGTTGCCCAGAGCAGTGGTGGCTGCCCCATCCCTGGAGGTGTCCAAGACCAGGTTGGATGGGGCTTGGAGCCCCCTAATGCAGTGGGAGGTGTCCCTGCCCATGGCAGGGGAGTTGGAAGTAGGTGATATTTAAAGTCCCTTCCAACCCAAACCATGCTACGATTCTGTAATTTCTGTTGGAATGAATAAAGGTGGTAAAAGTTCCACCCATGCTGCGATGTGCCCAAGCTGACCCTGTTTTCCTCTCTTTCCCCTCAGCGGACTCTTCCAGCTTCCGTGTGGACACTGCTGTGATCAAACAGAGGGTGCCGATCTTGCTCAAGTACCTGGACTCAGACACGGAGAAGGAACTACAAGCACTTTATGCACTACAAGCATCCATAGTAAAACTTGATCAGCCTCCTAGTAAGTGTCACCTCTCTGCTGAGGCTTAAACCCTGTAAGGAAAGGTTGTTTTCGCGAGGGTAGAGGGCAGTGGTAATAGCTGGAAGCTTTTCCTTACCTTTGTACGTAGCAGATAAGAGAGAACAGCGCACGGTGCTTTCTGCTTGTCCAGACTGCAGGTCTTGGAGCAGGGCAGGCCCCACGTTCTTGGCCAGAGGCCGGCTCTTCTCTTGGTTGCTCCCTCAGGCAGCCGTGCAGAAGGGAGGACAAAGCTCTGCAGATAAAAAGAAAGGAAAAAGAGCAATAAAAAATAATCTGTTGAGTTTACAGCACCTGGGCAGGTGAGAGCGGTGGGGTCACTGCATTGCTGTGGCCTTGGAGGGATAAAATGGATTGGACAGCGATGGGTCTGGTCCCAGAGGAACTGCAGAAAACTTGTTGGAAGAGATTGGAGGAGTTTTCAAAGAAATAGGGGTTCCCAGAGTCTGCAGCACAAAGTCAGAGAGACCTCAGAAACGCCCAACGTGGTCGTCCTTCGGTTTAAGGCGCTGGTGGTTCGTTATCCCTCCCACTGAGCCACCAGGAATCTGGGATTGGAGAGCAGCCAGGCCACCGGGGTGGTCAGTCCAGCAGGAGCAGGATGGGCTGCTGAGGGCTCTGCTTGCCGGCCAATCCCTAGATAATATGGCTGCCTTCGCTTTTCTGCAGAGCAGGTCTTACCCAACGGCATCAGAGGGACCCGGTTTCCCTCTCAGCCGTGCCGGGAAGCAATAGCTCAGTAAAAGATCTTCCTTTTCCTCGTGTCTGCGTCTCATTAAAGGTCCCATTAATCCCCTTATCCGTAACCACGTCTTTGTCCGCTGGCTGGAACGGCGCGGTGCTAACAGCTGCTCTCTCCCGTTATTCCATTATCACAGATTTGTTGCGGATGTTTTTCGATTGCCTGTACGACGAGGAGGTAATTTCGGAGGATGCCTTCTATAAGTGGGAAAGCAGCAAGGACCCAGCGGAGCAGAACGGGAAAGGAGTAGCGCTAAAATCTGTCACGGCGTTCTTCACGTGGCTACGAGAGGCCGAAGAGGAGTCGGAGGATAATTAAAACTTAAAATACAGATAAAAACAAAACAAAACAAAACAAAAGAAAAAAAAAAGAAACACTTTAAATATTTTTTTAAGGAGTTTCACGTCTTCGCCAATCACAGTGCAGCAAGGCCAGTTCTCGCGCAGAGCCCCCTTCCCCACGCACGCACGAGTGGGAGAGGTCAAAATAGATAAAGGTGATCATGGAGGCAAAAAAAAAAAAAGGTACTTGAAAAACAAACCAGTAAACTTCAAACCTGAGGGCGGGAGCACTAAACCAAAATACGTGTTATTTATAGAAAATATTTTCTGTTTTAATCTTAAGAAAAAAGATTTTAAGAAAAAAGATTTTTTTTTCCTCTTTTCTTTTTAAACGAGGACTCAAACTTGCAAGAAACACAGCGCGAAACAAATCTGTTTAGCAAAAAAAAACCAAAAGTTGAAAACTTTTAATTTATTATTTTAAGGACTGCAAATGCCAGTGTAATTTTTAAATTTGCAGTTTCTGTAAACAAATTGTATAATAGAACAAAAGCAGAGAAATAAATTTCCCTCCCCTTCATATGCACCTCAGTTTTGTCTCAGAGCATGATAAATAGACAAAATTTTCAAGGGGGTTGGGGTAAGCTAGATGAGGAAAAGATCCTTTTTGGGTTTTTTTTAATTGTCATCAGATTTTTCTGCCTGCCTCTCAGCTTGCTTCCAAAATTTAAAAAGAAAATAATAATCCAAGCTTACATAACCTTGGAACGGAAGGAAACGCATTCGAGAAAAACCGCTGCGGACCAGAGCGCTCCGAAAATAACTCATTGAAAAACAGTGCTACCCTGGGGAAAAAAAAAAAAGTCCTAGTGATACTTTGGAACCTTTAGAGCGACTTTAAGGCTTGTAAATACATAGAACAAATATTTAAAAAAAAAAAAAGACAAAAAAAGACAAAAAAAGAAATTGACTCAATACTATTTCTTTTCACTTTCAAAATATAAAAGAACAAAATAAAGACAAACATTGCAAGTTTAAAAGAAAGTAAAAACGACTTCTCCTTTGACAGCTGCTGAATGTGTGCCCCACCCCCGAGCGGTGCTGGCTTCCTTGCCGGGTGTAGGTCCTCGGTTCCAAATTGTGTACGGATAGCGTGTGTTTGTGTGTGTCTACCAAAAAAAAAGAGGGGTGAGAGCAGTTGTCGTTTAAAAACACCAAGGTTGCTGCTGGGGAGACCTTTTATGCAGAGAGAACTGAATGGCTGGGCAGCTCTACCTGTAGGTGCGGTTGGTTCCCAGCGCTTTGCGGAGAGGCTGGGCGACGTCCTCGGGGCGCGCGGTGCCCGATCCCAGCTTAGTTTAACCAGCCGTGCGGCCACGCTCGCTCTCTCGTGTGACTTGGATTGGTGGCATCGTCCCAGGGATCCTGGAGGCTGCAGAGGCCGCAGCTGCTGGAGCAAAGAACCCACAGCCCTTCATCACGGCTTCTGCACCCACTGCTGCCCAGCCTTCGCCTCTGCCGGGTGCCTTGCTCTGCCTGTGGAGCCCACAGACCCGCACAGGGGAAAAGGAAAGCGCCCTACGCGAGTCGAGAGGTGGAACAAGCGCTGCGGTGCTCTTCCCAGTTCTTCTCACCTTGTGACGGTGTCTGGAGTCTGAGCGCAGCCAGGTACAGCGGTGGCTTCGCAGTGCGGTCGGGGCGCGTGTTCTCCATGCCCAAAGGGACCTCACCTGCGCCCGACGCTGCGCAGTCCTCCAAACTGGGCACGTTGAGTCTCTCGTGTGTCTCTCTCCAACAACCAAAGATGACCCGCTGGCTCTCACTGTGAAGAAGCATCTACCATGACACGGTCTGCAAAGTTTGTGAAGCCCCAACACGTGGTTTGTGAACTGTGGTCCCCGGACCGCGAGTGACCTGTGGAGCATTCGCTGGTGGTCTCTGCAGCACTGGCTGCTCACGTGATGCTGTCGTCTTCTTTCCAGCTGCTAAATCACTTCTTTTTTTAAAAAAAAAACAACAGGAAAAACAAGAAAAAAAAGGCTACAACTACATTAAATACTTTCCTAATCTTACTTTTACATGTAAAGAATTACTGTACTTGCATAAGGACATGACTTGATCACCTAGGGGAAGGGAGGAGGGTGCCTGGTTGTGGCTGCAGGGCAGATGTCCATGAGACACCCTGTTAACGCCAGGAGTCGGAGCGAGAGAATCCATGGCCTACAACACTAGAGCATTGTTTGGGGTTTTTTTTTAGTAACAATAAAACACTTTTCTCTGATGTTTTGTTAAAAAAAAAAAAAAAAAAAGAAAGCAAAAAAATATTCTCCCCCTTAATGTATGGATCTTACGTCTCCGCTGTACGGCATCCAGCGCCGCCTCAACCTCAGCCACTTGCCCTCCCGGCCTCGCGGTGCCTTGGCAATGGGCACCGTTGGGATCTCCAAAAGCCGGTCCTCAGGGAACTCCTGCCGAGTGGGTCCCAAGCTGTGTGAGTTAAAGCTCCACAGGGCGTTGGGGGTGCTCTGCTCACAAAAGTTGCTTTTCAGCCAGAACGGGAGCAGGAATGTTATTTGTAGCCGTTTAATTAAATGGATGCGAGTTTGTATGTAAATGAGGCCAAATATTCGCCAAGTCGGTGTGTGTACCTGACGGATTTGCCCTCAGGATGGGCAGTGTTGGATCCCACTGGGAACGTGTGTGACACCGGACCTGCGCCGTGCGAGGACTGTGGTTTATTTATCAGTAACCTTGAATCAGAAAAGAAGAAATTGCTGGAGCTTTTGATCAGCCACGTGGATCAGAGTGTGTCAGGGCAGGGGAATTTGACTGGGGGCCCTGAATCTTTTGGCTGAAAGAGTTGGAAAACCACTGGTTGGAGGGAATGGGAACGGTGAGAATGCGGCTAGAGGAGAGATGAGAAAGTTTCTGCCCTCCTTGTTTGAGTGTCTTAATTTCAGGAAGGGGTGAGGACGTGCCCTGTTTGTGTCCTGCAGGTGCCAGGAAGGGCGTTTGCAGAGGTGCTCGGCTTTTCAGCAGGGATAAAGTTTCTTCCAGAATTACCCAAAAGCTCTGAAAATGTGGGGGTTTGGCACAAGCTCTGCGTGCTGTGAAGCAGAGTCAGTTCAGCTGCACGAAGAACACTGTGAGTGGTTCATGCCTGAGACTTTGAGGTCTCCCATGTGTTGCCTCGTGGTGCAGCTTCCCCAGGTGGCCCCAAAGGGAGCGAGTGACACCAGTCTTGGACCCAGACTGCTTCCTCTGCTCCCCTTGCGCTGCTCGCCCCGTGCCGCTGCTTCCCTGCCCCCCTACCGAGATCTGGTTGCTTTTCCATTGCCTTCTGGATCGGCGCAGGTTTGGAGACTGTTGTGGCTCCTTGGGATGTGGCCCTTGGGCCCAGAAGACCTTTGCCACACATCTCCTCCTGAAGGGCATTAAAATACAAAAAGCTGTAAGAGATCTATGAAACAGATAAGGGGATCATTAATTACAAGCGGTTCCCATGGGAATGTGATTTATAGGAGCCTCATTTTAGAGGTGAGGAGAGGTGAGCAGTGGTTGCTCCTACCTGGCAGCACAGCAAAGCCTAAGCAATGAGGACAGCCAATTTCCACCAAGATTACTGAAGGTTTTGAGTATTTTGGGGTTTTTTCTCCCAGTCTTGGTCCTGTAAGGCGTTTAAATGCATCTTCTGGGCAGGTTCTTGAGCGTGGCAGGGAGTTAATGCATCTTGGCAGGAGCGCGCTGTGTTAGAAGCCATTCCCGCTGCTGGGAGCCCTTCTTGTGCTGAGCTGCACGCGCTGCCAAAGGCACAGGGGAGGAGGAGCAGATGCATTGCTTACATCCCCGTTTATTGCTGAAAATGTCCCCAGACCTGAAGCAACCAAACAGAAAAGTTCCAGGCCAGGAGTCTGCCTAAGGCTGGTTTCTTTCTAGGAAAGTGATTTCAGAAATGGATCAGCTGTAACCCTGAACGAGGACAGGGAATGTGCCGATACCAGAGGCTGTGCTCTCTCTGCTTTTGTTAACACATTCAGGTTTTGACCTTCTTATCTCAAGAGGCCTCAGGTCCAGGAGCAGATCTTGGTGCGTGGAAATGCCCCTCACCTGGGATCAGCAGTCCCTGCTGCAGGAGCTGGTAAAGCCAAAGCAGCTGTGCAGCAGGAGGGGCTCGGAAGAGGGGATTCCTCTGCAGAGATGGGGTTTGGTGTGCACAAGGTGGGTTAAAGCCATTGGTCATCGCTGCGTTCCTGTGGCCCACAGAGCTTTTTGTTCCAACTCCATAGACTGGTTTTGCTAATAAAGGAAAACCAGGACCTCTAAAACATCCCATTAACTTGCTGGGCATCCAAAACATTTACAACCGATTGCAGATGTCAGCATCTTGCTGCCAAAAAGGTGGCTGTGATGGTTCCTGCCACGGGAGTGGCTTTTACAGACGAAGGGACCTGAAGCTGGTTCACTGCAGAAGCGTTCGCTGCAGAGCGGAGAAGCTGTCACAGCCGTGCCCCTGGCGCTGCTCTCTTGATTTGTTTCACAGGCACAAGAGGGTTCAGCTTTGGGGCGGTGAGTGCTTATCAGACCCCTCAGAACACTCTTATGCCCTTAGATCCAGCCCCTCTGACACTGGACAGCCTTTAGGTGAGTTGGCTGTTGGCCATGGGTCAGTACGGCGTGGTGGCAAGATGTGGAGTTAGGAGTTTGGTCAGGGCTGCCATGCTCTGTGTGGGGATGAAGCCATCAGGAGATGTTCAGGCTGGCAAGTGCTCTGAGCTCTTGCTTTGGCAGGGAGAGCTTGGCCTTTCTGCTCATTGGAAGGTGTTGGCTACTGCTACTTGATCCTAGGCCAACAGAGCAGCATCTCCAGCTGAGCAGCATCAGCAGAAGTGTGAGCTCTTTGCACGCTGCTTTGATAGAATCATGGAATGGTTTGGGTTGGAAGGGACCTTAAAACCCATCCAGTTCCAACCAGCCTGCCATGGGTAGGGACACCTCCCACTAGAACAGGTTTCTCAAGACCCCATTCAACCTGGCCTTAAGAAGGTGCCAACATAGAGGCTTGGACAAGATGCTTTGCGCTGATAGAAACTCCAAGCAACGGTTTGATGTGGCCTGGGGCGTGTGTGCAAGCTTCAAAAACCATAGGATGGAGCCTAGGGATGAGGACCCAGAGGGTCCTGCTTGGCTGCTCGTCTCCCAGCCCATCTCCATGCATAATCCAGACGGAGCCATGGTGAGAGAATGACCATGATGGGCAAGCAAGTGCAGCAAGAAACGCATTAACCCACTCGGCTTCCAGCAGTGTGACTAAATCCCTGCCAATATCCAAGGAAACTTAAAGCTGTTTACCTTTGTCAAAGGGTTCCACTTGGCCCCTTTGGTGATCACCATGGAACTGTGGTCTGCTGGAATAAATCCTGCTTATTTAAATGCTGCTGTAGGGGTGCCTGACTGACCTGTGGAAAGCTTTGGTCATGTAGCGCTGGTTTCTCCTCCTCGTTTCCAGCTGCAAAGTTGGACTGAAACTGCGACAGAAATAAAACCAGCTCCTGCTCCATCAGTACTTCCCGAAGAGGAATTTGTCCAGGGAATTTGCAGGGACAGTTGTGCTGTGGCTGCAAATCAGGAAAGGGAGAGGAGGCCTGGGGAAGACAATTGATGTTTTAAATTAGGAAATCCTTGAGCAAGACGATGGAATGGTAGAGCCTGGCTCTTGCATGCTTGGTTGTCCTGTTGCAGCCCCCTGTGAGGTTTAACAGCAGATATTGTCACGAAGCAGAGCTTTTCTAAGCCCGCAGGGTACAGGGCGCTGACGAGTGTGGAGAATTGTTAAAAGTGTTTTATCGCAGCGCTGCAGGGAACAGCTGGAAGGGAGCTGAAAAGATCATCTCAGCAGGTGCAGCTGGTACCTACGGATCTCGCACGGCTGTGGCTGACACATCCCGAAGAGAAGCCAGTCAACAAAGTTTCCCATGGAGAGAGGAGCAAGCCAGCTTCAAGCAGCAGCCATAACCAAAAATGAAAAACAGCAGTGACTGTCCCCTCACAGCCGGGCATAGCACTGGCTGAACAGGAACACCAAGGCAGGAGAGCAAGGGTCCTGCTCGAGCAATCCCATCAAGCCAAAATAACCCCCTTTGGATACACATTCAGGGACAAAGAGATTAGAGGTAAGAAGCAGCAAACACGTGCTACCCAGTTAAAATTTGATCATAGACTCACAGAATGACCTGAGTTGGAAGGGACCCGCAAGGATCATCGATGATGGCTTCTCAGAGACTTCTCAAAACACGAGAAGCTGAAGAAGCAGCAGCAGAATGTGGAGCTTCAGGAATGAAGGTGATGGGAAGGAGCTCCCCAGCCCACTGGCGACTGGGCATGGGACAAAAGGGAGAAAGGATCAAATTATCCCTGAGCCAGGCAGACCATGGGCCGAAATGGTATAAAAGGCTTTATACAAACAAATGCAAAAGTTGAGGTAAAAGTGGAAAAAGAAAAAAACTCGCCAAAAACTTGGGGGACACCAAGGCAAGGCCTAAATATCATCAGAGCTGAAGTGTGGAGCTGCAGGCCAATGATAAAGCAGAACTGGGCAACAAAGATGCTGTGCTCAGCCAGCCAGTGGGACTGAGAATACATCAGCAAAAGCTGATTTCAGCGTATGAGGTGCAAAGCGTGACAAAGGTAATAAAGAAAGGTAATGATAATCTTGTGTGTTGGCAGTGGCAGAGGCAGCGCTTGCTACATAAAAAATGGTCACTTTAAGTAAAAAATGTGGCAAAATGGGGAAAATAAGTGTTGGTGCAGGTTAACAAAGTTAACAGAGTGGTGCCTGGAATGGAGTTTCTGTGACCAGGTGTATTTAAAACAGGAATACAACAGGTTTCTGATGTCCAACAGAAGAACAAGAACACAAGGCATCACGCTGGACGCAGGGTGGAAATGGTAACATCTCCTGACATGCAAAGTTTACATCTCCTCCTTGGGAACAGGAGCCATATGTCTAAACTGAGCTGGTTTAAACTGCAAGCTGTGCTGCACAGCCGAAACCCAAAGCTGTGGGCTGATAGCTCTGGGGCTGCTGGAAGGTGTAATCAAACAGAATGGTTCTACGGAGAAAAAAAATCCACAAACCAGTTGGAATCCTACTAAGATCCAGGCACCTGGGAAGGTACTGAAAGGGTTTAGTACTTACTAAAAGTGCTTCGTACCTACTAAAAGTAGTTTCTGATGATGATAGTGCTCTGCACAATCACAGTTTGACTCTCAGAGCAGCCCCCTGCTGAAGTAAGACTCCCTGGTGTTGGATTTCTCCAGTGCTGCGGAATTTCCCAAGTTGCTTTCCCCAGGCGTGGTGTTTTTGCAAGGCGTGTGGCTGTTGAGGAGTGCACAGGGCCTGCGGCTCACCCTCTGGAGTGGATTTTGAGGTAAAAAAAAAAAGGGAAGGGGACAATAAAAGCTTTTCTCCTCCTCTCTTTGTATCTCAGCCTGTGGCTCAACCAACCCAGGTGCTGGGGTTTGCGCAAAGGCAGGTGCTGGGGTTTGCAAGCAAGGGCAGGGCAGCTGGGGGGGATTTCATCTTTTCCTCCTTCGCGTCTCAAAAGGCAGCGGTAAAGGAGCACATTCCCTCTCGTTCCTCTCTCTTCCACCTTCCAATCCCTCCCCTCCTGCCAGAGGCACCACAAGGGGAGAAAGGCCAAAGAATGCATTTTTCTGCATTGTTTCACACTCAAGCAATACAGGAATGTTCAGCAAAGTGGAGCCATCTGGCTAAGGTGCTCCCAGGGCCGTTTGGTGCAGAAGACAAAGGGCTCTATGAAAGCAAAGCATCACGGAGATAATCTGGAGTGGAGAAGTGGACACGGAGCAGGGCCAGGACTTGGTCACAACAGCTTGGCTTTGGAAGGTGATGCTGTTGGTGTGGTGCACTGTTGCAACAGCCACCTAAGGGGAGAGAAAGCTGATAAAAGCTTAGACAAAAAATAGTCAAGGCACTGCTGAGGAAACAAGATGCTTCTGTGGTGCTTTGAATGGTCTAAATGCTCACAGAGCAGCTTTGTATCCACAGGAGGGTAAAAGGTGCCAAGGACCCCAAATAAATGCATTAGTGCATTTAATTTTTAATACTTCTAGGGCCATGAAAATGATCTGAGGGCTGGAGCACCTCTGCTATGAGGACAGGCTGAGAGAGCTGGGGTTGTTCAGCTGGAGAAGAGAAGGCTCTTGGGGAGACCTTAGAGCAGCTCCCAGTACTGAAAGGGGCTCCAGGAAAGCTGGGGAGGGGCTCTGGATCAGGGAGTGCAGGGACAGGATGAGGGGGAAGGGTTTTCAGCTGCAAGAGTGGAGATTGGGGAAAAATATTTTGCTGTGAGGGTGGGGAGGCCCTGGCCCAGGGTGCCCAGAGCAGTGGTGGCTGCCCCATCCCTGGAGGTGTTCCAGGCCAGGTTGGATGGGGCTTGGAGCCCCCTGATGCAGTGGGAGGCGTCCCTGCCCATGGCAGGGGGTGGCACTGGATGGGCTTTGAGGTCCCTTCCAACCTAAACCATTCCACGATTCTATGGTTCACCACAATGGTGAAAACACCGGTGTGGGCCACCCCTCTGCTCGGCCTGGCAGGGATAACCCTCACCTCAGGAGCTGAGGTATCGGTACAGACAGTGCGAACTGAAGAAAAAGCGATCTTCCTGCAAGCCAGAATGCTGGCGTGTTTTGACAGATTTCCAGCTTGCAGCCAGATCTCTGTGATGGAACTTGTGTAACTGAGGTGGGGCAGCTTACACAGCTAATGAGCAGCAGGGGCAGAGAATCACAGAATGCCCTGAGTTGAAAGGGATTCACAAGGACTATCGAGTCCAACTCCTGCCCCTGCACAGGACACCCCAACATTCACCCCGTGGGGCTGAGGGCGTTGGCCAAAGGCTGCTGGAATATTGTCAGGCTGTGACTGCTTCCCTGGGAGCTGTTCCAGTGCTCCACCACCCTCTGGGGGAAGAACCTTCTCCTGATGTCCAACGTCACCCTCCCCTGGCATCTCCCTGCCATTCCATAGAGAGGCTGAGGCAAAGCAGCTCCTCTTTTAAGGAGGGGTTGTTTAGCCTGGAGAAAACGAGGCTGAGGGGAGACTTTGTCACTGCCTACAACTCCCTGAAAGGAGGTTGTGGTAAGGTGGGTGCTGGGCTCTTCTTCCAAGTGACAGGCAATGGGATGGGAGGAAATGGCCTCAAGTTGCACCAGGGCAGGTTCAGATTGGACATGAGGAAGAATTCCTTCACCAAAAGGGTTCTCAGGCACTGGCACAGCTGCCCAGGGAGGTGGTGGAGTCCCCACCCCTGGAGATGTTTAAAAGCCGGGCAGGTGAGGTGCTCAGGGATGGTTCAGTAGTGGCCAAGTACGGTTGGACTCAATGATCTCAAAGGTCTTTTCCAACCAAAGAATTCTATAATTCTTACCCTCCCTTTGCACATCTTCCTGCCATTCCCTAGAGAGGCTGAAGCAAAGCGAAGGCAGGCTGGCACTGGGGCGAGGGCTGGGAGGCTGCAGGGCTGGGGTGACGGCTCTGAGGTGGTGGGACTGGGGCTGGGGCTGAGGTGAGGGCTCTGAGGGGGCTGGACTGGGCTGAGGTGAGGGTTCTGAGGCGGCGGGGCTGGGGCTGGGGCTGAGGTGAGGGCTCTGAGAGGGCTGGACTGGGCTGAGGTGACGGGTGAGGAGCCGGTGAGGGTACTGAGGCGGTGACACTGGACGGGGGGTGGGGCTGAGGTGAGGGGAGAGGGCCCAGAGGCGACGGGACAAGGCGGGCGCTGACGGGCGGGAAACGCCTCAGCAGGCAGCGGGCGCGCGCGCACGCACAGGGGGCGTGGCCACGCTCACGCGCGCGCCCCCTCCTCCCTCTCCCCCCCCTCCCCTCCCGCGCGACGTGGAGGAGGGGGAGCGGCGTTCGAAAAATGCCCGCGGCCTCCCATTGGCCGGCGGCGCTCCCCGGCCCCGCCCCCCGGCGGGAGCCGAGGCCCCGCCCCCTGCCCCTTTCCCCTCCGCCCCCCTCCGCCGCTTCTGCCGCTGCCGCCATCGCCGGGCGCCGCTTTGTGTCCGCCGGGGCCGCTGGTGAGTGACCCCCGCCCCTCCGCCGGGCCCGGGAGCCGGCACAGCACGGCCTGGCAGGCTTCAAGGCGGGGGGGCTGGCGAGAGGGGCGCGGTGCGGTGCCGGCAGCGGCGCTGCGGTGGTGAGGCCTGTGCTGGGCCTGCTCGGGGCCTGTTCCGTGTCTGCACCGGGCCCAGCTCCGACCCCCGCTCGGGGCCCGCTCTGCCCCCCTCTCGGGGTCTGCTCGGGGCTTGCTTCGTGCCCTGTTCAGGCCTGTTCTGACCCCACTCGGGGCCTGCTCTGTCTGTTCAGGGCTTGCTCCGGCTCCCGCTCTGTGCCTGCTCCAGGCCCTGCTCCAGCCCCTCTTCTGTGCCTGCGCCTGGCTCGGCTCCGTGCCCCGCTCTGGGCCCTACTCCAGGCTTGCTTCTGTTCCTTACCCTGCTCCGTGTCCCGTGCACTGTCCCCCGCTCTGGGCCCACGCTGCCCCTTGGGCTGATCCTTGGGAAGGTGGCCTTGGTCCGTAGGCGTTGCTGGGCCAGGCTGCGGCCCCAGGCCCTCCTCGTCCCGCAGAGCAAAGCAATGGAGGTCAAACCTCCCCCCCGGCCCCTCCTTGGCCCTCACAGCAGAGCAGCAGGAGTCGAATTGGCCCTCCTGCCCCACTGACAGCCAGTAAACATCCCGGGGACAGGGCCCATTGCAGTGCGACACAGGAAATCATCGCTGTTTATCAACTCTGGAAGCACCCAGCTCCTGCTGAAGCCTCCCTGCGGTTTGGTTGCTAGGTTGTTCCATTTCCCTCCACGAAGTCACTTCCTCAGAGGCTGGAGAGGCACTGCTGCTCAAGGAAAACTTCTGTCCGCGGCTTCAGTTCGGCTCTGCTTCCAAAAAGAAGCTCCCAGTGCTGCCAGGGCTGGATCCAGGCATTTGGCACATAGGAGTTCGGAATTCCTCCCTGGGACCCCCTGGGTGGTCGCAGCCTGCTTAAAGAACATTAATTCCCCTCCTCTCATGGCACATGCTTCTCCATAGAGCGAGCTATTAAATTCCAAGGTGGAATGGAACTGTTCGAAAGGGGCTTCCATTCCGCGTTTGTTATCCTCATCGCCACTATGGACTGTGATTTTTTGGGGTAAAAACTTCCAAAGACTTACAGAGAAAGGAGCAGTGTACCAAAATTTCAGCTGGTGGGAGCTGGGGTACCTTACAGTGCTCTTGGACAGCTCCAGGCTGGGAACACTGTTTGGAACAGATCCTTCCCACTTGTATTCTGTTTTCACAGCCACTGGTGTCTGCAAATCACAGGGAACTGCTCAGCTTGTGCTGTAGGAGCAGGGAAGTTGCATAATGTGGGTTTGTGGGTGTGTTTGCTCCTTTTCAAGTGTAGCAGAGACCAAGAGTTTGCTGGTAACTGTAGCATTTCACAGGTTACTCTTTTCAGGAGTCTTTTTTTGGCTGTTGAATTATTTCTGGGTTAACAAGCGTGTCACTTCTGAGCTCTTATCAGGCCTTTTGAGTAACAGTTGCACTCAGATTTCCAAGCATGTGACTTTATTTTGTTTGGTTTTACCATAAATAGTATTTTTAGCATCCTCAAGAAATAGTTGGCCAACAGTCTTTGGCAAGAAGCTATCTTGTTGAGGCGGGAAAGGTTCAGAAGTGCCTGTATTTATAAACACTGTCACGCTATTAAGGTCCTCCAGGTGAGAAGTGTGTGTGTGGGGTAAGAGAGGATAGGAAGGTATCGCTGGTGAGTGTCTCTTCAGTTAAAGAATAAACGTGTTCTGACGGGCAGGAGAGCACTTGCCTTCCCTGGGAGGGACTTGGATTAGTGGATAGAGTGGGAAGTCCTTGGAAGTCAGGAATGGGTAGGGGAGGAACCAGACAGAATTTCTGTTGAGAGGAAGAACTGAGTATTTATGCCTTGAAACAAGGCTTTTGCACCCTTTTCCCCCTTTACCTGCATGTACCTCCTAATGAATTAGCTTCTTGATGTTCATTGCCCCCAGATAGTAGCTGCTTGAATCATTTTTATCTTCAGAATGTTTTTATCTCTCATGTTCTCCCTTTTAACAGAAACTCATGTGTGAGTCTTTTGTCAGTGTTTTGATATCCTGGGTGCTCTGAGGTTTTTAAGTTCCATGAGGGACAATAAGAGAAGCTTTATATTGATGGGTTCTAATGTGAGATGTGAGTAGATTTTGTACAGACTGCAAGGAAATCATCACTTTTATTATGTATAGTTTGTACTATGGGAAAATTGATGATGGCTGAATAAGGGATAGTTTGGGAGGAGGGTTTGTCAAAATTCATAGTATTGGGACCTGGAATTAAGGTATTTCATCCAAGGCAGTGAAACTTTCAGCAGTGGATTTTCACATTGGAGTAGTTTGTGACCTAAACATGTTATAAACTTGGAGTTGAACCTTGTACACGGTGATATGGGCTGTTTCATTCCTTCACTGCCTCTGTCAGCAGCAGCACACAGAGAATCTGGGTCGCGGACCATACAGGCAGAAGTTGTTCACAGACTGTTGTCCCACAGGCTGTCCCTGTCACAATCCTGAGCATCGATATGGAGAGGGGTTGTTTTTAGACAGGTATGCAGACAGACATTCTGCTTCTTATTAGTCCGTTAGCTGAAGTTTTTTGTGAGTTTCTAGGTAGGACGGTGGTGTAATCCAAGTTCTGCACTGCCTGGGTTTGGCTGTGTGTTTGGGGACATGAGTTAAAACTCCTGGGTATCAGAGGAGGAGATAATCCAGGCTGTGGAAATGCTCTGCTGTGTAAGTCAAAGATTCATGGAGAAAGAGTCTGAAACCTGCAGTGTTTTTAATATTGGGCTGATGTTCTTGCTGGTGAAGAACAGTGGGTGTGAGACAGAGGTTGTCGCCTGTATTTTAGTAAACGTCGGCTGAGAGCAGGCTGACTTTGGGCTGCCGGTTGTCATATCCTGGCAGAGCTGGGATGCTGAGCTCTGTGCGGGCAGGGAGGCAGAGTATAAGTCTTCACTGGTAATGTGCCTGGGTTTGCATCTCTGTGCGCAGAGGGGCAGTGTTTGATCTTTGCTTTGCTCTGTAAAAGCCAACAGGATCAGCAAGGTGTAAGTCAGGCTGCATTCGTGGTGCTGGGAGACAAAGGTCCAAATTCAGTGCTACCCTAAAATGAAAAGGTATCTTTAGACATGTAAAAAAGAATCTCCTTTGGGTCTCCACGTGCAGGAATGTGTGGTTTTGGAAACTAGAGGTGTGGAAGCTTTTTGCTCTGCTGAGCCCTAAGGTATTTAGGATTTGTTGTTACCTTCCTTAACTCTGTGTAGGGAAGGCATGGATGGAAATAGAAACTGTAACACTAGTCAAACCAAACAATTTCTTGCCTGGCAAGTGGCGAGCAATTGGATCTTTGTATTGGACCGCTATTCTTCTTGAATCGGAGCCAGATGATTTGTGATGCAGCTCTCTCTGGGAGAGCTGTGAATACAACCCTCATGGCTTAATTGGGAGGCAGGTGGCTGAAAAGTCTCCTTAATCAGGACACCTCCCAGGAAATCCATGCGGCTGGTGGCTGTCAGGATCGGGATGGAGTTAGCACAGAACTTGTTGAATAGCAACAAAAATGATGGGCGTGGCGGTTGTGAAGGAATGCTCAGCCAGATGTGAAATGGGAGTGGATTTCTGAGCAGGCTGCCAGATAAGGATTAGAAGTGGGGACAAACTTGTATTCTGTATTCAGCACGGTATTTTAGTCCTCCACACATTTTTAGGCTGTTTTAAATGACTAAATACTACTGATCTGACTTAATCCAGACAGTGGGCAGAACGGCAAAACCGAAAGGGAGATCAGCAAATGCTGGAACATCTCTGTGAAGCAGGCTGAGAGCTTCTAACAGATACATTTGGTACAACAAATTGTTATCAAAGATGTTGCTGGATGATACATTCGGTGGCAATAGAGATACTGAGGGTCTTGGTAAGGTGTCTTCTACCTCAGCTGGATTTTTAAAGAGCTTTGAGGATTTTAGAGCCGGAAGTCTTGAAAAAGTTGCCCAGCTTGTAGCTGCGTTGTAATATTTGAGCACATTTGATTTGGATTTGCAGAAGTATCAACATTTCCTGTGCTTTTTTTCCTGCTGCATCTGAAATGCTCTTCTGCTCAGGACAGCATTGTGTAATAGTAGATCGTTGCACAGTAATCAATAGCCTGGGTTTGAAATAAGTTACTTTGCTTTTTAAGCCTTTGAGATAATAACCAGTCATTCGTGCTTGCATTGCTTGCAAGGTTGGCATCCCATAACACCCTGCCTTCAAATTTGCTAGAACATAAAAACATCTTCCGAGCCCTTTTTGACCTGATTTCTTGATCCGTATACCAAGTCCTGTCTAAGAGCCCATCAGTCACCAGGATACGTGTCGTGTAACGGTAAGAGGACACCCTTAGCGACGCAGGGTTGAATATGCTTTCTCATTTTTCCATTGCATATTTGTTTGCAGCTGCCCAGCCTGGGCACCCTACCCTTGGGTCCCTGTGACTTGGTGGTTCTGCCAACCTGACATTTGGCTCATCACGTTCTAGTCCTCATCTTATCCTGAAACGTTTTCCCTCGTGTGGGATTGAAGGTTGAGCAAGGACACCTCCCACTGGATCAGGGGGCTCCAAGCCCCATCCAACCTGGCCTGGAACACCTCCAGGGATGGGGCAGCCACCACTGCTCTGGGCACCCTGGGCCAGGGCCTCCCCACCCTCACAGCAAAATATTTCTTCCCAAGATCTCATCTCAATCTCCCCTCTTCCAGCTGAAAACCGTTCCCCCTCGTCCTATCCCTGCACTCCCTCATCAAGAGCCCCTCCTCAGCTTTCCTGGAGGCATCTTTCCTGTTATCTTTTTGAGAAACTTAAATTCAGGCCTGTTTGTAGTTGACATTTCACACACAGTCTGGAAAGCTCCTTTTGATCCCTCTGTGGAAGAAAGAGGCCAGGCCAGCGCGGTCCTTGGGCTGTGACACTTTCCCAAGGCAGTGCTTGTGACTTTGCCCCTTGAGAATATCTTTGCCTTGAAGTCAGTCAGATATTGTCCTCCTGCCCCTTCCCTTGGCCTTCTGAGCAGGAGCTCATCCATGTATGGGGATGCAGAGGGAATCAGCTCTGAATTTCTGCTGAATGGTTGCTTATTTGCATGGATGGTAGGCACTGAAGTTACGAATTGGGCTACATTTCACTCCTGAGAGCGAAAGGATTCGAGCAGTTTATACTGTGAGCTAAACAAAAGGGTTTTTTGAACCTGAGGAATATTAGGTCAGAGTTGGGAGCGCTGTGTTTGCATCGTGTGACATGCAGGTCGCACAGTTTAAAAACAAATAAACCCCAGGAGCAGGTCAGCCACAGCACATGCCTGTGTGTGCACGTTAGTAACTCCAGGGAAGGCATCTTTCCCCAAGGGTGGATCTGGAGTTGGTTAGTTTGGGACGCACTTCAAAATGCTGGTGTCTTTTTAAGGCCTTCAGGCTACGCTTGCTAGAAAAAACACCTGATACTGAGCTGAAGCCTGGAAAAAAGTTTCATTTTTCCTCTCACTTTCTGCATTTGAGGGAGGAAAGTCCCTTGAAATAGGCCAAAACAGGAGAAATATGCTGGGCTATCCTTTGTATGATGTAGTTGGCTGTTAGTGTTTTTTTCCCATTCTGAAACTTCACAAGAAAGCTTCATTCATCTCATTGATTCTGGTTTTAGTGTGTAGTGTGATTTGGTGTTTCTATTTTGTCTCTGAAGTACCCATCCAGTGCTGTTCTGCTCCTTTGCCTGTACTGGTGCTGAGGCAGGGCTGGTTCCCTGCCACATTCCGTGCCAAAGGAGAAGCCCTGGGTGTTGCTGAAGCAACTTGATTGCCTGTAGCTGTCGGAAGCGCTGAGTTTTAAGGATGATCAGCGAGAAGAATGCCTTTTAGAGCATCTCCTGTGGAAGAGCTGCCTAGCGATGCGTCTGGTCCTCCTTCTGCAATCAGACTGAAGTGAAAGTCTTGGGTCGGTTGTGCTGTGAGTGCCAGTGCCTGAGCTGATACTGCAGCCATCAGGGATTTAGTTCATTAATTTATCCATTTGTTATTTGGGGAGCAGATCTTGTAGATACGGTGATGTTGCCTCTTGCATCACCAGTCCTTGTGCCCGTGGAATCTCAGCATGCATTCCCCTCTGCTCTTCTTTTCTCCACTGCTGGTTTCTGAATTGAAACTGCCTCCACAGCTTGGAAGGGTAACAAGGATGCTCTGTGCAGGTGAGCTGGGTTGTGGTTGGCCTGGGAAAATAATTGAGGTAGAGAATATCCTTCTGATCTATTAGGAGATGCCACTGCTGGGGGATAAGAGGGCTACTTTTGGGGCAAGAATACAGACTAAGTGTGGTGGTATTGATGTGGTAGGGAGCATCCACCCCTGCAGTGGAGAATGTGGTGCAAAGTGCTGAAACTGTGGTGAAAGTCATCTCGAAAACAGCACCGGGAGTGGTGGTGTGTCCATGTTCAAGTGAGACAGACTTGGGCTGGGGAAATACCTATTAGAAGTGAAACTGTATGCTTAGTGCCTGCTGCCTTGTCTGAGCAAAAGAAAACATCTGGATAGGTAGAAATTGGGAGCATTTGGCCTTTTTGTCTGCGATGAAGGGAAGAAGGCAGTCTGGAGCTCAGTCTTTGGATGGACTGGGGGGAATGGGTCCAGCCCTGGTTTGCTAGAGTTAAGGTTTTGTGTCTGTGGTTTTTGAAGGGGGTGATGAGGAGGTGAGTGAGCAAATAAACACTGTGTTTTGGGACAGAAATAGTGAAACACCTCTGCTCCGAAGCTGTCGGGTGGCAGGTAAGAAGGGCTGTGGAGTGTAATGGAGTAATGGGTGAGGCGTGGGGAGAGTGCAGCCTGGCATAACCCATTCAGGACCCGTGACTGTGCATGTATTAGAGGAGAGTTTTGTAAAGCTTTGGGATTTTTTTTGTGGAAGGCATGGAGACTGATGGTTTGAGTATGTTCAGGTTCAAGGTGTCGTTTGTCTCTAAATTGCATGGGGTTTAGTTTGGGAGGGCATGGCTTGCGTGTGTATTTTCTGCCTAACAGATTTAACGGTTTCATTCCTTAGGCTGGTAGAAGCTGGGTCAATGCATCAGCTTCTGCTTTTACCCAAAGCGAACGACTTGCTAGTTACCTCGACGCCTTCCAGTGCGATGTCTGCTTTGTGTTAATGATTTCTGTTAATTTAAAGAACCTCTTTATTCTTTCAGATGTATTTTAACGGAGCAGGCTGTGGGTCTGGCTTACACCCTTCCCATTTCTGCCTCATCCATAGCACTGCAGTTTGCATACATGTTTTAGCCTCTGTTGAATGCAAGTGTTGATTGTCAGTTATGTTATAGTCATAAGCTGTAAGCCATTTACCCTTCTTTTCTTTTTAATCTTTAGTTTGTTAGATACATAGACGTAGATTGTTTTTATTTTGTTAATTTTCACACCACATCTTTTCTGCACTTTAGGTTGACTCCTCACTGCACTGTGAAAACCATTAGGAAAAAGTCCTTGGGGTTAAAACCTGGGGCTCCACAGTGTTACCTGCACTTGGGGCTAGAAATTAATTTAAATGGCCACTGATCTGCCTGAAGCTGAACCCGTGCATCATAAGGCGCTTCCACTCTTAGCGGGAGCTCAGCTGATCCACACGGACAAGTTAAGTGAGGTAGGGGCTGGCCCGTTCTCCAAGCTTGCCCTTGGATCAGTCCTTGACTTCCAGTCCTGCTGAAGGTTGCTCGGTACTCTTTCTCCCCTGCTCGTAGGAAACTGGATTGGGAGTCTAATAAATCCTGTAGGCACTCTCCTTCCCTTCCCCCTGCTTTTCCCAAGATGTTGTATTTGTCAAATTCCTCAAATGCTCATCTCATTTAATTTGGAATTAAAGAACTTATTTCTTTTATAACTGTAAAATGTGAAACTATCCTCTCCTAGAATGCTTCAAAGAAACTGGTTTGAGGGTTACTGTCCTTTAAAATTCTGAAAAATCCAAATGTAACCAATAATTCTACGTACACTGCTTTGATTTACTTTAATTCCATTTCAGAAACTTTCTGGTCCTTTCCAGGATCTGTACTGATTTTTGTGTACTTGTTCTAGAAGGCTGAGGACGACACTATGCCGATCCGTCGCACGGTGAATTCTTCTTCCCGGGAAACTCCTCCCAAAAGCAAACCTGCTGAAGGTGAAGAGGTCAAAGCGGGTACGGTAATAGTTCTGTAGTGGAGTGTTAATGTATATCCAAATACAAGCTTTTGTGCTGAAACTCCTGAAAAAAAGCCTTGCTGCTGCAATTAAAATATTTCTAATGCTTAGCTGTTCTTCACAAGCTTCTCCTGAATTATTGGGAAGTTGGGGTTTGCAGCCACTCTTTTCAGTCTGAACCCATTTGTTTTGTCCTTCATATCCCCTGGCAAAACCCTGACACTCCAGACAGGAAAACAGAGCTGATTATAGTCCCCGTTAAGCTTGCACATCCCTTAGAATAAAGGCAGAAATTGGGAAGTTCTGGTAGTAGTGGAAAATGGCTTGAAACCAAAAGGTGGAGTTAAGGAGGGGAAAAACAAAGTAGTTAATATTTTTGTCTTTCTTTTCGTGAACAAAAGGGTTTTACTGCAGTGTGCCATAAAATCTAGTCCCATATTAATGTGCCTGGTCTTAGCAACTTCACTGCAGTTTCTCAGAATGTGTCATTTCAGTGTCATACTGAGTTGGTTTCACCGAATGTCCTCTTTGGTGCCACAAATAAGTAAATTACAAACAAATCTATTAATACACTGCGTATTTTAAATGCACAATGTCTCCATGGGAAAACCGTATGCAGAAACATAGCAGGAGTGCTTAAACTCCTTCTTGGAGTTAGAAAACCTGTCTTACTACACAGAGCAGTCATGGCAGCAGCTCTTTATCCAAACAGTGGGTAATGCAGTTCACATGCAGTCCAGTCTCTACTGCCTGTTCTCAGCTAAATATACTGGGGTTCATTGGCTTGGTAAGTTGACTTCTGACTGGATTTGATCCTGTTGATGGACAAGCGCTTCTGCAAATCCGTGTGCAGTCTAAAGCTTTGCCAGGTCTGGAAAAATGTCATTGAATGGTTAAAATCCTTCAGGTGCTGCAGCGTGTGGTGCAGAAACAGCGGTGTTTGAAGACAAGTTGGTCGAAAACAAAGTTGCTTGTATGTATCTATCTATCCACATTTCTTGTATGGTTTTGCACCCTTCCAAGTTAAAAACACATAAACCTCAACCTAGGGAGAAATCTTAGTGTTTGGTGTTACTGATTTCCTCCTCCCTTCCCTGACAGGTCTCTGGGATGAGGGAGTCAAGAGGTGAAAACTGGGGCAATTGGTTGATTGTGAAAATGCTACGTGGTATTGTTTGAAGTTATTCTGGCATTTGGTGGCTGATTGCACCTCAGTGAAGCTCCTTCAGTAGTTTTGTTCACTTCTTGGGTTACATTCAAACATCTTTTTAAATTAGAGAAAAGAAATTGTCTGGTGGGAAATAATTTTTGTGGTGTTTTCTTAAGCTCTTTTTTACCCCCCCCGCCTTCTTGAGTAACAGAGGCTGGGTTTAGGCTGAAACTCAATGCGTTTTCCCATCTTTTAGATGCAGAAGTCACCTCTGAGGAATCTGCCTCTGTTGGAGAAGAACAAGAAAGTGAAACGCTGCCTGCTGCATCCAGTGAAGCAGAACAGCCAAAGGAACCTGAGAATGAAGGGAAGGGGGAGACAAAGTCCCCGGAAGAAACCAAAAAGGAGTAAGGCTTGCTTAGTGCTGGATTCAGGGATTTGGGTGGGATTTTGAAGAAAGTCAGCCTCTAGAGATAGAAAAGATTGTGGGAGAGGTGGGGAAAATAGGATGGGACCCTTGAAAAGGTGCTTAGGAAGAAGCTACCAATCAAGTGTAGCTGCTGTTTGTGTGAGACTGAACATCAAGACAGGGTCTCTTTTTTTCTGATAGGAACATCAAAATGTTCTTTACATTATTTCCAGTGTCGGATGTTCTGGGCTTGTTTTGGTAATTGCTCTCTTTCTTGGTTTGTTTTACAATGTGTTTTGTATTACTATTGCTTTGTGTTTTTCCTAAGCGAGAAGGATCAGTCTAAGGAAAAGGACAAGAAGGTGAAAAAGACCATTCCTGCGTGGGCTACTCTTTCTGCCAGCCAGCTAGCCAGAGCACAGAAGCAGACTCAGATGGCTGCCACCTCACGTCCCAAGATGGATGCTATTTTAACCGAGGCCATCAGGGTAAGCAGGAGGCAAATGTTTCTTTTGTTCATCTGTCACAAAGCAGCATGATTTGTGCACCTAAAATCCTCAGTTTCAGCTTGCTGATGGTACGGGCGGTAGTGCTGTCTGTTAGCAGGAAACTTGCTGTGTAAGTCATGTATGCTTCTGCCTGGAAGGCCATGGAGCTGAAATGGGAAGCGTGATGATGGTGAGGGGCCCTGCAGCTTATTTCTTTTAGAATTGGTTTTTGTCCCTAATTACATTATTAGAAACAGCTAGGATGACATAACCTGGTTGATTGCTGTCATCATTTAATTTCGTGTGCCTTCTAGCCACAGTTAACTCGATTTACCTTGATTAATCTGTCTATTTGATATATGCATTTTTCAGGGTTAACTTATTCTTACTCAGGACACATGGAGGTGCTGTAAACCACCATTCAGGGTGGTGTTGGTCTTGCTTTACTCTGCCCCTCCTGGTTGTGCTGTTGTAGCTGTGCTGCTGCTCCTCCCCTTGAGGCTTGGTTCACACAAGTGGCCTTTACAGGAGGCCTGGACTCCACCAACTGGAGTTGCAAGATGGCTTGTCCAGCTGCCGTATCTTCAAAACATGAACTTCAGCTTAGGTTTTTTACTACTTTATTAATGTCAATCCTCCATCTGCCTTCATAATTTGCAACTTATTCTGACTTAACACACCTCCTGTACAAGGACAGGATGAAAGGGTAGGGGTTGTTCAGCATGGAGATGAGAAGGCTCTTGGGAAGACCTCAGAGCAACCTCCCAGTTACTGAAAGGGGCTCCAGGAAAGTCAGGGAGGGGCTCTTGATCAGGGATATAGTGAAGGAGAACAGTTTTCAGCTGAAAGAGGGGAGATTGAGATGAGATCTTAGGGAGAAATGTTTTGCTGCGAGGGTGGGGTGGCCCTGGCCCAGGTTGCCCAGAGCAGTGTTGGCTGCCCAGTCACTGGAGGTGCTCAAGGCCAGGATGGGGCTTGGAGCCCCCTGCTCAGGTTTCTCTGCCTGGAGCAGGGGAGTTGGAACTGGCTTTGAGGTCCCTTCCAACTCAAACCATTCCATGATTCTATGAGTGCTTATTCTGTCTGACATGAGTAAAATGAGTTATCAGTTGTGCAGTGTCAATTTGCCAAAGGACAACTGTATTTTGTAGTAGCAAGTGGTGCTTAAGCCATTAGATGTAAGTGCTTCAGAATACAGGAGAGGTTGACATTGCTGTGCTGCTTTTGTGTTGTCTGCCCTTCAGTTACTCTGAAGGGGAAAGTTAAGTATTTTTTCAGTCATGTTTTATCCTCTTGAGTCATTGTGGGGAGGCGGCCAGCCCTGGCCTCCCATGCCCATGTTTTGGCCTCTATCAGTTCAATCTCTGTTCTTCCAGTCCCACAACAAGATCATTTCAGTGCAGGTGGTTTCTGCTGACTTTTTGCTTCTGTTTCAGGCGTGCTTTCAGAAGACTGGAGCATCGGTTGTTGCAATACGTAAATACATCATTCACAAATACCCTTCCCTGGAGCTGGAGAGGAGAGGCTATCTCCTAAAGCAGGCATTGAAAAGGGAGCTGGAGAGAGGAATCATCAGACAGGTGAGAGCTGCTTTGTGGAACAGCACTGGAGGTGGTGGTACTGGATTGGAGTTGGAAGTCTGTGGGGTAACCGTGTTCTCCCTCGTGGAGGTTAATCGGCTTCTGTCTCCGCTTTCTTAGATACTGACAGAATTTTGCCATTGTTCTGCCAATTGTGCAGTTGTCTTGTGCAATTTGTGACCGTTTCTTGGTGTTGTGTCACACGGCGTTGTGGCAGCGTGTGTCTTCAAATGGAGCCCAGCAGCACCACTTCTGCAGCAGTGTAATTTGTGTGATTATGTCTGGAATTTGTGCCTGTGAGATCTGTTAGGGTCTCCTGGTCAGCAGGGCAGAGTATTTTCATGTCTGGCTGTGGTTTCTGATCTTCCTGAAGCTTCAGAGGGTTCAAACTTAGCCTTTTCCAGTAACAGCCCATCGCCAGGGTGACTGCATTCAGGATTTGCTTAATGCTGTCAGTTGGTCTCTTTCAGGTTGTTTTTATTCTGAGTTACTTTGTTAAAGACAAATGGGCTTTCTTTCCAACTAGGTGAAAGGAAAGGGAGCTTCTGGGAGCTTTGTGGTGGTGTCTAATGCAGGAAAAATGGTGCCAAAAGCCAGAGACAGAAAGGTAAGATGGATCATCTTAAACAATACTCTGAAAAATAGTGCACTGAAACGTGTAGCTTTAGAAACGTGGCCTAACCTGAACCCAAACAGCGTTCTCCTCCTTGCTGCACTTCTCCTCCCCAAGGTACAGTAAATAAAACACCCGTTCCACTAAAACCAAAACCAGACAGCTACTAGGAGAGATTAAAACCAAGCAGAATAATCAAAATCTTAGTTTAAAAATGTTTACATTAAACCCTTAGGCTTTGGTTCAGAGGCAGAAAACTGAATATCCATGAAGCTTCTCTTCTGTCTTTACCTGCTAGAGATGCCTCTCAAGTATTGTAAGAGAGCTTGGTGCTGCTGCTGTTTCTGTTGCAGAGAAAACTACAACTTGCTTTTTGTTTTGGTAACTTCAGCTGGCAGTCGAGCAGCTGTCTGGGTGAGCAGCACCCTCACCCATTTGACTTTTGCGAAGCTGCTGTTGAGCATCAAAATCATTACATTTTCTCGTGGTTTTTTTCTGTGTAAAGCATAGACCGTTTTTTGCCCCTGATCATCCGCTCCTCATGGTAACAAAGTGATGGAGGGAAATTCAGGGAGAGTGTTTGCTTCAATCAAGATCACTCCTGTTTAGGTTGTGTTTTGGGAAGATTTGGCCCGTGTAAACAGGTCTTGCCTTTGATGGTTATGTTTCATGTCCGTATCTGTCATTTTCACTCGTCTCAATGAAGAGCAGCAGAGGAAAATGTCTATAAAAAGAGGAAGGAAACCATTAAAAATAAGGATGTTGTTAAATACTCAGCAATTTATCTTTGTAAAACTTCCCTAAGACTCCCATAATAATTCCAGCCAAATTTTAAACAGCTAAACTTTTTAAATTGTTAATTTAAAGGGCTGCCTTACAGAACTTGATTTTCCAGATCTGTGCTTGGTGTCAGGAGCACCTGCGCATTGCTAGTTCAGAAACCCCAGAGTTTTAGGCCCCATTAATACGTAAAAATATGTGTATTTCAGAAAAGCACTTCCACTTCGGCCACAGAGCAACAAGTCAAGCTGGAAGATGTCCTGCCACTGGCTTTCACCCGCCTGTGTGAGCCGAAGGAAGCTTCGTACAGCCTGATCAAGAAATACGTGTCTCAGTATTACCCCAAGCTCAAAGTAGATATAAGGTAGGTGCGGGAGTGTGCTTTTGCAAGCAGAGCTTCAGAGGAGCAGTGAACACAGCCTTTGGCTTTGCCTCGCTGCGTGCTGATTCGGTTCAGTGTTTCAGCAGGCAGGTGGTGCTCTGCCTGCAGAGGAAAAGCTGTGCCTTTCTCTGCATCCCTCCGCACCCAATCTTTGTTCCTGACGTTGAGATCAGCACTGCTCAGCCATCTCCACCTTTAACCAACACCAGATCCCTGTAGCTGCGTGGATGTGAACACCTCTCCTTGGGATCTTGTCCCACTTGGTTGGGGATGCTTTAGTTGGCACACGCTCACAATAATCTTTGTTTGCCCACACAGAGTGGGTCAAGGCTTGAGGAGGAAGCAAATCTAGGAAAACCCTGTGCTTCGCCTCTTCCAGGGGCCTGTACTGAGCCCCTTGTGTGTCTGCAAGCTGACTGACTCATTGCCCCCCTGAGCCAAATGTGCTTTTCAAAATGAGTAAATCCTTCCGAGTGAAGCTTGTCTGTTTCTGGATATGCGGTGACACCAGGAAAGCGCTGTGAATTTCCACTGAGGTACATTGTTCTCCTCATGTAATCAGCCCTGGCTGACAGATCTCCATTTAAAATGTCTGTATGTAGGCAGACACCACTCGTAAGTACGGCTCTGCTCACACTCTGTGCACAGCACTGTTTCTCTGTTTGTGTTTAAGCTGTCAGTGCGTGTCAGTAAAGCTTTACCCTCCTGTGTTTCAGACCCCAGCTGTTGAAGAACGCCCTGCAGAGAGCTGTAGAGAAGGGCCAGTTAGAGCAGATCACAGGGAAGGGAGCGTCTGGGACATTCCAGGTCAGAGCCAGAGTTCATCGTCTTTTGTTGACTGTACTGCCCACGAGCCTGGATATGTTAACGCGCCCTCTCCCACCCAGTTTTGTTGGGTGCCCCTCTCTTCAGCAGCCTGTCATATTCAGGAGTTGTCAAACTCTGAAGCTGTAGGACTCTTATTCTTCTCTTGGTCTACATTTCTGGAGCAGACCCCCCTGCCTTCCTTGCTCAGTGTGCTCCACACGCTGCTTCAGCTCTGACTCACTAGCACAGTAGGGGAGATGGTGGGGTAAGCCTTCCTTTCCATCACTAATTGTAAGTGCAGTAGGTACCCCAGATGTCTGCGATATCTTTCTCGTGTCTATGCTGTAGAAGTACCAAATGGGCACATTTGGTCTGTGGGATGGAGGAAGATCAGATCCATTTCCTTCCCTGAGCAATAGACCTTTAGATTGTCACATCCTTTCAGTGTGTTTGGGGACTGGGACAATGTGTTACCGATAAAAAGCACTCCAGGCCCGTTTAATAGGCCTGTCTTCCCAATTAAAACTGGGAGAGCAGCCTTCCCTGTGCAGTCTTTTAATATAAAACATATCTGTACTAATGCAGGAGCGCCGACCCACCTGGTGCAGAGGAGCTTGTCCTGACCTGGTTTGGGAGAATTTTGTCTTGATGCTTTTCTCTTCCTCCTTGGAAAATAGCTGAAGAAATCAGGGGAGAAGCCCCTGCTGGGTGGGACTCTGATGGAAGACGCCATCCTGTCTGCTATTGCGGCCATGAACGAACCGAAGACCTGCTCCACCACAGCACTGAAGAAGTATATCCTGGAAAACTACCCAGGGACCAATTCCAACTTCCAGGGTAAAGTACCGATCCGTGTAGCACTGCTGTTTTACATGCTGAAGGAGAGTCCTGCAGCTGCAGAGGCGGCTACGCAGCACCTTTAAACTATTCCACTGAGCCTGCTGGGGAACAGCCAGCTGCTCGGCTCTTTGTGCTGCAGAGATGCTCGGGTGTTTTTAATTCGCATCAATTCCTTTCAAGCCTGACAAAGGCCAGTTTCTGAGACATAATGCACGTTTCTCTTGTCTATAGCACGTTCCCAGGAAGGAGGAATAGTATTCAAGCAGTTTATTGTTCTTAAATCACCAAGTTGATTTTGTCTAGCCCTCTCTATTTGGAAAGCCTACAGCTTGGCACAAACATAGTTCCTGGTGGCTTTTTATTTAGAGAAGTCGCGTAGCCTAACTTTTAAAAATCCACAAGCACCCTTCTTGCTGCCTTGTTCAAGGTCCTTTGGCTCTGATTTTAAAAGGTCAGCCTGTTGTATTTGGGAAGGGATTTGGCATGTCTGTGTTCCCAGGAATGAAACTAACATCTGTTTTGACGTTTACATTAGCAGAAGCATGGCTATCAGAGCCTTTAGAGCAGATTTTCTAGAGACTTGTTTGCACTACGTGGTCTGACCCCCAATGCGGTTGTTTAACTGAGGCTGGGGGGCATTTGAAGCAGAGTGAGCTCACAGCGGTCTCTGCTAGAGTCAGACCTCAAATGAGATCGGTTTATTACTGTGGTTTCCCGGTGCTGGTGCAGGACTTGGTGCCAGAGATGAGATTGCTGATCCCGTGCTCCTCACCTGGAGCTGAAGCACAGCATCAGCATGGCTGTTTGAGGCAGGGCTTACCAGCACGGAGGAGCACAGGTTCCATTGCAGCAGATACAACTGCTGCTTGAAGCCTTCTGCCAGTTAGAGACTGGTCTCAAGTATGACTCCTTAATCTTGAGGCAGGGAAGAGTTTCCAGGCTTACTAAACCTTGGTGTGATTTATTTTCAGGACCACTGGGAATTGTCCTGGTCCTTGGAGTCCTGTGCTTAGCCGGCCTCCAGCGCTTGCCAGCCTTGCAAATCAGATAAGGAAATCTCAGCATGCAATCTGTTGTTTTCTTTCTCCTTCCATTACATAAAAGGAATTTTGATGATCTGGGCTCTGTTTTAAGAGCAACCGGAGGAAGATCTGGTGAGCTGTAAAAGCAGGCGGGTACACACTGCAGAGCCAGTGATCTGCACTGCCTGTTTTACACCTCACAGTTACAACTGGACTTGGCTGGAGGCAAATCCTTTACTTGCTGCTATTTAGCTTTGCAACCCGGGGTAAAAACAGCCCTGTGTTTCATGCGTTGCTCCTGCTTATGGAAATGTGGGGATTTTAAAGAGTTCTTGAACTATGAGGTTCCTGATAGTGCCGCACAAGTAATTTATGGCTACAATCAACTCGGTTTGCTGTGCCTTCTATTACAACATTCCAGCAGAGGTGGCCTGCGGGCTGGTGAGGGTATGGCGGTGTCCCAAAGGACTCTCTTGCTGGGAAAGGTCAGTTCTTGATAGAAGTCTGTTTCAGGAATGTTGAATAAGCAGATGGAGTGAATACCTCTGATTAATTGTACAGAAGGGATTCAGATGACAGTTCAGCCAGCGTGTTTCTTTGAGTTTTTCTCTTTCCATTTCTCAAGTGAAAATCTTTGGAACGTGCTTGAGGGCAGACCTTTTTTTCCTCTTGGTTTGGAGGGAGCTGAATATGTAAATGGTCTCTCCAAACCAAGCTGAAAACAGTTTGGAACTGACTAAACCACTGCAGCCAGAGACAAAGATCCCCAGTATTTGAGCAGTTTGGTTATGATTCTTACAGGGTGCACAACGGAAGAGAAGACTGAAATCAAAAGTGCATTTGTCAGTTTTCTAGACCAAATATTTTCCCCTTACAAACAAAACAAACCACAAACAAACAAAGCAACCCAAACCACAGAAAGGGGAAAGCTGCACCACGTGAAACCTAGAACAGGAGGAGGGAAAAAACAGGATAAAGGCTTGTTTTAAAAAACACTGTGGTGCTGAGGCTGGGGTTAAATTTGGACAGCAAATGGTGCTGTTAAATACATCTATAAATACATTTGTAAAGGAGGATCCCTTGATCACAATATGAAAAATCTGCAATGTTCTTGCCTTCTTCCTGTGGAAAATTCATAACCACACTTGCTAAGTGTTCAGGAACACTTGTAGCTTATATCTTCTTCCTGAAAATTAACTGCAAGAGGATTTCCCTTTAAATGAGATGTAAAACTTGTAAATGCAGTGATCTGGCTGGGTTCTACACAGCCGCTGCTTGTTGCTGAGGGCAGAAGGCAGCCTGTGGTGATGTCTTTGCGAGGCAAGGCTCTCCAGAGCTGTTTCACTCCTCTGCAGGTGTCCTGAGCGAAGGAGGTTCCATCCCTTGACTCTCCATCTCCAATTTCAGAGGGCCCTGCAGGGAGCAGTAAGGTGGGACAAGTGGCTCAAGGTAGTAACACAACCTTTCTCTGATTTTTCTTTTCACAGTGCATCTATTGAAGAGAACCCTGCAGAAATGCGAGAAGAACGGCTGGATGGAGCAGATTTCTGGAAAAGGCTTCAGTGGAACCTTTCAGCTCTGCTTCCCCTATTATCCAAGGTAAAGAGCTTGGCTGTAAAATGATGTTCAGGTCGCGTGGATCAGCCAGAGAGCAGAGCTGGAGTCTGCAGGCCAGCCTCCTGTTTTCAGGGAGGTTGTGGAGAGTTTAGTAACTGATGAACACAATGTCAGCTGTACTCTGGATAATGACATTACCTGGATGTCTGACTGTAAGCAGGCATAAAGCTGACTTCCTTAGCCAGGAAAGCTTTTAAGTGCCATAAAAACATCAGGCTCAGTGTTCTCATATGCTCTGTCGTGATGTGGGGTTTGCAACATGAGGGCTATTTAAGTGTTCCCATACTAAAACAACTGCACACGAGAGGGTAGAGTGTGGTGTTCTTAATGCAAGGATGCTCAAGCAGTAGGACCCTGGTATGGAGAAGAGGTAGGGGAGGGAAGATGACCTAGATTGGCTTCTGTGAGACTCAAAACAGCCTTTCTTCTCTTGTTACGAGTGTATATTGTGCTGGGCCACCCGGAGCCCAGGGATGGTGACTTATTGTCCCACAAAGAGCCACGTGGCAATGTAGTCCTTAAAGTCTCTGCTTCCCGCCTTTCTTTTACTCCATACATACAAAGTCCACAGTGCTTCAGCCTACATTCGGGGTCACTGAAGTCTGATCTTGTCCCTTTGTCACGGAAGGAGCAGTGAGGAGAGAACTGGAGAAAAGGCAGCTTAGGGCTGGGGCACTCCTAGTGACTTACAGCCTGTCACACTTGTGTCACACTCTGACAAGAACCCTCTTGTAGCCCAGATGTGCTCTACCCAGAGAAGCAGCAGGATGAGGACTCTGAGGAATCTGAGGAGGAAGAAGAGGAAGAATCTGAGGAGGAAGAAGAGTCTGAAGAGGAAGAGTCTGATGAGGATGAGCCACCACCAAAGAAAAGGTATGGCAGCATGGGAGAGAAATGGGCTCTTTTGGAGGAAATAAAAGTGTGTGTGAGAGCTGCAGAGTGCTCAGGTTTGTCTCTTGCTGTGGGCATTTGTCCACAAGGCTGTTGTCACGATGTGCTGGATGTTGTTCCTTGTTATGGTTGAATTCTTGGGGCATTGTCAGGACTTCTCTGGGATGTGTGTAGTCTGCAGAAGGAGAGCTTTGCTCTGGAGATGTCCCTTATTCCATCACGTGAAGCTGACCTCTTTTTCCTCCTGACAGGAAGAGAGCCTGTGTTTGTTCTTCGCATTGCATTTAGTCCCTTCCAGTTGCCTTTTGTGCTGTACAAAATTCTGATGCTTCACGTGGGACTTTCTGTGTTTATTGAGTGTTTCCTTAGGAAGGCTTTTCCCTACGGCGTTGTTGGCAGGTCTGTAGGCAGACACGAAGAACGTGGATTGAAGTGTTGTTTAAGTAATAAAACTCCATTTAGAGAGCAAAGATGGTGCTTAGGGATCCAGTTGCTCTGACAGTTGACTTTGATGCCTTGTCATTATTTATATGTTTATACGTGTAACGAAGGGGTTCCAAACCTCGCGGTGGAGCGCCGTGGGGATTGAGAAGTGCTTAGCGTGGCAGGATCTGCCGGCGGAACTCTGGCTCTGTGGGATTTAGCTCATGAAATGTATTCCTGCACGAGGGAGCAGCCGTGGTAAAGGACAAGGATGCCAAGATCTGCTTCATTTATTCAAACTGATGACAGCAGCTCGGCTTCGGGTAGGGTTTGCGCCTCCTCTGAGTTCTCGTGCTCTCTCTCTTCCTGACAGGATGCAGAAGAGGCCGCCTCCGAAATCACAGAGTAGGGCCCCTCCGATGAAGCGAAGGGAATCCAAGCCCAAGCCAAGGAAAACCCCCGCAGCTCACCGGGGGAAGGCAAAGCCCCCTCCCAAGGTTAAAACCCCTGCTAAGAAAGCCAAACCAGCAGCCCCAGCCATCAAGAAACCCTCTGGTGGCAGCTCTTCCAAGAAACCAGCGGCCAGTGGGAGGAAGGAAGCGAAACCCGCTGCCAAGGGCAAATCTGCCATGAGGAAATCTCTCCGGGCAAAAAAGTAAAGATTTTCTGCTGTCAGGGAATCCCGTGGGCAAATCCACAACCTTGTTTTATAAGTCAATGTGCATTTGTATTTTAGTTCTGATGCTTAAACACTTTAATTTTTATTATTTTTTTTTTTTCTTGAATGATGAGGGGGGAAAAAAGCTGAAAACTAAATCAGAATCAAACCGCCCCACGTGTCTGCTAGAGCTCAGTGCTGTCCTCCTGCCTGCCCCTCCCTGGAATGAGGCGTCTGTGGTTTCTGCAATCGCTTTAGGACTTTCCTAGGCCGTGTATAACCTGTACATTTCACAATTTTCCTCTTGGGTTTGGGGGAAAGCGCTGGCTTTTACAAACTCTTCGAAGATCTTTGTGTCTTTAGGCAGCAGGAACAGGATGGCTGGGGGATGTGGTTCTTAAGGAGCAGATCCTACAGCAGATCCCTAATCCCCCCCTGCATGACAAGGTCCCTAACGCTTCTGTGAAGAAGCACTGTACATACAGCACTTGCACTGAGGCCAGGAGGTGCTTTCTGCTCGGCGAGGAGACCCTCGGCCCCTGCAGACCTGCAAGGTTTGTTTGACGGTGAGTCGGATCTTCCGTAAATGGAGGCTGCGGCATCTCCTGGTCGGCCGATGCCAGAGGGGCTCCAAGAGGGGCAGGTCTCCGTGAGGCGGGTGATTTGAATTAGTGTTTCCACACCACATATGTTACCTTAAAACCAAAATATATCAAGTCTTCTTGAATCCAACTTTCAAATGTTTTTAAGAGATGAAGAGCCTGAGTTTTGTCCTCTCTTGTTTACCCTTTTTTTAAAGAAAAGTTGGAGAGCTATACAGTTGCTAATGTAGAGATGTTGATAAGTGAAGAACATGCAGTTTGCTAAAATAAAATGAAACTAGATTCCAGGCCTGCTTTGTGTGTCCTTCCTCGACACAGCTTTCTCCTCCTGGAACTGCAGAGAGGAGGGAGTTACCATCACCGTGCATTGCTGCAGAGACGAATCTTTGTTAAAAGTACAGTGCCAGCGTGGCAGAGGGGCTGTTTCAGCCTGAGCCCCTGCCACACTCTGCTGTTGGACCAACTTGTGACCTTCTTCCCCCTTTTCTATGGAGACAAAGGTGAGCAAGAACAATCATAGAATCATGGAGTGGTTTGTGTTGGAAGGGACCTCCAAGCCCACCCAGCGCCACCCCCTGCCATGGGCAGGGACACCTCCCACTGCATCAGGGGGCTCCAAGCCCCATCCAACCTGGCCTGGAACACCTCCAGGGATGGGGCCACCACCACTGCTCTGGGCACCCTGGGCCAGGGCCTCCCCACCCTCACAGCAAAACATTTCTCCCCAAGATCTGTCTCCCCTCTTTCAGCTTCAAACCCTTCCCCTCATCCCATCCCTGCACTCCCTGATCCAGAGCCCCTCCCCATCTTTCCTGCAGCCCCTTTCAGTCCTGGGAGCTGCTCTAAGGTCTCCCCAGAGCCTTCTCCTCTCCAGGCTGAACAACCCCAACTCTCAGCCTGTCCTCAGAGCAGAGCTGCTCCAGCCCTGGATCATCTCCGTGGCCTCCTCTGGACTCACTCCAACAGCTCCAGGTCCTTCCTGTGCTCAGGACTCCAGAACTGGACCCAGGGCTCCAGGTGGGGTCTCCCCAGAGCGGAGCAGAGGGGCAGAATCCCCTCCCTCCCTGCTGCTCCCCCTGCTCTGGGTGCAGCCCAGGACACGGGGGGTTTCTGGGCTGGGAGCTCACGTTGCCGGCTCACGTGGAGCCTCTCATCCCTCAGCACCCCACATCCTTCTCAGGGCTGCTCCCAACCCATTCTCTGCCCAGCCTGTGTTCATGTTTGAACCTCTTCCCTGCTCCTCTTCTCCATCTGCCCCCAGTTTGTGGCCAGCAGTGCCCTGCTCAGCAAAACCCATCTCAGCTCTCCCTTGGACAGGGCAACATCCGTGACCCGAGTGTGACCTGACAGGCTTTCCTTTTGCTGTGCTTTTGGAAAGAGCTTTGCACCTCCTGTGCAGCAAGGAGTGCAGAACCTCTTGAAATAAAATGCCAGGAGAAAAATAACCTTATTGAATTCTTTTCAGTTGCCCTGTGACAGCTGGGTAAAAAATAGAACTGCCTTGAATTGTTCTCAGCTCTGGGAACCGCAGGTTAATGAAAACCAAAGCCAACAGGACACTGGGAGAGTGAAATCCCCATCGAAGAGTGAATCCACAGCAATGTAAGGCAATTAAAAACATTGCTTTATGGCTCTTCCCTGGGGCTCCCTGTACCCAAACAGCGGGTTTCTCAGCGCTCTCCTCCCTGCGGGCGCTGCAGGAAGTCAAATGGGACAAACAGCCTGGGTATTTGTGGGGATGAGGAGTTCTCTTCCCACTGTGGGCATTTTGCAATCTCCTCCTGCCCAGTTGCACTCCCGCGCCAGCCACCGCGTGGGTTTTTGTCGCGGCACCGTGTGGGGTAACGCTGACTTTTCACACGTGAGCACAGCTTCATTTTGCTGTGAGGCGCCTCGATTCGGAGCGTGGTGCCCAAACCAGCCCTTGGTCATCAACAAACTTAGCTTTAATTGCTCATTAGGTGATTCCTGCATGTGCAGCCAAAGAAGATCCGTAGGTTTGGTTGTATTTAACCCAAAGGGCCAACCCTTGCCTCCCAGGAACAGCGACTGGGATTGAATGGGAAAATCTCCAGCCCTCCCCTCCCTCTTCTCCAGTCTCTGCTTCCTGGCCAGACTGGGCTCCCTTGTTATTTCTTCAGCCCCATCTGTCCTGGTTTTTTCCTTTTCTCCGCTGTTTCCCTGCTATCGACTCTTCCAGCGGGCTCTGCCAGGGCATCTCGAAGCAGTTGGCACTGGTGGCAGCTCAAGGCTTGAACGGACCCTTTTCCTCAACCCCTTGAGAGCACTTGAGCGTGAGACAGGGAATTTTGGATGCACCCCTGAGGAGTTCAACCCCCCACAGGGCTTCTTTCCCTTTCCAGGATCCAAGCGTATCCCTGGGGCAGCTTTCGCTTCGACCCCACCTGGAGAATTTGGGGGACCAGGGGGCTCTGGGTTTGCGTGGAAGCTTTGCAGCCAGGTCAGAGCTGCCTATTTTTTCCCGGCGACAGCAGGTAGCAGTGGGCAAAATTCCTTTGGGAATTCAGCAACTGGGGTGAGAAGGCTCTGAGCAGCGGGGCAGGGGGTGGCGAGCGAGCGGCCACGTGTGTGCGTCAGGGTTGGGAAGCGTTTCTGCGCTGGGCTCGCCGGAGGAGACGAGAGGGGAAAAAAAAAAACAAAACCCTGCAGCTGTGATTTTCCAAAAAAGCCTGAGCGTCTCTGCTTGCCGTCGCTTCCAAGGAACGGAGGAAAGCGGGGAGGTAAATTGCAGTGATTCATCGCGGGCAAATCGGAGGGAGGAAATGAGAGTTCACTGCCTGCCCCGTGCCCGTGGGCTCGCTTGGGCCTGGCTGGTGGCGAGGGCCTGACGCCCACGGGCTGAGCATCCGTGCGCTGCGGAGGAGCCGCCGGAGGAGCCACCTGGGAGGAAGAGGAACCAGCCAAGGCCAAGAGCCAGGGAGCTTTGCACCTGCGTTTCTCCAGAGCCATCCAAGCGCGCAGCCCGTGAGCTGGGGTGGGGGACGCTGGGGTGATGGGGGAGCCCTGGGGGTGCTTGGAGTGTGGGTGTTGCAACCCCTTCCCCCTCTAATTTTGGGGTCAGCATCCCTCCCTTGGGGACCTCCAGGGTGGCCAGTGGGCTGGGGGGCTCCATTGAGAAATGAAGCGTGGGAAAAAGGGGGCGGGGCTTGGGGGCTGCCTGCCTGCGGATTGGCTGGGGGGGGGGGAAGGGGGGAGACCCCCCAAACCGGGCTGGAAAGGAGAGGGGCAACTGTGAGCTTGCAAAGGGGACGGGGGCACCGCAGGGACCCCCCCCCAGCCCATTCGGATGGGCTTGGGGCAGCCGGATCCCCCATTTCCCATGTTTTCGCGGCACTGGGATCACGAGTTGCGTCGGTCTCAGCTGCAGAGTGTAACCCCCCCCCTTGGGTGTCTGGAGAGGGGATGGACGCATCCCCTGCTGGGAGCTTGGGCGGAAAAAGCACCCCCAAACCTGCTGCCCCCTCCATCGCTGCCACCTTGGGGAGCCGGGGAATGTCCACAAAGAACGGCTTTGCCGGGGGGGTCCGGTGCTGCGTGGCTGATGGGGAGCGGGATGGAGCACTGGGAGGGGGGCAGGATGGGGGGACCCCAAAATCTTGTTGAGATTCGGGGTGTGGGGCTGCCTGCACATCGCTCGGGGGCTGCTTTGCACGCTCGGGGCACGGGGAGCTCTCAGATCTTGCTGGGGGCAGGGACACAGGGACACTTGGGTTGCATTTGGGACAGGGATGTAGGGACCACACGCATCACATTTGGGGACCCTCGCATCACTCTTGGGATCAGAACGTGGGGACCTGCATCCTGCTCGGGGCAGGGAGATGGGACCCTCCCGTGGTGCTCCTGGGACTCTTGGGTGGGAGTTGGGACATGAGGACCATCACGTCAGGGTCAGGTTGTGGGGACCCTTGCATTGGGGTCACAGCGGGACCTCTGGGCTCGAGTTGGCATGTGGGGACCCTTGCATGGTGGCTGGGACATGGGCACCCTGACATGATACTGGGATGTGGATGTGGGGACCTTCACGTTGGGTTTGGGGTCGGAATCATAGAACCATGGAATGATTTGGGTTGGAAGGGACCTCAAATTCCATCCAGTGCCACCCCCTGCCATGGGCAGGGACACCTCTCACTGGGTCAGGGGGCTCCAAGCCCCATCCAACCTGGCCTTGAACACCTTGGGGACCCTTTTTGGAGCTGGTATGGAGGGACCCCTGTGTTGGGGCCAGGACGTGGGGACACCTGCATGGGGGTCAAGACTTGGGGACCACTGTACAGGAAGCACAGCACATCCCTGGGCTGGAAAATCGTGGCTGGTGAAGGCAGGTTGTGTCTCTCCTGGCCCTCCTTGCAGGGACAGTGACCAGGGGCCAGCTCCTGCTCCCACTGCTCACTCCCACATCCCCACCCTGGGTGGCTCCGGAGAATTCAGATGCAGCTCCAGAGCTGTTTAACCCCATCCTGATCCAACTTTCACCCTGAAACCCCACTGCCATGAAGAAGAAGTCGGCCAACGGGAGGGGGCCGGATCCTGTGGCCCCCCAGCAGCGAGCGCGGGGCATCGCCAAACCAGCTGAGGTGACAGAATCATGGAGTGGTTTGGGTTGGAAGGGACCTCAAAGCCCACCCAGTGCCACCCCCTGCCATGGGCAGGGACACCTCCCACTGCATCAGGGGGCTCCAAGCCCCATCCAACCTGGCCTTGAACCCCTCCAGGGATGGGGCAGCCACCGCTGCTCTGGGCACCCTGGGCCAGGGCCTCCCCACCCTCACAGCAAAGCATTTCTCCCCAAGATCTCACCTCAGTCTCCCCTCTTTCAGCTGAAAACTGTTCCCCTCATCCCATCCCTGCACTCCCTGATCCAGAGCCCCTCCCCAGCTTTCCTGGAGCCCCTTTCAGTCCTGGGAGCTGCTCTAAGGTCTCCCCAGAGCCTTCTCCTCTCCAGGCTGAACAACCCCCAAATTTACCCATGGAGGGGCAGGGAACAACACCTCTACATGAGCTGTGGGTGTGGGTGCATCCCCATGACGCCCCAACCCACCACCTCGGGGTGGTCTGGTTGCCCTGGGGGGGCACCCTGGGGGTGATGTTGCTGACACGGGTGGGTTTTGCCCCCCAGTATGTGGGTTCCTTCGTGGTGGAGGACCTGGACCTGCAGCAGCAAGCAGGGTGGCTGGAGGAGCAGCTGCGGGCGTTGAAGGTTGGGCATCTCCCACCCTCACCAGGAAAAGGGGGGGGGTCCCCAAAGAGTGCAGGGGACCCCAGGTGACACAACATGGACCCCCCCTCTCTACAATGCTGCGTCTCTCCTGGCCAGGATTGTCCCAGGAGGAGGTCGGTGGTGCTGAGGTTCAGCTTGCAGGGGCTGAAGATCTACAGCGCTGACGGGGAGGTAGGGGTGTTGGGGGGGTTCGGGGTGCCGAGAGGGGTCAGGGATGCTGGATTGGGGCGGGGGGGTTGAGGAGGTTGGGAATGCTGGGAAGGGTTCAAGGGTGCTGGATTGATGGGGTTGGAGGTGCTGGGTTGGGTTTGAGGGTGCAGGAGGGGGTTCAGGGGTGCTGGACTGGGGGGTTGAGGAGGTTGGGAGTGCTGGGATGGGTTCAGGGATGCTGGACTGGGGGGGGTGGCTGGAGGTGCTGGGTTGGGTTTGAGGGTGCAGGAAGGGGTTTAGGGGTGCTAGAGTGAAGGATTTCAGGGGTGTTGGTTGGGGTTTGGGGGTGCTGGGGGGCTCAGAGGTGCTGGAGTGGGTGGGGTTGGGGATGCTAAACCCTGTCCCCCAAGTGCCACGGCCACATGGTTTGAACCCCTCCAGGGATGGAGACCCCAACTCTGCCCTGGGAGCCTCTGCCAACGCTCATCCCAAGATCGTGGTGTGGCCCAAGGGGTTGCATCACTGCAGGAACCGGCTTTGTGTTGACAAACAGGGTCACAGCCTGGTGTGCAAATAGGGGGCTCAGGGTCCCCCCCTCTCCTTGTCCCCGCAGACGCTGCTGATGGCACACGCTCTCCGCCGAATCCTGTACAGCACGTGGCGCCACGCCGACCACCAGTTCGCCTTCGTGGCTCGCAACCCTCGCAGCCCCGCCAGCACCCTCTTCTGCCACCTCTTCGTGGGGCCCCCGGGCGAGGTGTGTGACTCAACCCCTCCCCCCTAAGAACCCCACCATTATTGTTAATTTTAATATTAATAAATATTGAAATTGCTTTTATAATTTATTTTAATAGTTTTTATTGAAACACTTTTATTATTATTAGTTTTAATATTCATAAATATTGAAATAGTTTTTATTAGTTCTCATTAGTTTTAATAGTCAAAATTATTTCTATAATTTAATATGTTCATTTAGCAGCTTCCTTTGCCTCCCCCAGGTCCAGACCCTGCACCTCCTGCTCTGCCGCTCCTTCCAGCTCTGCTACCTCCTGGTGCACCCCGAGGAGCAGGGGGGCGAGGGGGAGCCCCCAGGGACGGGGGTGCTGCGGGAGCCCCTCAACCCCGAGGAGGTGTCGCGCAACGTCAACGCCCTCGTCTCGTTCCGACGCCTGCCCGCGCTCGGCTCCCTGGGCGCAGGGGTAGGTGCTGCTCCGAGGGACCACGCGCAGGGTTTGCTTGCACCGTGGTTTCATGGGGGGCGTTTTTCAGTTCTGGAGTCCTGAGCACAGGGAGGACCTGGAGATGTTGGAGCGGGTCCAGAGGAGGCCACGGAGATGATCCCAGGGCTGGAGCACCTCTGCTGTGAGGCCAGGCTGAGAGTTGGGGTTGTTCAGCCTGGAGAGGAGGAGGCTCTGGGGAGACCTTATTGCTCTCTACAACTGCCTAAAGGGAGGTTGTAGTCAGGCAGGGGTTGGTCTCTTCTCTCAGGCGACCGGCGACAGAACAAGAGGACACGGCCTCAAGCTTCACCAGGGGAGGTTTAGAATCGATATTAGGAAAAAATTCTTCCCTGAGAGGGTGATTGGCCATTGGAATGCGCTGCCCGGGGAGGTGGTGGAGTCACCGTCCCTGGGGGGGTTTAAGGAGAGATTGGATGAGGCACTCGGTGCCAGGGTTTAGATGATGAGTAGGTGTAGGTGTTGGGTCATAGGTTGGACCCGATGATCTCAAAGGTCTTTTCCAGCCTTGTGATACTGTGATACTGCGAAAGAGTGGTGATTGAGATGAGATCTTGGGGAGAAATGTTTTGCTGTGAGGGTGGGGAGGCCCTGGCCCAGGGTGCCCAGAGCAGTGGTGGCTGCCCCATCCCTGGAGGTGTTCCAGGCCAGGTTGGATGGGGCTTGGAGCCCCCTGATCCAGTGGGAGGTGTCCCTGCCCATGGCAGGGGGTGGGGCTGGATGGGCTTTGGTGTCCCTTCCAACCCAATCCATCCATGATTCCATGATGGGTTTGCACAGCCGTTCCCAGCGCAGCGTGTTGCACGGTGCGTTATCTCGTGGTGCCTTGCAGGGCTTTCCTTGCCGAGCCGTGCGTGCGGGCACTTTTTGCCCAGCGTTTTGCCCACCAGTGGTCGCACGGTCTTTGCTTTCACAGCATTTGCCCGGCACATTTTTGCAATGCCCAGTCCTGCACAGCCTTTTCTTGCATCGTCTTTTGCATCGGATTTATTTGCACGGACATTTTTTGCACAAGAGGACATTTTAGAGGAATTTTTTTTTGCGCAGATATTTTTGTATAATATTTTTTGCACAGCATTTCTTTTCTTGGTGTTTTACAGGGCATTTGCTTTACACAGATATTTTGGATAATATGTTTTTGCACGGCATTTTTTGCGCGGTGTTTTGCAGGGCCTTTGTTTCGAATGGCTCTTTTTGTATATTTTGGGTTTGCATGGTGGTATTTTTGCATGGCTTTTTTTTTTTCTGGGTTGCCCAGTTTCGTTGCCCATCAAGCATCCTCCCCCCAACCCTCCCAACCCCTGCATCCCCCAGGAGCGGCGGTCGGACGCCGAGGGCCGAGCCAGCGCCTGGCGCCCCGGGAACCCCTACTGCTCCCCAGTGCTGGTGCGCAAGAAGGCGATTCGCAGCAAGGTGCTGCGCTCAGGCGCGTACCGGGACTGTGGGGGTGAGAGCCAGCTCCACCAGCCGCCCCGCGACGCCGGTGAGTGCCAGAAGGGAACCTGGGGCCCAGGGGGCACAGAACCCCCATTTCATGGGGGTTTTGGGGGGTGAAAAGGGGATTAACGGGGTACCGCAGCCACAGCGGGATGGGAGAGCAAAGGCTTGAGGAGCTTGGCCTTCCTGCCCGAGAACGAGCACGTCCTCGCCGAGAGCGTGTGGGCCTTCGCCGGCATCGCCAGGTGAGTGCGTGGCAGCATCCAGCTCCTTGCTGCACCCCACTCTCCCTGCCCCCACCACCTCCTCATCCCCTCCGCAGGGACAGCGGCGTCGCGCTGCTGCGGCGAGACGTCCCCGGCGCCTTCCTCCTGCGCCCCGAGCCCGGGCTGGCCAAGCGCTGGTGCCTTTGGGTGCGGGCGCCCTGCGGCGTCGTCCCCTACTGCCTCTTCAGGACCAACCAGGGCAGGTTCTGCGTGGAGGTGAGGGTGCAGGTGCATTTGATGCATGAGTGCACAGGTGTGTTTGCTTCCTGGTGGCACCTGGGTGAGCGCGTTTGGTGCATTGCTCTGTAGATGCGCCGCAGCATGCGTTTATTCGATGCTTTGGCACATGGATGCGCTGGGGTGCGAGTGCATTTGATGCATCAGTGCACGGGTGTGCTGGGGGGGGTGAGCGTGATGCTTCGGTGCAAGAATGCACTGGGATGTGGGTGCATTTGCTGCATTAGTGTGCTGGGCTGTGCTTTATGCCGCTGTGCATGGATGCTCTGGTGCGCAGGTGAGTTTGACGCATCGCTGCATGGATGAGCTGCTGTGTGGTTGCGTTGCTGCGTGAATGCACTGGGGTGCAAACTGCATTTGCTGCATTGGTGCAGCAGTGGCTGAGTGCTTTTGGCGCCTCGATGCACACGTGCACTGGGGGATGCGTGTGTTTGATGCATCGGTGCGCGGATGCACTGGGGTGCGAGTGCATTTGATGCGGGGGGTGCCCAAGCACATTCGCTTCATGGCTGCATCTGCACAGATGCACCAGTGCATCAGCACACGGGAACACTGCTGTACCAGTGCCTTGGTTTCCTAAATGCACGGGTGCCCTGGTGCATTTCCTTCGCGGTTGCGCAGGTGCCTCTGTGCATGGGTGTGGGTGCGTGGGCACATCTGATTTGTGGGTGCACAGGTGCAGCTCTGCATGGCACACACATACGACTGGGCGTATCCATGCGTGGGGGGTTCCATGCATTGGTGAGCAGTTGCACTCGATTTGTGAGGGCACGAGAGCGTCCGTGCATGGGTGCATTGGTGTGAGTGTTGGGGTCATGGGTGCATTTGAGTTGCAGGGTGCAGGGGGGTGTGCACGGTGCAGAGGTACATGGGTGCACCAGCACACGCATGCACAGGTGCAATGGGTGCACGGGTGTGTTTGATTCATGTGTGCACTTGCGCGTTGGCGTGTGGGTGCACGGGATTCCGGGGTGCGCAGTGCACACATACGTGGGTGCTTTGTGCATTGATGCAAAGAGTGCACAGGTATTTGGTGCGTGGGTGCATTCAGTTCAGGGTGCATGGGTGCAATGGGTGCATCGGTGCCCTCAGTTCAGGGGTGCACAAGTGCAACGGATGCATAGGTATTTGGTGCATGGGTGCATTCGATTTGGGGGTGCAAGGGTGCAATGGGTACATGGGTGCATTCAGTTCAGGGGTGCATAAGTGCAATGGGTTAATTCATTTTGGGGGTGCCCGTGTGCACAGCTATTTGGTGCACGGGTGCATTCACTTTGTGGGTGCATGGGTGCACTGGTGCATGGGTGCGCAGCACATGGGCATCCCAGCAAGACCCGCTGGCCACTGCGGCCTCCGGCTGTGCTGCGGGCTCACTTCCCCCCTCTCTCCCTGCGCCGTTAGCACTCCAACGCCGAGTTTGCCAGCGTGGCCGCCCTCTTGGGTCACTACTCCGGGGCGCTGGGGGGCTGCTTCTGCCGCTTGGCCCCTGGCCGACGCAACCCTGGCTACGAGGAGCGGGACCCCGGCTGCGAGGCCAGCGCCTGGGGGGAGGCAGCCTGGGCCCCTGCTGCGCCTGTCGGGGTGCAGCACGAGCGGGGTTAGGCCTGGCCACCCCTTGCTCGGGCACCACGACCCCCCTAAAATCCCCACTTAGCTTTAAACCGCTGCCAGCTGCCTTATTTATTCGCTCCCGCGGGCTGCGCGCGCTCGGCGGGCTGTACAGCGCATCCGGCAATAAAAAAGGCTCTCGTGCTACCGGAGAGGTGTGCTCGGCGGGCTCTGATTCCCACTCCACCACCACCCGCTTGTGTGCTCACAAGTGTGCCCTCGACACCATGGACTCGCACGCATGCACGTGCAACCCCGCACACTTGCGCCCTCGTGCACTCACACCCCTGCACAACTGCCCCGTGCATTTCTGCTTGCACTCGCCCTCGTGCACTCCCACGCACTCGCAAGCTCAAGCCCTCGTGCTCTCACACGCTCGTGCGGTCGCATACTCACACACCTGATCCTCGTGCACGCTCAGGTGTCGCCCCCGTGCACTGGCACGGCTCTGCACCCATGCGTGGCACAAATACGTCCCCCTGTACCCCCCCACCTCTCTGTGCCCCCCCATACACCGCACACACCCCTCCACCCCTGTGGCCCCCCTGTATCCCCACACCCCCCTGCACCCCTATGGTCCCTCTGAGCCCCCATACCCCCCTGACCCCCTCTGCACCCTGTGCATCCCTTTGCCCTCTTTGCACTCCTACACCCCCTGTACACCCCATGCACACCCTCTGCACCCCTCTGCACCCCTCCCACAACCCCTGCACTCCCTCTACCTCCCTGTACCCCCCTGCGCATCTCCAGGCTCCCCTCAGGCATTCCTGCAGCCCCCGTCTCCCTCAGCCTTTCTCACAACCTCGCAGGCTCCCCTCAGGTTCACCTACACCCCCAGTTCCCCTCAGCCTTCCCCAGTTCCCCTCATCCTTTCCCAGTTCTCCTCATCCTTTCCCAGTTCTCCTCATCCTTTCCCAGTTCCCCTCATCCTTCCGCAGTTCCCCTCATCCTTCCCCAGTTCTCCTCATCCTTTCCCAGTTCTCCTCATCCTTTCCCAGTTCTCCTCATCCTTTCCCAGTTCCCCTCATCCTTTCCCAGTTCCCCTCGGCCTTTCCCAGTTCTCCTCATCCTTTCCCAGTTCTCCTCATCCTTTCCCAGTTCCCTTCATCCTTTCCCAGTTCCCCTCGGCCTTTCCCAGTTCTCCTCATCCTTTCCCAGTTCCCCTCATCCTTTCCCAGTTCCCCTCGGCCTTTCCCAGTTCTCCTCATCCTTTCCCAGTTCCCCTCATCCTTTCCCAGTTCCCCTCGGCCTTTCCCAGTTCTCCTCATCCTTCCGCAGTTCCCCTCATCCTTCCCCAGTTCCCCTCATTCTTCCCCAGTTCCCCTCATCCTTCCCCAGTTCCCCTCATCCTTTCCCAGTTCCCCTCAGCCTTCCCCAGTTCCCCTCAGGTTCCTCCCACCCCCCTCAGCCTCCCGTCGTTCCCATTCCAAGTCTCCCCATTTCCCTTCCCAACCTCTCCTCCTCCTCCATCTCCCCCTCTCCGTAGCCACTTCCGGCCGCTCCAGCTCTTCCCTCAGGTCGAGGGGGGTCCTTCCCCCAGAGCCCCCAGCAGGCGGTGGGGGCTCCAGCCCAGCGAGGGGTGCAGACCCCCAGGCTGAGCCCTCACCGAGCTCCGAAGCCCCCCAGCCCCACCAAGAAGGGTTGAGTTGGGCCGTACAAAGATGGCCTCGGAGGCGGCCAAGGTGCTCGTGCGCTGCCGTCCCGCGAACGAGCGCGAGAAGGCTCCGGGCTGCAGGGGGGGCGTCAGCGCGGAGAGCTCGGGGGGGACAGAGCTTCCTCCAGAACCTCGCCGGCCAAGCCCCGACACCCACCCCCTTCGACGGGACGTGCTGCCAGGAGCACATCGAGCGGGCTACGACGAGATCGCCTGCCCGCGCGCGGAGGCGAGCGGGGTGGGCACAGCCACGGCGTGGCTCCGAGTGTGACAGCGCGCCGCGGTTCAGCCCTGACCTGGCTGATTTCGGCAGCTAAAACTGTGCAGCTGGGCTCCCAAATATTATGGACAGTTCATTAAAAGTGTAGGTTTAGTTCCCAACCTGCAGGAATTTTTCCTCTCATTTTCCTTTCCCCTTTCCCTGGAAATGGAAAATGAGAGGCAGAAGACTTGCAGGTTGGGAACTAAAACTACAGCTTTAATGAAATAATAATAATAATGATAATATTAATAATAATACAATAACAAGAATAAGAATAAAAAGAATAAGAATAAGAACAAGAATAAAAGACTAAGACTAAGATTAAGAATAAATAAGAACAAGAATAAGAATATAAGACTAAGACTAAGAATAAAAGACCAAGACTAAATAAGACTAAGACTAAGACAGAATAAGAGTAAGAATAAGAATAAGAATAAGAATAAGAATAAGAATAAGAATAAGAATAAGAATAAATAAGACTAAGAACAAGACTAAGACTAAGAATAAAAGAATAAGACTAAGACTAAATAAGACTAAGACTAAGAATAAGAACAAGAATAAAAGAATAAGAATAAGACTAAGACTAAATAAGACTAAGACTAAATAAGACTAAGACTAAGAATAAGACTAAGACTAAAAGAATAAATAAGAATAAGAATAAATAAGAATAAGAACAAGAATAAGACTAAGAATAAAAGAATAAGGCTAAGACTAAATAAGACTAAGACTAAGACAAGACTAAGAATAAATAAGAACAAGAATAAGAATAATGATGATGATGATAAAAATAAAAAAGAATAATAAAATCTATACAAATATATGAGATGCCGCACCCACCCCTCGATGACTGTACATCTCCACAACTTTTAAAACACCTTTAACGAGGTGGGAATGAATCTGGGCAGCGTACTCCCAGTTATGCAACGTGAGGATAACGGCTGGTTTATTTGGTTTTCCTCCCTTTCCGTGGTGCCACCGAGGGCTACAACGGCACCGTATTTGCCTACGGCCAGAGTGGCAGCGGGAAGTCATTCCCCACGCAGGGAATTGTGGATCTTTCTAGGCAGAAAGGTGTAATACCCGGGGTGTTCAAACACATCTTTGAGAGCTTACAGGTAGGTCTGTAAGGACCTCCCACAGCAGACTCCCGGAGAAGCTGTCAGCCCGTGGCTTGGACGGGACCGCTCTGTGCTGGGTTAGGAGTTGGTTGGCTGGCCGAGCCCAGAGAGTGACAGTGAATGGTGTCACATCCAGTTGGTGGCCGGTCACTCATTGTGTCCCCCAGGTCCAACGCTGGGTTCTACGCTTTGGACACAACAACCCCATGCAGAGCTCTGGGCTGGGGGCAGAGTGGCTGGAGAGCAGTCAGGCGGAAAGGGACTTGGGAGTGCTGGTGGACAGGAAACTCAACATGAGCCAGCAGTGTGCCCGAGGGGCCAAGAAGGCCAATGGTATCTTGGCCTGCATCAGGAACAGTGTGGCCAGCAGGACTAGAGAGGTCATCATCCCCTTATACTCGGCACTGGTCAGGCCGCACCTCGAGTGCTGTGTCCAGTTCTGGGCCCTCAGGTTAAGAAAGATGTTGAGATGCTGGAGTGCTTCCAGAGGAGAGCGACGAGGATGGGGAAGGGGCTGGAGCACAAGCCCTGTGAGGAGCAACTGAGGGAGCTGGGGTTGTTCAGCCTGGAGAAGAGGAGGCTCAGGGGAGACCTTATTGCTCTCTACAACTGCCTGAAAGGAGGTTGTAGTCAGGCAGGGGTTGGACTCTTCTCTCAGGTGACCGGCGACAGAACGAGAGGACATGGTCTCAAGCTTCACCAGGGGAGGTTTAGGGTTGACATTAGGAAGAAATTCTTTACTGGGAGGGTGATTGGCCATTGGAATGCGCTGCCCAGGGAGGTGGTGCAGTCACCGTTCCTGGAGGTGTTTAAGGAGAGATTGGATGAGGCACTTATTGCCGTGGTGTAGTTGACGAGTAGGAGTAGGTGTAGGTGTTGGGTCATAGGTTGGACTCGATGATCTCAAAGGTCTTTTCCAGCCTTGTGATACTGTGATGTGAAAGAGATTGGAAGACGATCTGATACTGAGAAGATGATTTTGGCGTCACAGCCCAAGAAGTGAGTGCTGATTGTGCTCAACAGCAGGAATGGGAATGGGCTTTTGGGGAGGCAGCACCTCAGCCTAAAGCTGAGGGCTGGGTGTAGTCAAGAGGAACCGCACCCTCATCTCTGCTGACCTTATGGACTTGCACTTGAGATGCTTAAGGATGGGAGTCCCTCTAGGGAGTGGTTACATCTGGGAATGAAACACCAGGAGAGATCTGCCGGGGTGCTGGAGGGAGGCAGGCACCCAGCTGGAGGATCTACATGGGCTGCCTGCTTGTCCTCAGTTTGAAAACCTTACCTGAAAATCCCTCCTCTATTGCCCAGCGTGCTGAAAACATCACGTTCTTGGTGAGAACTTCCTGCCTGGAGATTTACGATGAAGACATACAAGACCTTCCAGGAGCTGATACCAAGCAGAAGCTGGAGGTGAGGCAGGGTTAGTGAGTCTTAATTAGGAAGTGCTTTAACTTGCTCAGGTTCTCACGAATGCCTCGCAGAAGTGCAGTAATAGGCTCCAACAGAAGATGAACAGCAGAATATGAAGATAAAGTGATAAATACGGAAGCCAAGAGGCGGTTTTGAGGAACATTAGTGGAAGTCTAGTGGCAGAAGGAACAGGATCCAGCCCCTTGTGTCCTGCTTCATCACAGCCAGTTGCTTTGCAGAAACTCCGTGAAAATTGTTACTGAACAAGGATGGAATAAGATGTTCCTGAGGCGATTTCTTCCTAATCCTCTTCATCTCACGACTCTCTCTAAAGCAGGTGGATTCTGTGCTTTGTAACCGATCTGTCTAAAACAAAAAAGGCTGATACTTTTTTGAGGGGACAGTGCAGGAATTGTTCCCCATGGGAATGCACGGGGAAGGCGAGCAGTTCCCAGGAATGCAAGAATTATAGAACCATGGAATGGGTTGGGTTGGAAGGGACCTCAAAGCCCATTTCCACCCCCTGCCAAGAGCAGGAACACCTCCCACTGCATCAGGGGGCTCCAAGCCCCATCCAACCTGGCCTGGAACACCTCCAGGGATGGGGCAGCCACCGCTGCTCTGGGCAACCTGGGCCAGCGCCTCCCCACCCTCACAGCAAAACATTTCCTCCCAAGATCTCATCTCAGTCTCCCCTCTTTCAGCTCAAAACCGTCCCCCCTCATCCTATCCCTGCACCCCCTGATCCAGAGCCCCTCCCCAGCTTTCCTGTAAGCAAACCGAAGGGTAAACTTTCCTGAAATCCTAACCAGGGATCTGATTTTTATAAAATTTACCCCTTAGTGGCTTTCCAGATCTTTTTGCATGTATTTCTGGGGGGGAGCTGCAAATCTCCTGCCCTGATTTACTCCCAGCTTCCCTGGGGAAGCAGAGGCACCAGCTGAGATGGTGACAGACCCAGACTGCGTTCAAGGCAGAGAGTTTTGAACAGCTCCTGGCTTTAAGGGAGGCGAACCCCTCTCTGCTCTGTGTTCTGAGTCTGCTGCGCCCGTGCATGTGCAGTGGGAGGCTGGGAGAAGGGGACTCACTGTTTTGGAAGGCGCTTGCTGCAGTTTCCCATCTTTTGTTCAGCTTCAGCAGTGACAGCGGTTTCCATGACGACCGCAGTTGGCACTGGGCGGGCAGGAGCTGGGCAGAATGGTTTCCTGGGTAAAACCATCATGCGTGACAGCCGCTGCCTGTTGCTGCCTCGCCGAGTAAGCGCGTTGTGTCCTGTGGAGACTGAAAGCCTGGGCTGACCCACTGCTTTTTGCTTTTTTCCAATTCTCCTTCATAATTCCACTTCTGTTCGTTCCTTTGCTTTCCGACGTCAGTGCCTTTGAGACACTGAAGCCCAGAATCGCCCCCGCGGCGTGAAACCCTGTGAAAAGCAGATTTTACCGTGCTCTGCAGGGAAAATTCTCCCGCCACCCCGTCGTGGAGTTACGCACCAGCCGCATCCTCGGCTGGGTGTTCGTGGAGGACTCTGCAGTAGAGCCAGGACATCCGCAGAGCTCTCCTGTAGCACAGGCAGAAGTCATGGTGTATGAGCAGCCTGCCTGTCATTCTGTGACTGGATTCATCCTGGGGGGGGGGGTCACAGCTTTTGAACAAGGCGAAAATCCTGCCGAGTTTAGTTTTCAGCCAGTTAAGCTCTGTCCTGTGCAGATCATTTACAGCAAACACTCATTTACATTGCTACTCGGGACGTTTGCATCGCTAACGAATCTAAGGGTCTTCGGAAGTCGCGCTGCCACACACGGTGCCTATTGCTCCCTGACGCCAAGTCACGACACCGTATCTTGATATCACGATATAGAGTTCTGGCTGTGAACTCAGCAGAAGGGGGATGGAACGTTGCCGTTGAAAAACAATTCAGCTGGTTTAAAATTCCTAGTGTGGGGCTGGTGTAGGCGTGCAAGGATCTCTGATTGTTTTGTATTTTTAATGTAGGTTTGATGGATCATTCAAGATTTTGAACACTTCAATCATTTCTTAGCATGCTGTAGGCTATTATTCAGCGTGATTGATCCGTGCTGAGAAGATGCTGTTAGGTATTTAACACTCTGTCTCTACCCAGGCACCTGAAGAGGATTTTAGAGCACCTTAAAAATGAACTCACCTGGAGAAAAATTGTTCTGGTTTGCCTGTTTGAGATGGGTGTGACTTTGGGAATTTTGCTGGTGAGCTCTAAACCCCTCTCAGAGCAGAAGAGCTCAGCAAAGCACCAGTAACGGCGTCCGTGACCGTCGAATCTGTGCTTTGCTTTTGAAAGAGCTCCCTCTGACTGAAGAGGTGTTGGAGCCTTTGCCGTAATGGTTCTTTTTCAAAATACACAGCTTAAATAATGGGGGAGGTAGAAGGTGGCTCAGCACTGGTTTCTTGTGGCCTGGGAGATGTCTGAGTCCATCAACACTTCTAATTCTTTTTGTCTGCAGAGCCAGAAGGTGGTTCCCTCTTTTTGTGCGGTTTTATTCTTTCTTCAGAAACGCGGAGGCTTTTTTGGTGGCAGCCAGTTACGTTTTTGCTGTAGTGCAGTTGAATTTCTTCACATGCGAAACGCCGCGAGCTTCCGGACAGTGCCTTCCCACAGACTCGGTGCTTCTTGTTCTAAGCTGTGTTGTCTTGTGCCTGTTGGCAGCTGAAGGAGCACCTGGAGAGACGGGTGTACGTGAAGGGGCTCTCTCTGCACACCGTGCACAGTGTGAGCCAGTGCGAGCGGATCATGGAGACCGGCTGGAGAAACCGGGCAGTGGGCCACAGCCTCATGAATAAGGACTCTTCCCGCTCCCACTCCATCTTTGCTGTCAATATGGAAATTACACCGTCAGTAGGTGGCTGGAGGTCCTGTCTGGGCCTCCCAGGGTGTGGTCTGACTGGTCTCCTCGCAGCAAAACTGAGATCCTAAATCCTTATTAAGGCCACTAGAAATCAGGATTGCGCCCTGACTTGAATGTTCCTCACAGTGTGGAACGGCTGAGTATTTAAAATCTTCTTTCCTTGGTTCCCCCTTGGGAGAGAAATGCCTTACAGTCAACCTGGGATCCTATTTAATTCTCCTTCTTTTTCTTCTCTTCTCTTCTCTTCTCTTCTCTTCTCTTCTCTTCTCTTCTCTTCTCTTCTCTTCTCTTCTCTTCTCTTCTCTTCTCTTCTCTTCTCTTTTCTCTTCTCTTTTCTCTTCTCTTCTCTTTTTCTTCTCTTCTCTTCTCTTCTCTTCTCTTCTCTTCTCTTCTCTTCTCTTCTCTTCTCTTCTCTTCTCTTCTCTTCTCTTCTCCTCTCCTCTCCTCTCCTCTCCTCTCCTCTCCTTCACTTCCAGAAAGGACACTAAATTTCCCAGCCCTGCAGTGCCTTGGAGTTCAGGCACTGGGCAGCCTGGAGAACCTTAGCTCACTGCTTGTCTTGTCTGACCTCCTTTTTGGGGCAAGTCAGATCATTTCACCCACCGACTCCTCCACTGAGCTGAAGCACAGGCACAGCCGTTAAGGAAACAGCAAATCTGGATTTAAAGATGGAATAAGAGTGTCCCTTAATAATGCTTTAGTGATTAATTTTCCTTTCTGGAGCGTCTCCTTTCCACTGGCATTTTTTTAGCTGATAAAGCTGCCTCGCTGGGTCTGAGCACAGGAGCTGGAAAGGGTTTTTTTCTAGGACTAAGAAAGGAATTGGCCTCCTAAATCCTCTGGAGTCCCTGACCCTGGGAGGGTCTGGACAGCTTGGCTCCATTTTCTTCAGCTGTTTCACCTCAATTGTGGTGCCAGGTGCTGGTGACAGGACCTCACCGTCCAAAATGGTGGTGGTGGTGGGATTTGGGGAATTTCTCAATTACCACAGCTGGTGGGTGCTAATCCTTGCATTATGTGGGTCCTTAAAATCCCAATTTTAATCATAACAAGGAAAAAGAAGTATTTACACTCCTCTTTAGTGCTTCAGATGGGCGCAGGGCTTCTAATCCAGCCTGCAACCACGTGTCTCCTTTCAAAGCTTTGAAAACGTGTTACACAGAACAGGACGGCAAGCGGGGAAACTTGTAGTTTTGGCAGTCAAATGGAAGACAACTGGAATATTTGAGGAGAAAGTTGAGGGTTCTGGTCCAGTCCCTGTAGCTGGGTGGTTTTACTGGGGTAATCCTTAGTTGAAATCGTGAATGAAGTTGGTGTTTATGTTGCCATCTTTAGGCTTCATGAAGAGGTGCATGGGAAAATTCAAATGTATTTTCCAGCTGAGCCTGTAGTAAAATATAATTTTTAAAGGATCTCTTTGCAATTATGTGGACTAAAATTACTTTTTTTAAAAGTAACAGATTTGGGAATTATGTCAAATATCAGGCTCTCCGGCTGCAGGTGTGTGAAACGCACAAGCTGCCATCACTGTTTTTACTGTACTGAGAAGAGCACATGTTTCATTGCTTAACGTTGTGTTTAGGGGTTGCCTGGTGTAGATTTGGGCACTGCTTGTGCCACCCCCACTGGCCAATGGGCTGAACAGGAATTAGACAGGAAAGACTTTCCAGCTGCCTCAGGCATTTCAACAAGAGTCTGGGAACATTGTTGCTGTGTGGAAACTAAACCACTAAGATATGAGATGGACACAAACAGCCTCGGTGGGAGAAAGGACTGACAAACAACTTCTTAATTGGAGGGAAAGGGTTAGAAAACTTATTTTTTGTGACTCTTCACTCACCCCAGCGCTCAGAGAAGATCGTGAGAAGGTGCTCTGTTTAAGCTCCATCTGTTTTTTTTCCTGTTCTCCCCTGTCTTGACGCGTCAGAAAGATCTGGAGTGAAATAACGAGTCCAACAATTTATTGCTGTAACTGGGGAAATATCCTGGATCAATTGATTTTAGATTCCTTTGGTGTTTACCTGCGAACCTTTAGCTTGCCCCCACGCGTCAGATCATTCATTGCTTGTGTTTACATACTGTCCTCAGCCACAAATTTTAACTCTGACTGAACTCAAAGGCAGGTTTTTGTACAGGTCTGTCTGGAAAAGGGCTGGTTTGGTTAAAACCTCGGTGCATTCTGTGCTCAGAGGGCTAAAGGAGCTCTTCCCTTGAACTTGGGTTGCAGATAGAAGGAGTGATTAGGATGTGGACGTGCAAGAGCACGGTCCGGCGCTTAAGAGAGCACTCTGTGATTTGGGAAAGTGTGTCCAGTTCTTCACTTGTGAAAACTGTGCCCAAGGCTGGGAAAGTTAAGTAGCCAGCGAAACTGAGGGCTTCCTAAAGCAGCTGGATGCACTCGCTCTCAGTCACGAGACATTTGTGTCATCGCATTAATCCGGCCTTGTTACACAGGTCAGGAAGGTGTGCTTTGAGACAGCCGAGGAGCGAGCTGTTCACGTCAGCTCATGTCTTCTCTTACTTTAAAGCAGTGTGATGGGGACGGCAGCAGCTTGCTGGGTCTGACTCCTCACTCGCTGAGATCCAGCTCCTCATCCAGGTGGTCCAGGCCGAGTGCAGTCCTGATTTTTTGCAGTTCTGTTTCTTGCCTGTGTTCTTTTGTTTTACATTCTCATGGAGAACGTCACGAGTTGAGGAGGAACAGATGCCGCCAAGCGTGCCTGTGTGTGGAGTCACGGCGCAGTTCTGCAGCCATCTGGGCGAGAGGAGAGATCTGCTGGGCTTCTTGAGCATCCGTGCTGCTTCGAGACAGGAAACCAGGTGATGGACCTTGGTGGTATCTGACAGGATGTCCTTTTTCTTTGGAAGCACAGCAAGAAACTTCTTGAATACCACCACTTGAATACCACCACTTGAATACCATCACTTAAATACCACCAGTTGAATACCATCCCTGATTAGGGTAGGTTGGATTCCAGTCTTGAGAAAAGCTGTAGTTTGAGAGTTCATGAAAAAACTGTTTCATGGAAAAACTGTTCATGGAAAATCTGTTTCCTGATGTAGCATCTACTCCAGCCTTCCCACAGCAGTCTGTAGAGGTAACCTTCCTGCCTCTCTCTCCTCCCATCCCGCAGGCGCTCAGGGAGCCTGCTCTTTTCCCTGTGCTTCCCAACTAGCCCTGCTCCCGTTGCCACCCGTTGACTCCTCATTCCATGCTTCCTCCCTTCTTTCTCTCCAATTGTCAGACAATTTTTAACTTACGAAACAATCTGAGAAGGAAAAAAAGTCATATAAACTCATGGTCTGACCTTGTTACTTGCAAAGGGCTTTGTGTGAAGTCCTAAACAGTGTGGAAAAACAGGGAGGCGCTGTGGAAAAACATGGAGGGGCTGTGCGTGTGTTTTCAGAACTTACTGGGAGATTAAGAACAATATGAATTACGACTGTACAGGATCTCGTTCAGGAAAGCACTAGAACGTGTAGTTCTAAGATTAAGAAGGTATTTATTTACTTAAGTTAATCGGGGCCCAAATGCAGACAAAGTACAGGGCTTGAACTGGAACGCAATGCCAAGGAGTCTCGGTTCTTGACAGCTGAGATGCTTCATCTTAAGCAGAGCCTTATTTCCTTGCAGATGAGCATGGGCAGAACCACCTTAGAGCCACCAAACTCAATTTAGTGGATCTGGCAGGCAGTGAGAGACAGTCAAAACCTGGAGCCATGGGGGAGCGGCTCAGATTGGCCACCAAAATCAACCTCTCCCTCTCAGCCCTGGGCAACATCATCTCAGCCCTGGTCGACGGCCGGTATAAGCACGTCACCTACCGAGACTCCCAAGCTGACCAGGCTGCTGCAGGACTCCCTCGGAGGGAATACCAAGCCGCTGATGGTAACGTGCTTATCTCCAGCAGACAACAACTATGACGAAAGCCTCAGTACTTTGCGCCATGCTAATTGAGCAAAAAACATCAAGAACAAGCCCTGCATCAACGAGGACCCCAAGGACGCTTTCCTGAAGGAGTATCAGGAGGAGATCAAGAAGCTGAAAGCCATTCTGGCTGAACAGATGAGCACAAATAACTTGGCAGGTAGGGGAGCCCTTGGCAGCTCCAGAGATGTTTTATCTTTGACATAACAAAAAGGTTTTTACATGTGAAATGCTCACTGGATTTAACCTCAGCCTGTCCCTTACTTCCTGGAAGAAGGGTTCTCCATTCTAGTAAGGGATTTGTCCTTCACTCTTGCCAATTCACCTTATTCCACTAGTAAAGACCACATCAGTTACCCAGCACTTTCAGTAATGAGAAATTCTTTTAGAAAATGCTGTTGTGATTAAAATCCTCAGCTCTTCTTGGCCATTCTGGCTAGAACGGGGTCAGTCACAGAGGAGAGATCTCAGCTGGCAGAATAAAAATGAGCTGAGAAAGAAATACTAATATTTATTAAATATATATATGTGTATGTTTTCAAATTTGGAATCCAGCCTCTATGCTCCTACACTGAACTTTTGACACAACAAGAAAAGGTTTGCCCTGCTGATGGCATTGCTGAGGGAGAGCAGCGTTGTCCTCTTGGAGGATTCAGCCCGGCCTCAGCAGGCTCACTCTGCCATGAAGCAGGAATAGAAAATGTGGGAGCAAATGGGTAAGAGCAGTCTTGAGGGACTGGTCACCTCTTGAGAATTATCCCCTACAGAAGGGCACTTTTCAGCAGCGGAATAAGGCTGCAAGATGCCCCCTATCTCTTTCTGCCACCTCTCAGAGTTGTGAGGAACAAAAGCAATTGCCTTTTGCCTTTCATCTCCTTCCCAATATCTTTTATCTTCTGAATCTGTTAGCACAGCCCTGGAAACAACTGTCCTGTTACTCTGTGACAGAGATCGGATTCATATCCACTTTCACATATCTGAAGCTGAAACCTCTCCCCCTCTGCTCAACACCAACTCCTTCTCTCCCCAAACCAACGCGGCCCCAGGCCAGTGGGCGTGCTGGCAGCGCAGACGCTGGCACACGAGCGCAGTTCGGAGGAGCGCCCGGATTGCCGTGTTCTTTGCAGGCAACCAGGTTCTTTGTTCTGTTTCCAGGCGTTCTACAGACAATCCCACCCAGTAACAGCGAGTGGGTTTGATTGCTGCTTTGCCTTGTAGGGCTGCTACCTGCTGAGCCTGCTCCCCTGGCAGCGGAGCCAGCTCTCCTCCTCAAACCCCAGTTAGATGCTGAAGCAGAGGAGCAGCTGATCAGAGGAGTAAGTTAGGGGGGGGTGGGTATCCTGTAGGGTCTTTGACCCAGGCTTGGGTTTTTTTATAATAACCATTACAAGCATGGAGCAGGGCTGAGCGGTTCAGCCTTTTCAGTGCACTTCTCTTCCTGTTTTTTGGTCCTTGAGCTTCTCCTGTGGACAAAACGTATGTTGATGGAGGCGTTATTTACAACACCACTTTCTCTCTGCATGGTTCCCTCACCCTGGAGATGAATTGGAATGGGTTCCCAAGAAGTACAGATAACAAGAGGAGGAAACCTCATGTGAAATTAAATTCCTCTTGTCAGAGGAGGAAGAAATAGGGGGAGGAAAGCAGTAGTCAGAGATGTTAGAAATGGTATGAGGAGGAGGATAAAGAGAGGCTATGGAGACAGAAGGAAGAATCATGGAATGGTTTGGGTTGGAAGGGACCTCAAAGCCCATCCAGTGCCACCCCCTGCCATGGGCAGGGACACCTCCCACTGGGTCAGGAGGCTCCAAGCCCCATCCAACCTGGCCTGGAACACCTCCAGGGATGGGGCAGCCACCACTGCTCTGGGCAACCTGGGTCAGGGGCTCCCCACCCTCATTGTGAAGAACTTCTTCCTAATGTCTAATCCAAATCTTCCCCTTTCCAATTTAAAGCCATTCTCCCTCGTCCTATCACTACATCCCTTTTAAAAAGTCCCTCCTCGGCTTTCCTGTAGCCCTTTCAGGTACTGGAAGGCTGCTATGAGGTGCCCCCAGAGCCTTCTCCTGTCCAGGTTGAACAACCCCAACTCTCTCAGCCTGTCCTCATAGCAGAGGGGCTCCAGCCTTCTGATCATGTCCGTGGTCTCCTCTGGACCCGCTCCAACGGTTCTGTATCCTTCTTATGTTGGGAATTCCAGAACTGGACACAGGACTCCAGGTGGGGTCTCACAAGAGTGGAATAGAGGGGAAATGAATGAGGAGTTAGCAGTGAGGACAAAGAGAGAAGGTCCAGAGGAAATAAAGCTCTCTTCTTGCTCTTTACAAACCCCCTTCCAGGGCACCACGTCTGCCCAAGGCAGCGGTTTCTAGGGCTGACGAGTCACCTTTCATCAATACTGTGTTCACTTAAATCATAAAGTCAATCAGTACTGGGTAGTAAATTTTACGGGGGTAGACATAAGATGTGACCCAGACTGGACTGAGATGTGCCCTGGTGCACAGTCGGGAGTGGAGCTGTCACATCAGGCTGTCTGCTCTACCTTTCAGGAGTACAAGGAGTGGCTGGCCCAGCTAAAGGCCAGCTCCGAAGCAGAGCAGGCGTCCTGCGCCTACCTCAAGGTGACATCAGTAGCCTGAGGAACCACTACAATCTCAAGCTGTCTGCTCTCAAGGAGAACCTCTGGAAGGAAGCAGGTGTGGGTGAGGCAGGTGGAGGTCCCCGATGCTGGCGTTAGGCATAAGCAGACACAGACTGGTTTGACCAAGTCCCATTTGTCACAGCCACTGCAACCTTTAACGCGGCAGCGACTGCTACTGCAGCAAGTGCTGCCTGGCAGCAGTCCCTGCTCCCAACCCCCCTTATCAACAGCAGCAGTAACTCTGCCTCTCCTGGGCCACTCACAAGGCTCTGTCTTGACTTTGTCCTCTTCCCTATTTCCCTGATTTCTTTTCCCTGTCAAGACAAGCCTGGCCCTACTCTGTAAGCCTTGAGGCGATGAAATGTGATTTTTGCCCACGTAGCTGCGAATTTGCTCTGACTTAGCACAAGGTTTCTCTGGAGGAGAGGTCTGAGCTGCAGAGATGCGTGGTGCGGGCAGGTGCTGCTGTCTGGATCCCACTGGCTTTGCACAACTCACACACCCAAGGCGAGAGCTGCTGCAGCACTCTCTGCCCCTGCATGCAAATGTGATGCAGCCCTTTTTCTCCTGCTGGATTATCAACATCGTCGTTTTGCTGGAGGGTGGATATTCCTCTCACATACCTAAAAATTGTTGCCAGCTATTCATTACTGCTTTTCACTTATACTTCTGCAGTGCCTCAGAGAATGTTTTGCAATGTGCTTGTACAGCACTTATCACCCAGTATTAATTCTTGAACCCATCTTCTTCATTTTTTATGCTATTACTTTCTAAGGTGAGAGTTTATTTTTCCCCCTCTCTGATTACAAATGTGCACACACCGACCCCAGCCTCTGAAACAGATAATTTGTGTGTGAACACAATGACCCAGGCTCTCACAGCCCTGTAAAATCCACATTCCTCACCTGATGTGCCCTCTGGCTCTTTGATGGCTTTTACTGACCAGTACAAGAAGGTGGATAACAGACCTTTTCCTTCCAGACACCGAGTTCGTAGCTTTTGGTGAAGACTTGGTGTGATGTTTGCACAGATTCATATTCTGGTTTTGCAGAGCTCGTTACTTACGCTGTGGGTTTTTTGCTCTCCAGCTGTCAAAAGGACTGAAACTCCTGACCAGACACGTCTGCCTGAAGGCTCTGCTGCCACAGCAAATGAACAACCAGCATCAACCCTCAGGCTACTTCTTCCCCTCAGGCTGAATAAACCCAAGCAGGTAGCGTCGTGCCTCATCTATCCCAGCACTCACACTGTGTCTTCTCAGAGCGGCCTCCTTTGGTTTCCTCTTGTCCTTAGGACCCAGCAGCACCTTGGACTGTGCAAGAGGTTGGTGGTGTGAGCAGGGGCAGTGCTGGAGCTGAGGTGAGGGGGATTTCAGTGCTTGCAGACCAGCAGCAGCTGCTTGCCAGGTCAGTGGCCACACTGCTCCTTCATGCCTTGCTTACAACACACACAGGCAAGGAGCAACGCTGTCTTGTGTGATATCTCTTCCAGGGTGACCTCAGAGCAACCTTCCAGTGCTGAAAGGGGCTCCAGGAAAGCTGGGGAGGGGCTCTGGATCAGGGAGTGCAGGGATGGGATGAGGGGGAAGGGTTTTCAACTGAAAGAGGGGAGACTGAGATGAGATCTAGGGAGAAATGTTTTGCTGTGAGGGTGGGGAGGCCCTGGCCCAGGGTGCCCAGAGCAGCGGTGGCTGCCCCATCCCTGGAGGTGTTCCAGGCCAGGTTGGATGGGGCTTGGAGCCCCCTGACCCAGTGGGAGGTGTCCCTGCCCATGGCAGGGGGTGGCACTGGATGGGCTTTGAGGTCCCTTCCAATCCAAACCATTCCATGATTCTCATCTCAGTCTCCCCTCTTTTGGCCTAAAACCATTCCCCCTCATCCTATCCCTGCACTCCCACTCCATGTTGTGGGTGACAGTTTGATTTGCAAAGTCTTGTGGTTTTTAACCCCTCTTTCAGCTTCACTGTGAGCTCCTGTGCCAGAGGCTTGCCCTGTTGGGCTGCTCCCAGTGGAAAAAGGAGACTTCAAGGAATGCTGAGTAGCAGCATCTGTCATTTGCAGGGAATTTGATTAACGGAGAGGTCTCCACAGAAACCGCTCATTGTGGCTGTACATCAGATCTTAACAATCCCTATTGCAATGCTCCTTTTTGTGACAAACAAGGCACAATGCTCATCAGATTCCATTGTTAAGATCAAAGTTCCCTGCAAATGAGGCAGAAGGCTTGGGATCTGCAGGGATGGGGATTTTTAAAGCCACCTGCTAAAGGCTTTACACATCAGGATGGCTCTGAGGTCTCTGATACTTGCTCAGCAAAGCTAGGATTCAATCACATATTAAGCACATGAAACTGAAACCCACTTGGCAGGTGCAGTCAAGTAGCAGGTCACCTCTGGCAGAGAGCAGGCTCTGCTTTTGGAGTTGGAGGTAATTAAGGGTGCTTTATCAGCGGAGGTTTAACCAGCAGTGGAATTTCCTCTAATTTGAGCCAGCACTGGCCAACCTGAGCTATCTGCTCCGCTGCAGATCCTGTGCGGACAAAGGGAACGGCTCTGGAGCACGGCTTTATTTCTACTCCAGAGCATACGTGAGCCGAGTTGGATATCAAACGTGGGTCTATGCCAGCACTCAGGCAGCAACGCTGCGGTCACCCAGGTCATCAGCCTTGGCTGATATTCCCCCAGGAAGGAAACTGTGCTGTGGCTTCAGGCCGTACCGCTCCCATATCCACCACTCAGAATGTTTATTTGTGTAATTTTGGCACCTTGCGTGCTTTGCCCTGAGAGTCTTTCAAAATGAGAAATAAGAATTGAAATATAAATTCCACAAAAGAGGGGTTTTGAAAGAATTCTGTGAGTGCAGATGCAGACAGTGGATGTACTCGCTGGCAAAGGTGCTCAGAACAGCGGGTGCATTGTCTTGGGCCCACTGGAGTGGTAAGAAAAGCAGAATTGGCCACAATAACTTGGCAGCAAATCTCGTCAGAAATCCCTGTTTTCTGTACGTTGTTCAGGTAAGGACGTGGATCGCCCACGCTTATGCAGACGTTCTTTGGGCTGCTGAGCTAAGAGAGGTGTTTGCCGTTTCCAGGCTGCAGATGCTGGAGCTGCAAGTGGTCAGCAGGGAGGAGGCCAAAAACAAGGACCTCAAGGAAAAGCCGAGACACCGGAGTGGAGGAGACAGCTGTGGCCGCGCTGCAGCAATCCAACAAGGACGGCAGCGACTGGACTCTGCTCTCCTCAACGTCTACGACTCCATCCAGGAGGAGGTGCGAGCCAAGAGCAAGCTTCTGGAGAAGATGTGGGGAAAGGTGAGCGGCTCCTTTTTATTCCTGCGGAAGATTCAAGACACATCCCTCTCCTCCTCTGCACACCTGGGTTTTTTAGGTCAAGGAGGTGATTTAGGGCAGTGTGGTTTGAGCAGGACTCTTTTTGTGTGAGGTATTTCACATGGGTGCCTGCATTAGCACCTGTGTAGCTTTCCAAGTGTGTTTTTATGGAATATGGGATGCAGCAGTTCTGATAGCGGGGAATTCAGCTGTCGGATCCCAAACGCCACGGTTTTGAAAGGCGTTGGTTATAGGAGAGGACGTGACTCCCTCTGCTGCCCTGCACAACCCATTGCACAGCTTCCTCCAGGTCCCATTGCTCTCTACCATAGCCGCCTGCCCAGGAGGAATTGTGCCATGAACGGTTTTCTGGGAAAAAAATCAATATAAAAGCAATTTAGGAAAGTTTTAGGCACCCTTGAGAATCAGTTTTGCTCCGATGAGATAAGGCAGAGTCAGAAGAGCTTCAAATAAATCTGTGTGAGTGTGCAGTCCCAGATCTGCGGGGTAGGAACTTCCTTTATTTCTGTGCTTAGGGAATCAAAGGAATATCCCAGCTGTTCCAGCAAAATCAGGATTTCCCTGGAGCTCCTTAGCACTGGATGCAACCCCACCAGAAAGGGGAACTTAAAGCCCATTCAAAGACTCAGAACTTTGGAGAAACACAAGAAATCCTTCCTTAAAACAGACATGGAATAATCGCTCTACACAAATCCCACTAGAATTCAGAATTAGGAATCAGAAACCCTATCAAATGCTGAGGCCTCTTTCCCATCCCTCTGCCAAATTCTGTGCTCGCAGTCACCCCGATCTCT
>JAUMJM010000126.1:0-32145 GCA_033558235.1 Neomorphus geoffroyi | reverse complement strand
CCAAAATTTGGGTTCACCCCCCCCAGGTGCCCCCCCCTCAAGAAAATGGGGTTCAGGCCCCCCCCCCATTACCAAAAATGGGGGACCCCCCCGGAAAAGGGGGTTCACTCCCCCCCAAGTGCCCCCCCCCCCAAAAAAGGGAGTTCAGGACCCCCCAAAAATGGGGTTCAGGGCCCCCCCCCAAAACATGGGATCCCCCCCCCCAAAAAGGGGGTTCAGGGGGCTGAGACCCCCCCAAAAAAGGGGGTTCACCCCCCCCCAAGTGCCCGCCCCAAAAAAGGGAGTTCAGGACCCCCCCCCCCCAAAACATGAGATCCCCCCCAAAAAAGGGGGTTCACCCCCCCCCTCAAGTGCCCCCCCCCAAAAAAGGGAGTTCAGGACCCCCCCCCCCCAAAACATGGGATCCCCCCCAAAAAAGGGGGTTCACCCCCCCCCCAAGTGCCCCCCCCCCCAAAAATGGGGTTCAGGGCCCCCCCCACCCCCCTAAAAAATGAGGTGTGTTCCCCCCCCAAAAAAGGGGGTCCCCCCCCCAGGTGCCACCCCCCCCCCCAAAAAAAAAGGGGGTCCCAGGCATCCGGTTGCAGAACCCCTTTATTCCCAACCCCACCCCCCCCCCCGTCACCCCCAAATGTGGGGGCCCCCCCCCCCCCAAATGTGCCCCCCCCCCCGGGATTGAGGGGGATTTTGGGGGGGGACTGGGGGGATTTTTTTTGGGGGGGGGGGGGGGGATTTTGGGGGTCCTGGAAGATTTGGGGGGGGGGGGGGAGATTGGGGGGGGGGTCTGAAAAGGGGGGAAATTTTTGGGGGGGGGTCCTGGGGGATTTGGGGGGCTCGGGGGGGGGGGGATTGGGGGGGGGGGTGAGATTCTGGGGGTGCTGGGAGGGAGGATTTGGGGGGGGGGGGAGTTTGGGGGGGGGCGGTTGGGGAAGCCTGGAGGGGGGGGTGCATTTTGGGGGGGGGGGGGATTTTGGGGGTCCTGGAAGATTTGGGGGGGTTGGGGGGGGGGGCATTTGGGGGTGATTTTTTGGGGGGGGGGGAGATTTGGGGGGGGGTCTGAAAAGGGGGGGGAATTTTGGGGGGGGGTCCTGGGGGATTTGGGGGGCTCGGGGGGGGGGGATTTGGGGGGGGGGTGAGATTCTGGGGGTGCTGGGAGGGAGGATTTGGGGGGGGGGGAGTTTGGGGGGGGCGGTTGGGAAGCCTGGAGGGGGGGGTGCATTTTGGGGGGGGGGGTGGATTTTGGGGGTCCTGGAAGATTTGGGGGGGGGGGCATTTGGGGTGATTTTTTGGGGGGGGGGGAGATTTGGGGGGGGGTCTGAAAAGGGGGGGGAATTTTGGGGGGGGGTCCTGGGGGATTTGGGGGGCTCGGGGGGGGGGGGATTGGGGGGGGGGGTGAGATTTTGGGGGTTCTGGGAGGGAGGATTTGGGGGGGGGGGGAGTTTGGGGGGGGCGGTTGGGGAAGCCTGGAGGGGGGGGTGCATTTTGGGGGGGGGGATTTTGGGGGGTCCTGGGGGGGAATTTGGGGGGGGGGGCATTTTGGGGGGGTCAGGGGGATTTGGGGGGGGGGGGATTTGGGGTGATGGGGGGGGCGGTTTTGTAGGGGGGGTTGGGGGGGCCTGAAAGTGGGGGGGGGGGCATTTTGGGGGGGTCTGAAAAGGGGGTGATTTGGGGGGGGGATGTTTGGGGGGGGGGATTTGGGGTGATTGGGGGGGGCAATTTTGGGGGGGAGTTGGGGGGGGCCTGAAAGGGGGGGGGGGGGCATTTTGGGGGGGGGTCTGAAAAGGGAGGATTGGGGGGGGGGCGGGGATGTTTGGGGGGGGGGGTAGAGTTTGGGGGGGGTTGGGGGGCTCGGGGGGGGGGGGGGCGATATTGGGGGTCCTGGAAGTTGGGGGGGGGGGGGGAGGGAGGGTCTGAAGGGGGGGTGGATTTTGGGGGGGGGGTTGGGGGAGATTTGGGTTTTGGGGGTGATTTGGGGGGGGTTGGGGTGATTTTGGGGTGACTTGGGGGGGTGGGTGACTTGGGGGGTTGGGGTGACTTGGGGGGGGTTGGGGTGATTTTGGGGTGACTTGGGGGGGTTGGGGTGATTTGGGGGGGGGTTGGGGTGACTTGGGGGGGTTGGGGTGATTTTGGGGTGACTTGGGGGGGTTGGGGTGATTTTGGGGTGATTTGGGGGGGGTTGGAGTGACTTGGGGGGGTTGGGGTGATTTTGGGGGGGTTGGGGTGATTCTGGGGGGGTTGGGGTGATTTGGGGGGATTTTGGGGTGACTGGGGGGTTGGGGTGATTTGGGGGTGATTTGGGGGGGTTGGGGTGATTTTGGGGGGGTTGGGTGATTTTGTGGGGGGTGACTTGGGGGGGGTTGGGGTGACTTGGGGGGGGGTTGGGGTGATTTGGGGGGGTTGGGGTGATTTGGGGGTGACTTGGGGGGGGTTGGGGTGACTTGGGGGGGGGGGATTCTGGGTTGGGGTTCAGGGATTTTGGGGTCAATTTGAGTTTTCTTGGGGTGGGTTTTTTTTTTTTTTGGGGGGGGGGGGGTGGGGGGTGTCGGGGTCCCCGCGGGGTTTGGGGGTGCCCCTACGGGGGGGGGGTCCCCGCGGGGGCGCCGGGGTTGGTTGCGCTCGGGGTGCAGGAGGATGACGTAGACCTTGGGCGCGTAGAGCAGCCCCAGGGGGACGGAGGCCGAGAGGCTCATGGACACGGTGAGCGTCGCCGTCTGCACGTGCACCTGGGGGGCCACCACGGCTTTTGGGGTGTCCCCCCCCGGAGCACCCCGAAATCCCACCCCCCCCAGCTTCTGGGACCACCCAGACCCCATAGGACCTTCTCAAAACCCACCCCCAGGTCCCACCGAGGCCACACCTCCCCCCGTTTCTTGGGGTTCCTCGTCATCTCTTGGGGTTCCTCATCGGCTCTTGGGGTTCCCCCCATCTCCAGGTCCCCCCCCCAGGTCCCCCGAAGTTCCTGCTTCCTCATCACCTGAGGTTCCTCCTCATCTCCCAGGTGCCCCCAAACCCCCCCAAGGTCCCACCTTCATCGTCTCCTGAGGTTCCCTCCTCATCTCCAGGTGCCCCAAACCCCCAAGGTCCCACCTTCATCATCTCCTCAGGTTCCTCCCCATCTCCTGAGGTTCCTCCTCATCTCCAGGTGCCCTCAAACCCCCAAAGGTCCCACCTCATCATCTCCTTCATCATCTCCTGAGGTTTCCTCCTCATTCCTGAGGTTCCTCCTCATCTCCAGGTGCCCTCAAACCCCCGAAGGTCCCACCTTCATCATCTCCTGAGGTTCCTCTCTCTGAGTTCTTGCTCATCTCCTGGTGCCACAAACCCAAAGGTCCCAACCTCAAGTCACTCTTCATCGTCCTGAGGTTCCTCCTCATCTCCAGGTGCCCTCAAACCCCTGAAGGTCCCACCTTCATCATCTCCTGAGGTTCCTCCTCATCTCCAGGTGCCCTCAAACCCCCCAAGGTCCCACCTTCAGCATCTCCTAAGGTTCCTCCACATCTCCTGAGGTTCCTCATCATCATCTCCTGAGCTCCCCCCTCATCTCCTGAGGTTCCTCCTCATCTCCAGGTGCCCCCAAACCCCCCAAGGTCCCACCTTCATCATCTCCTGAGCTCCCCCCTCATCTCCTGAGGTTCCTCCTCATCTCCAGGTGCCCCAAACTCCATCTCCTGAGCTCCCCCCTCATCTCCTGAGCTCCCCCCTCATCTCCTGAGGTTCCTCCTCATCTCCTGAGCTCCCCCCCTCATCTCCTGAGGTTCCTCCTCACCTCCCGAGGTTCCTCCTCACCTCCCGATGGACCTCCCCAACCCCAACCCCACCCCGCCGGAGATGTCCTCACCCTCTCGGCCGATTGGGCGGCGCCGAAGAAGATGGCCCGAAGGCGAGCCAGACGAACGCAGGTGGTGTACATGGCGAAGCCGATGGGTTTGGCCTCGTTGAAGGTCTCGGGGACCCCCCCTGGCCTTCACCGCGTAGACGTGCAGGTCAACATGAGGAGAAGAGCGTAGGCCAAGCAGGCCAAGGTCCCCCCTTCGGCCATGTCACAACGAAGGACCCCGCGCGCGTCCTCGGGGTCGGGCGTTCGGCCCATCTCGTAATCGATGAGGGCGTGGGGGGGTAGAGCAGGAGCCAGACGGCCGCCGCCACCACCTGGAGGCCACTCAAGGAGAAGGTGATGACCAACTGCGAGGTGGGGCTGATGAAACGAGGCGGCGTCACCGACCGCTTGCCTTGGGGGACGCAAAGGAGTTAAGGGGTTAACGGGAGTGGGGGGGGGGCGGCGGGACTTGGTGGAACTCCCATCCCACGTCCTTCAACCCAGACCTCCTGACCTCCCCCCCACCACCACCCCACCCCAACTTGGACTTCTGACCTCTCTCAGGTCTCCTGGACCTTCCAGAACCCTGGTTCCCCCCATAACTCACCTTGTTTGATGACATCGTGGTCGTGGTTGGTCTCGTGAGAAGAACGACGGTGGTGGAACCCCATCCCACGTCCCTCCTGACCCTCAACCTGGACTTCTGGGTGTCCCCTGGACACCTGGATCCTCCAGAACCCTTGGTTCCCCCCATAACTCACCTTCTTTGATGACATCGTGGTTGTGGTTGGTCTTGATGAAGAGAACGACGGTGGTGGAACCCCATCCCACGTCCCCCAACCCAACCTCAAGACCCCCAACCCAACCTCCTGTCCCATTCCTGATCTCCTGGATCTTTCAGAACCCTTGGTTCCCCCCATAACTCACCTTGTTTGATGACATCAGGGTCGTGGTTGGTCTTAATGAGAAGAACGACAGTGGTGGAACCCCATCCCACGTCCCTCAACCCAACCTCAAGACCCCCAACCCAACCTCCTGTCCCATTCCTGATCTCCTGGATCTTTCAGAACCCTTGGTTCCCCCCATAACTCACCTTCTTTGATGACATCGTGGTCGTGGTTGGTCTCGCTGAGAAGAACCACGGTGGTGGAACCCCATCCCACGTCCCCCAACCCAACCTCCTGTCCCATTCCTGATCTCCTGGATCTTCCAGAACCCTTGGTTCCCCCCATAACTCACCTTCTTTGATGACATCGTGGTCGTGGTTGGTCTCGTTGAGAAACACCACGGTGGTGGAACCCCATCCCACGTCCCTCAACCCAACCTCAAGACCCCCAACCCAACCTCCTGTCCCATTCCTGATCTCCTGGATCTTTCAGAACCCTTGGTTCCCCCCATAACTCACCTTCTTTGATGACATCGTGGTCGTGGTTGGTCTTGCTGAGAAGAACCACGGTGGTGGAACCCCATCCCACGTCCCCCAACCCAACCTCCTGTCCCATTCCTGATCTCCTGGATCTTCCAGAACCCTTGGTTCCCCCCATAACTCACCTTCTTTGATGACATCGTGGTCGTGGTTGGTCTCGTTGAGAAACACCACTGTGGTGGAACCCCATCCCACGTCCCTCAACCCAACCTCAAGACCCCCAACCCAACCTCCTGTCCCATTCCTGATCTCCTGGATCTTTCAGAACCCTTGGTTCCCCCCATAACTCACCTTCTTTGATGACATCGTGGTCGTGGTTGGTCTCGTTGAGAAGAACCACGGTGGTGGAACCCCATCCCACGTCCCCCAACCCAACCTCCTGTCCCATTCCTGATCTCCTGGATCTTCCAGAACCCTTGGTTCCCCCCATAACTCACCTTCTTTGATGACATCGTGGTCGTGGTTGGTCTCGTTGAGAAGAACGACGGTGGTGGAACCCCATCCCACGTCCCTCAACCCAACCTCAAGACCCCCAACCCAACCTCCTGTCCCATTCCTGATCTCCTGGACCTTCCAGAACCCTTGGTTCCCCCCATAACTCACCTTCTTTGATGACATCGTGGTCGTGGTTGGTCTTGCTGAGAAGAACCACGGTGGTGGAACCCCATCCCACGTCCCTCCTGACCCTTACCTGAACTTCTGGGTGTCCCCTGGACACCTGGATCCTCCAGAACCCTTGGTTCCCCCCATAACTCACCTTCTTTGATGACATCGTGGTCGTGGTTGGTCTTGATGAAGAGAACGACGGTGGTGGAACCCCATCCCACGTCCCCCAACCCACCCTCGCCCCCCCCCCTTTCCTCACCCTGCTCGAAGATCCTGTAGATGCGGTTGGTCTTGGTGAGGAGGGCGGCGTAGGTGAGGGTCATCCCCGAGCCCAAGAAGAGCCTCCGGAGGGCGCAGACGCCGACGCCCGGCTCGGCCACCATGACGAAGGTGATGGCGTAGACGGCGGCGATGCCGACCAAGAGGACGTAACTCAACTCCCGACCGGACGCTTTGACGATGGGCGTCTCGTGATGTTTCACGAAGGTCACCAAGACGAAAGCGGTGGCCGCCAACCCCAAAGCGGCCACCGTCAAGGGCACGGCGGCCAACGGGTGTCCCCAACGTAGGTGGAGGACCGGGGTGGGGCGACAGGCGGTGCGGTCGGGCGTCGGGCGCAGGTGGGCGGGGCAGGGCGCGCAGGTGAGAAGGTCCACGCGGTACCGGTAGCCACCGCAGAGCTCGCAGTGCCAGCAGCAGGGGACGCCTTTCACCGGCTTCTTGCGCTCGCCGGGACCGCAGGGGAGGCTGCAGACGGACGGCGGCGGCGAGGACGCGTTGGCGCCCCAGCGCATCTCCTCGGCCTGGTGGGACGGGACGGGACGGGGGGCGCAGAGGGTGAGGAACCCCCGGAGAACCGGGAGGTGAGGGGCCACCACCAGGTTATGGGGTGTCACCACCAACCAGGTCATGGGGGGCCACCAAGAGATCATGAGGTCCCATCACCAGGTCATGGGGTGTCACCAGGTGATCATGGGGACCCATCAGGAGATCTTGGGGTGCCACCAGGTCATGGGGTGTCACCAGGTGGCCATGGGGACCCATCAGGAGATCATGAGGTGCCACCAGGTGGTGCCCCAGCGCATCTCCTCGGCCTGGTGGGACGGGACGGGACGGGACGGGGGCAGAGGGTGAGGAACCCCCGGAGAACCGGGAGGTGAGGGGCCACCACCAACCAGGTCATGGGGGGCCACCAAGAGATCATGAGGTCCCATCACCAGGTCATGGGGTGCCACCAGGTGATCATGGGGTGTCACCAGGTGGCCATGGGGTTCCATCAGGTCATTGGGTGCCACCAAGAGATCATGAGGTCCCATCACCAGGTCATGGGGTGCCACCAGGTGATCATGGGGACCCATCAGGAGACCTTGGGGTGCCACCAGGTCATGGGGTGCCACCAGGCCCGGGGATTCAACCAAGAGATCTTGGGGTGCCACCAGGTGGCGCCCCAGCGCATCTCCTCGGCCTGGTGGGACGGGACGGGACGGGACGGGGGGTGCAGAGGGTGAGGAACCCCCGGAGAACCGGGAGGTGAGGGGCCACCACCAACCAGGTCATGGGGGGCCACCAAGAGATCATGAGGTCCCATCACCAGGTCATGGGGTGTCACCAGGTGATCATGGGGACCCATCAGGAGATCTTGGGATGCCACCAGGTGGTGCCCCAGCGCATCTCCTCGGCCTGGTGGGACGGGACGGGATGGGACGGGACGGGGGAGCGCAGAGGGTGAGGAACCCCCAGAGAACCGGGAGGTGAGGGGCCACCACCAACCGGGTCATGAGGGGCCACCAGATGATCATGGGGTGTCACCAGGTGGCCATGGGGTTCCATCAGGTCATTGGGTGCCACCAAGAGATCATGAGGTCCCATCACCAGGTCATGGGGTGCCACCAGGTGATCATGGGGACCCATCAGGAGATCATGAGGTGCCACCAGGTGGTGCCCCAGCGCATCTCCTCGGCCTGGTGGGACGGGACGGGACGGGACGGGGGCAGAGGGTGAGGAACCCCCGGAGAACCGGGAGGTGAGGGGCCACCACCAACCGGGTCATGGGGGGCCACCAGGTGATCATGGGGGGCCAGTCACCAGGTGGCCATGGGGTTCCATCAGGTCATTGGGTGCCACCAAGAGATCATGAGGTCCCATCACCAGGTCATGGGGTGTCACCAGGTGATCATGGGGACCCATCAGGAGATCTTGGGGTGCCACCAGGTCATGGGGTGCCACCAGGTCATGGGGTGTCACCAGGTGATCATGGGGACCCATCAGGAGACCTTGGGATGCCACCAGGTGATCATGAGGTGCCACCAGGTGATCATGGGGACCCATCAGGAGACCTTGGGGTGCCACCAGGTGATCATGAGGTGCCACCAGGTGATCATGGGGACCCATCAGGAGACCTTGGGGTGCCACCAGGTCATGGGGTGCCACCAGGCCCGGGGGTTCAACCAAGAGATCTTGGGATGCCACCAGGTGGTGCCCCAGCGCATCTCCTCGGCCTGGTGGGACGGGACGGGACGGGACGGGGGGCGCAGAGGGTGAGGAACCCCCGGAGAACCGGGAGGTGAGGGGCCACCACCAACCGGGTCATGGGGGGCCACCAAGAGATCATGAGGTCCCATCACCAGGTCATGGGGTGTCACCAGGTGATCATGGGGACCCATCAGGAGATCTTGGGGTGCCACCAGGTCATGGGGTGCCACCACCAGGTCAGGGGGTTCAACCAAGAGATCTTGGGGTCCCATCAGGAGATCTTGGGGTGCCACCAGGTGATCATGAGGTGCCACCAGGTGGCGCCCCAGCGCATCTCCTCGGCCTGGTGGGACGGGATGGGACGGGGGCAGAGGGTGAGGAACCCCCGGAGAACCGGGAGGTGAGGGGCCACCACCAACCAGGTCATGAGGTGTCACCAGGTGATCATGGGGTGTCACCAGGTGGCCATGGGGTTCCATCAGGTCATTGGGTGCCACCAAGAGATCGTGAGGTCCCATCACCAGGTCATGGGGTGCCACCAGGTGATCATGGGGACCCATCAGGAGATCTTGGGGTGCCACCAGGTCATGGGGTGCCACCAGGTCATGGGGTGTCACCAGGTGGCCATGGGGTTCCATCAGGTCATTGGGTGCCACCAAGAGATCATGAGGTCCCATCACCAGGTCATGGGGTGTCACCAGGTGATCATGGGGACCCATCAGGAGATCTTGGGGTGCCACCAGGTCATGGGGTGTCACCACCAGGCCAGGGGGTTCAACCAAGAGATCTTGGGGTGCCACCAGGTGATCATGAGGTGCCACCAGGTGGTGCCCCAGCGCATCTCCTCGGCCTGGTGGGACGGGACGGGACGGGACGGGGGCAGAGGGTGAGGAACCCCTGGAGAACCGGGAGGTGAGGGGCCACCACCAGGTTATGGGGTGTCACCACCAACCAGGTCATTGGGTGCCACCAAGAGATCATGAGGTCCCATCACCAGGTCATGGGGTGCCACCAGGTGATCATGGGGACCCATCAGGAGATCTTGGGGTGCCACCAGGTCATGGGGTGTCACCAGGTGGCCATGGGGTTCCATCAGGTCATTGGGTGCCACCAAGAGATCATGAGGTCCCATCACCAGGTCATGGGGTGCCACCAGGTGACTCTGGGGGGTCTCCCAGTTGCCCATTGAGGTCCCACCCATTGACTGGGAAGGATCCCAGTTGCCCCAGGAGGTTCCCAGTTGCTCCCAGTTGCCCCGGTGGGGCTCTCCCAGTTGCTCCCAGTTGCTCCCAGTGCTCCCAGTTACTCCCAGTGCTCCCAGTTGGGGTCTCCCAGTTGCCCATTGAGGTCCCACCCATTGACTGGGAAGGATCCCAGTTGCCCCAGGAGGTTCCCAGTTGCTCCCAGTTGCCCCGGTGGGGCTCTCCCAGTTACTCCCAGTGCTCCCAGTTACTCCCAGTCACTCCCAGTTGGGGTCTCCCAGTTGCCCCTGCTCTCTCCCAGTTGCCCATTGAGGTCCCACCCATTGACTGGGAAGGATCCCAGTTGCCCCGGGCGGTTCCCAGTTGCTCCCAGTTGCCCCGGTGGGGCTCTCCCAGTTGCTCCCAGTGCTCCCATTTACTCCCAGTTGCTCCCAGTTGCCCCGGGGTGGGGTTTCCCAGTTACTCCCAGTGCTCCCAGTCACTCCCAGTTACTCCCAGTTGCCCCTGCTCTCTCCCAGTTGCCCATTGAGGTCCCACCCATTGACTGGGAAGGATCCCAGTTGCCCCGGGCGGTTCCCAGTGCTCCCAGTTGCCCCGGGGGGGGGCTCTCCCAGTTACTTCCAGTTACTCCCAGTGCTCCCAGTTACTCCCAGTCGCTCCCAGTTGGGGTCTCCCAGTTGCCCCTGCTCTCTCCCAGTTGCCCATTGAGGTCCCACCCATTGACTGGGAAGGATCCCAGTTGCCCCAGGAGGTTCCCAGTTGCTCCCAGTTGCCCCGGTGGGCCTCTCCCAGTTACTCCCAGTGCTCCCAGTTACTCCCAGTGCTCCCAGTTGGGGTCTCCCAGTTGCCCCTGCTCTCTCCCAGTTGCCCATTGAGGTCCCACCCATTGACTGGGAAGGATCCCAATTGCCCTGGGAGGTTCCCAGTGCTCCCAGTTGCCCCGGTGGGGCTCTCCCAGTTGCTCCCAGTCGCTCCCAGTGCTCCCAGTTGCTCCCAGTGCTCCCATTTACTCCCAGTTGCTCCCGGTTGGGGTCTCCCAGTTGCCCCTGCTCTCTCCCAGTTGCCCATTGAGGTCCCACCCATTGACTGGGAAGGATCCCAGTTGCCCCAGGAGGTTCCCAGTTGCTCCCAGTTGCCCCGGTGGGGCTCTCCCAGTTACTCCCAGTGCTCCCAGTTACTCCCAGTCACTCCCAGTTGGGGTCTCCCAGTTGCCCATTGAGGTCCCACCCATTGACTGGGAAGGATCCCAGTTGCCCCGGGCGGTTCCCAGTTGCTCCCAGTTGCCCCGGTGGGGCTCTCCCAGTTGCTCCCAGTCGCTCCCAGTGGCTCCCAGTTACTCCCAGTCACTCCCAGTTGGGGTCTCCCAGTTGCCCCTACTCTCTCCCAGTTGCCCATTGAGGTCCCACCCATTGACTGGGAAGGATCCCAGTTGCCCCGGGCGGTTCCCAGTTGCTCCCAGTTGCCCCAGTGGGGCTCTCCCAGTTGCTCCCAGTTGCTCCCAGTGCTCCCAGTTACTCCCAGTTACTCCCAGTGCTCTCAGTTGCTCCCAGTTGAGGTCTCCCAGTTGCCCCTGCTCTCTCCCAGTTGCCCATTGAGGTCCCACCCATTGACTGGGAAGGATCCCAGTTGCCCCGGGCGGTTCCCAGTGCTCCCAGTTGCCCCGGTGGGGCTCTCCCAGTTACTCCCAGTGCTCCCAGTTACTCCCAGTTGCTCCCAGTTGGGGTCTCCCAGTTGCCCCTGCTCTCTCCCAGTTGCCCATTGAGGTCCCACCCATTGACTGGGAAGGATCCCAGTTGCCCCGGGCGGTTCCCAGTTGCTCCCAGTTGCCCCGGTGGGGCTCTCCCAGTTGCTCCCAGTCGCTCCCAGTGCTCCCAGTTACTCCCAGTTGCTCCCAGTGCTCCCAGTTACTCCCAGTTACTCCCAGTGCTCCCAGTCACTCCCAGTTGGGGTCTCCCAGTTGCCCCTACTCTCTCCCAGTTGCCCATTGAGGTCCCACCCATTGACTGGGAAGGATCCCAGTTGCCCCGGGCGGTTCCCAGTTGCTCCCAGTTGCCCCGGTGGGGCTCTCCCAGTTGCTCCCAGTGCTCCCAGTTGCTCCCAGTGCTCCCATTTACTCCCACTTACTCCCAGTTGCTCCCAGTTGGGGTCTCCCAGTTGCCCATTGAGGTCCCACCCATTGACTGGGAAGGATCCCAGTTGCCCCGGGCGGTTCCCAGTTGCTCCCAGTTGCCCCGGTGGGGCTCTCCCAGTTGCTCCCAGTCGCTCCCAGTGCTCCCAGTCACTCCCAGTTGGGGTCTCCCAGTTGCCCCTGCTCTCTCCCAGTTGCCCATTGAGGTCCCACCCATTGACTGGGAAGGATCCCAGTTGGCCCAGGAGGTTCCCAGTTGCTCCCAGTTGCCCCGGTGGGGCTCTCCCAGTTACTCCCAGTGCTCCCAGTTACTCCCAGTTACTCCCAGTGCTCCCAGTTACTCCCAGTGCTCCCAGTTGGGGTCTCCCAGTTGCCCCTGCTCTCTCCCAGTTGCCCATTGAGGTCCCACCCATTGACTGGGAAGGATCCCAGTTGGCCCAGGAGGTTCCCAGTTGCTCCCAGTTGCCCCGGTGGCGCTCTCCCAGTTACTCCCAGTGCTCCCAGTTACTCCCAGTTACTCCCAGTGCTCCCAGTTACTCCCAGTCGCTCCCAGTTGGGGTCTCCCAGTTGCCCCTGCTCTCTCCCAGTTGCCCATTGAGGTCCCACCCATTGACTGGGAAGGATCCCAGTTGCCCCGGGCGGTTCCCAGTGCTCCCAGTTGCCCCGGTGGGGCTCTCCCAGTTGCTCCCAGTGCTCCCAGTTGCTCACCCGCAGGCGCAGCCCCTGCACCCACTGCCCCACGGCTCGGTAGGCGCCGCTGCCGTTGCCGCCCTGGAACTGGAAGATGTCGTAACGTCCCGGCGCGTCCCCGTTCTCGTTGAACGACACCGGCGTCCCCGCGCTGCCTGCACCAGTACGGACCAGTACGGACCAGTACGGACCAGTACGGACCGGCAGCACCCGGAGAAACCAGGAAAAAACGGGAGAAAACGGGAAAAAACAGCAAAAACCAGTATAAACCAGTATAAACCAGTAAAAACCAGTATAAACCAGTGTAGACCAGTAAAAACAGTAGCACCCAAACCAGTATAAACCAGTGCCAACCAGTCAAAAACATTGTAGACCAGTATAAACCAGTAAAAACCAGTGTAGAGCAGTAAAAAAGTGTCAACCAAACCAGTAAAAACCAGTAAAACCCAGCGTAGACCAGTAAAAAATACTATCAAACCAGTATAAACCAGTAAAAACCATTAAAAACCAGTGCAAACCAGTCAAAAACATTGTAGACCAGTATAAACCAGTAAAAACCAGTAAAAACATTGTATACCAGTATAAACCAGTAAAAAAAGTATCAACCAAACCAGTAAAAGCCAGCAAAAACCAGTATAAACCAGTAAAACCCAGTATAAACCAGTAAAACCAGAAAAAACACCAGTATAAACCAGTATGGACTCCAGTGCCTCCCAATCCATCCCAGTAAATCCCAGTATGGTTTCTAACCCCTCCTTCTGCCTCCCAGTGCCTCCCAGTCCCCTCCCAGTCCCTCCCAGTGCCTCCCAGTGCCCCCAGTCCCCTCCCAGTCCCTCCCAGTGCCCCCCAGTCCCCCTTTTTTTGCCTCCCAGTGCCTCCCAGTCCCTCCCAGTGCCCCCCAGTCCCTCCCAGTGCCTCCCAGTCCCCTCCCAGTCCCTCCCAGTGCCCCCCAGTCCCTCCCAGTGCCTCCCAGTCCCCTCCCAGTCCCTCCCAGTGCCCCCCCAGTCCCTCCCAGTCCCTCCCAGTCCCCTCCCAGTCCCCTCCCAGTCCCTCCCAGTCCCCTCCCAGTCCCTCCCAGTGCCCCCCAGTGCCTCCCAGTGCCCCCCAGTCCCCTCCCAGTCCCTCCCAGTCCCCTCCCAGTCCCCTCCCAGTCCCTCCCAGTGCCTCCCAGTGCCCTCCCAGTCCCTCCCAGTCCCCTCCCAGTCCCTCCCAGTGCCCCCCAGTCCCCTCCCAGTGCCCTCCCAGTCCCTCCCAGTCCCTCCCAGTGCCCCCCAGTCCCCCTTTTTTTGCCCCCCAGTCCCTCCCAGTCCCTCCCAGTGCCCCCCAGTCCCTCCCAGTCCCTCCAATCCCCTCCCAGTCCCTCCCAGTGCCCCCCAGTCCCTCCCAGTCCCCTCGCAGTCCCTCCCAGTGCCCCCCAGTCCCTCCCAGTCCCTCCCAGTGCCCCCCAGTCCCCCTTTTTTTGCCTCCCAGTCCCCCCCCAGTCCGTCCCAGTCCCTCCCAGTGCCCCCCAGTCCCTCCCAGTCCCCTCCCAGTGCCCCCCAGTCCCTCCCAGTCCCCTCGCAGTCCCTCCCAGTGCCCCCCAGTCCCTCCCAGTCCCTCCCAGTGCCCCCCAGTCCCCCTCTTGTTGCCTCCCAGTCCCCCCCCAGTCCGTCCCAGTCCCTCCCAGTGCCCCCCAGTCCCTCCCAGTCCCCTCCCAGTGCCCCCCAGTTCCTCCCAGTCCCTCCCAGTCCCCTCCCAGTCCCTCCCAGTGTCCCCCAGTCCCCTCCCAGTGCCCCCCAGTCCCTCCCAGTCCCCTCCCAGTGCCTCCCAGTGCCCCCCAGTCCCTCCCAGTCCCCTCCCAGTGCCCCCCAGTTCCTCCCAGTCCCTCCCAGTCCCCTCCCAGTCCCTCCCAGTGCCCCCCAGTCCCCTCCCAGTGCCCCCCAGTCCCCCTCTTTTTGCCTCCCAATGCCCCCCAGTCCCCTCCCAGTCCCCTCCCAGTCCCTCCCAGTCCCTCCCAGTCCCCTCCCAGTGCCTCCCAGTGCCCCCCAGTCCCTCCCAGTGCCTCCCAGTCCCCTCCCAGTCCCTCCCAGTCCCCTCCCAGTCCCTCCCAGTGCCCCCCAGTCCCCTCCCAGTGCCCTCCCAGTCCCTCCCAGTCCCTCCCAGTGCCCCCCAGTCCCCCTTTTTTTGCCCCCCAGTCCCTCCCAGTGCCCCCCAGTCCCCCTCTTTTTGCCTCCCACTGCCCCCCAGTCCCCTCCCAGTGCCCCCCAGTCCCCCCCAGTCCCCTCCCAGTCCCTCCCAGTCCCCTCCCAGTCCCGCCCCGGTCCCCTCCCAGTCCCTCCCAGTGCCCCCCAGTGCCTCCCAGTGCCCCCCAGTCCCCTCCCAGTCCCTCCCAGTCCCTCCCAGTCCCTCCCAGTCCCCCTCCCAGTCCCTCCCAGTGCCCCCCAGTCCCCTCCCAGTCCCTCCCAGTCCCCTCCCAGTCCCTCCCAGTGCCCCCCAGTCCCCTCCCAGTGCCCTCCCAGTCCCTCCCAGTCCCTCCCAGTGCCCCCCAGTCCCCCTTTTTTTGCCCCCCAGTCCCTCCCAGTGCGCCCCAGTCCCCCTCTTTTTGCCTCCCAATGCCCCCCAGTCCCCTCCCAGTCCCTCCCAGTGCCCCCCAGTCCCTCCCAGTCCCTCCAATCCCCTCCCAGTCCCTCCCAGTGCCCCCCAGTCCCTCCCAGTCCCCTCGCAGTCCCTCCCAGTGCCCCCCAGTCCCTCCCAGTCCCTCCCAGTGCCCCCCAGTCCCCCTTTTTTTGCCTCCCAGTCCCCCCCCAGTCCGTCCCAGTCCCTCCCAGTGCCCCCCAGTCCCTCCCAGTCCCCTCCCAGTGCCCCCCAGTCCCTCCCAGTCCCCTCGCAGTCCCTCCCAGTGCCCCCCAGTCCCTCCCAGTCCCTCCCAGTGCCCCCCAGTCCCCCTCTTGTTGCCTCCCAGTCCCCCCCCAGTCCGTCCCAGTCCCTCCCAGTGCCCCCCAGTCCCTCCCAGTCCCCTCCCAGTGCCCCCCAGTTCCTCCCAGTCCCTCCCAGTCCCCTCCCAGTCCCTCCCAGTGCCCCCCAGTCCCCTCCCAGTGCCCCCCAGTCCCCCTCTTTTTGCCTCCCAATGCCCCCCAGTCCCCTCCCAGTCCCCTCCCAGTCCCTCCCAGTCCCTCCCAGTCCCCTCCCAGTGCCTCCCAGTGCCCCCCAGTCCCTCCCAGTCCCTCCCAGTCCCCTCCCAGTCCCCTCCCAGTGCCCCCCAGTCCCTCCCAGTGCCCCCCAGTCCCTCCCAGTCCCTCCCAGTCCCCTCCTAGTCCCTCCCAGTCCTCCCCCGGTCCCCTCCCAGTGCCTCCCAGTCCCCTCCCAGTCCCTCCCAGTCCCCTCCCAGTCCCTCCCAGTGCCCCCCAGTCCCCTCCCAGTGCCCTCCCAGTCCCTCCCAGTCCCTCCCAGTGCCCCCCAGTCCCCCTTTTTTTGCCCCCCAGTCCCTCCCAGTGCCCCCCAGTCCCCCTCTTTTTGCCTCCCACTGCCCCCCAGTCCCCTCCCAGTGCCCCCCAGTCCCCCCCAGTCCCCTCCCAGTCCCTCCCAGTCCCCTCCCAGTCCCGCCCCGGTCCCCTCCCAGTCCCTCCCAGTCCCTCCCAGTGCCCTCCCAGTCCCCTCCCAGTGCCCCCCCAGTCCCCCGGTACCGTTGAAGGCGACGCGGCGGATGTGGCGCAGCAGTTGGCGCCCGTCGGGGGGGTCCATGCTGGGGCAGAGCCCCCCCCCCGGGCAGGCCTCCCCCAGGAGGCTGTGGAGGCCGTGGGCCATGGCGAGCACCGCGTCGATGACGAACTGCACCTTCCCCTCCTGCTCGTAGGGCGAATCCCGCCCGATGCGCTCCCGCCCTGAACCCCAAAACCCCCGGGGGGGTCAGCGCCTCGCCCGGCGCCCCACGGAAAGGGTTAAAGGGGAGCCGAGGGGGAAGGAAAGGGTTAAAGGGAGCTTGGGAGGAAGCCAAGGGGGGAGGAAAGGGTTAAAGGGGTGCTGAGAGGGGAGGAAAGGGTTAAAGGGGAGCCGAGAGGGGAGGAAAGGGTTAAAGGGGTGCTGAGAGGGGAGGAAAGGGTTAAAGGGGAGCCAAGGGGGGGAGGAAAGGGTTAAAGGGGAACCGAGGGGGGAGGAAAGGGTTAAAGGGGTGCTGAGAGGGGAGGAAAGGGTTAAAGGGGAAACGGGGGGGGGGGGGGAGGAACGGGTTAAAGGGGAACCGAGGGGGGAGGAAAGGGTTAAAGGGAAGCCAAGGGGGGGAGGAAAGGGTTAAAGGGGAACCGAGGGGGGAGGAAAGGGTTAAAGGGGCGCTGAGAGGGGAGGAAAGGCTTAAAGGGGCACGGGGGGGGGGGGGGGGCAAGAATGGGGCAGCTGTGGGGCAGAGGTGGGGATGCTATGGGGCAGCTATGGGGCAGAGCCAGTGGTGCTATGGGGCAGCCATGGGGCAGCCATGGGGCAGCTATGGGGCAGCTATGGGGCAGAGGTGGGGATGCTATGGGGCAGCTATGGGACAGAGCCAGTGGTGCTATGGGGCAGCCATGGGGCAGCCATGGGGCAGCTATGGGGCAGCCATGGGGCAGCCATGGGGCAGCTATGGGGCAGCTATGGGGCAGAGCCAAGGATGCTATGGGGCAGCCATGGGGCAGCTATGGGGCAGCTATGGGGCAGAGGTGGGGATGCTATGGGGCAGCCGTGGGGCAGCTATGGGGCAGCTATGGGGCAGAGGTGGGGATGCTATGGGGCAGCCGTGGGGCAGCTATGGGGCAGCTATGGGGCAGAGGTGGGGATGCTATGGGGCAGCTATGGGCCAGCTGTGGGACAGAGGTGGGGATGCTATGGGGCAGCTATGGGGCTGCTATGGGGCAGCCCTGGGGCAGCTGTGGGGCAGAGGCGGGGATGCTGTGGGGCGGGGCCAAGCTCTCACCTGTGCACTTGCGCACGGGGGGGCCGCCGTGGGGCTTGCCGTGGGGCTCGCCGTGGGGCAGGCGGCAGTTGAAGTCGTCCTCCCAGAACTCGTGGAACCAGAGGTTGCGGCGATTGTTTTCCAGCGAGCGCGACGTGAAGTACTCGTCGAAGCCTGGATGTGTGGGGCAGCCCCATAGCGCCATGGGGCGGGACGTGGAGACGCCCCATAGAGCCGGGGGGCTGCCCCATAGCTGCCCCCCAGTGCACCCCAGTGCCCCCCAGCGCCCCCCAGTGCCCCCCAGTTCCCCCCAGTGGGGCTGCCCCATAGCTGCCCCCCAGTGCCTCCCAGTGGGGCTGCCCCATAGCTGCCCCACAGCTGCCCCCCCCAGCGCCCCCCAGTGCCCCCCAGCGCCCCCCAGTGGGGCTGCCCCATAGCTGCCCCCCAGTGCCCCCCAGTGGGGCTGCCCCATAGATGCCCCACAGCTGCCCCCCAGCTCCCCCCAATGCCCCCCCAGTTCCTCCAGTCCCCCCAGTGGGGCTGCCCCATAGCGCTGTGGGTCAGGCCTCGTCTTAGGCCTCGGTTTAGGCCGCTATTAGGCCTCGATTAGGCCTCAGTTTAGGCTTCAATCAGGCCTCGATTAGGCCGCCCTTAGGCCTCAGGCCTCAATTAGACCGCCCTTAGGCCTCAATTAGGCCTCGATTAGGCCGCCCTTAGGCCTCAGTTAGGCCTCGATTAGGCCTCAGTTAGGCCTCGATTAGGCCTCAATCAGGCCTCGATTAGACCGCCCTTAGGCCTCAATTAGGCCTCGATTAGGCCACCCTTAGGCCTCAGTTTAGGCCTCGATTAGGCCGCCCTTAGGCCTCAGTTTAGGCCTCGATTAGGCCACCCTTAGGCCTCAGTTTAGGCCTCGATTAGGCCGCCCTTAGGCCTCAGTTTAGGCCTCGATTAGGCCACCCTTAGGCCTCAGTTTAGGCCTCGATTAGGCCGCCCTTAGGCCTCAGTTTAGGCCTCGATGAGGCCGCCCTTAGGCCTCAGTTAGGCCTCAATCAGGCCTCAATTAGGCCTCGATTAGGCCGCCCTTAGGCCTCAATTAGGCCTCGATTAGACCGCCCTTAGGCCTCAGTTAGGCCTCGATTAGACCACCCTTAGGCCTCAGTTAGGCCTCGATTAGGCCGCCATTAGGCCTCAGTTTAGCCTCGATTAGACCGCCCTTAGGCCTCAATTAGGCCTTGATTAGGCCGCCCTTAGGCCTCAGTTAGGCCTCAGTTAGGCCTCAATCAGGCCTCAATTAGGCCTCGATTAGGCCGCCCTTAGGCCTCGATTAGGCCTCAATCAGGCCTCGATTAGACCACCCTTAGGCCTCAGTTTAGGCCTCGATTAGGCCGCCCTTAGGCCCTCAGTTTAGGCCTCGATGAGGCCGCCCTTAGGCCTCAGTTAGGCCTCAATCAGGCCTCAATTAGGCCTCGATTAGGCCGCCCTTAGGCCTCAATTAGGCCGCCCTTAGGCCTCAGTTTAGGCCTCGATGAGGCCGCCCTTAGGCCCGGCTCAGGCCTTGATTAGGCCGCCCTTACTCCTCGATGAGGCCGCCCTTAGGCCTCAGTTTAGGCCTCGATTAGGCCGCCGTTAGGCCTCAGTTAGGACTCAATCAGGCCTCAATTAGGCCTCGATTAGGCCGCCCTTAGGCCTCAGTTAGGCCCTCGATTAGACCGCCCTTACGCCTCAATTAGGCCTCGATTAGGCCTCAGTTAGGCCTCGATTAGGCCGCCCTTAGGCCTCAGTTAGGCCTCGATTAGGCCGCCCTTAGGCCTCAGTTAGGCCTCGATTAGACCACCCTTAGGCCTCAGTTAGGCCTCGATTAGGCCGCCCTTAGGCCTGTTAGGCCTCAATTAGGCCTCGATTAGGCCGCCCTTAGGCCTCAGTTAGGCCTCGATTAGGCCGCTATTAGGCCTCAGTTAGGCCTCGATTAGACCCGCCCTTAGGCCTGAATTAGGCCTTGATTAGGCCTCAATCAGGCCTTGATTAGGCCGCCCTTAGGCCTCAGTTAGGCCTCAGTTAGGCCTCAATCAGGCCTCAATTAGGCCTCGATTAGGCCGCCCTTAGGCCTCAATCAGGCCTCGATTAGGCCGCCCTTAGGCCTCAGTTTAGGCCTCGATGAGGCCGCCCTTAGGCCCGGCTCAGGCCTTGATTAGGCCGTCCTTACTCCTCGATGAGGCCGCCCTTAGGCCTCAGTTAGGCCTCAATCAGGCCTCAATTAGGCCTCGATTAGGCCACCCTTAGGCCTCAATTAGGCCTCAATTAGGCCGCCCTTACTCCTCGATGAGGCCGCCCTTAGGCCTCAGTTTAGGCCTCGATGAGGCCGCCCTTAGGCCTCAGTTAGGCCTCAATCAGGCCTCGATTAGGCCTCAGTTAGGCCTCGATTAGGCCTCAGTTAGGCCTCAATTAGGCCTCAGTTAGGCCTCAATCAGGCCTCGATTAGGCCGCCCTCAGGCCTCAGTTAGGCCTTGATTAGGCCTCAATCAGGCCTCGATTAGGCCTCAATTAGGCCTTGATTAGGCTGCTATTAGGCCTCAGTTTAGGCCTCGATGAGGCCGCCCTTAGGCCTCAATCAGGCCTCGATTAGGCCGCCCTTAGGCCTCAATTAGGCCTCGATGAGGCCGCCCTTAGGCCTCAATTAGGCCTCGATGAGGCCGCCATTAGGCCTCAGTTAGGCCTCGATTAGACCACCCTTAGGCCTCAGTTAGGCCTCAATCAGGCCTCGATTAGGCCTCAGTTAGGCCTCAATCAGGCCTCGATTAGGCCGCCCTTAGGCCTCAATTAGGCCTCAATTAGGCTGCCATTAGGCCTCAGTTAGGCCTCAATCAGGCCTCGATTAGGCCGCCCTTAGGCCTCAGTTTAGGCCTCGATGAGGCCGCCCTTAGGCCCGGCTCAGGCCTTGATTAGGCCGCCCTTACTCCTCAATGAGGCCGCCCTTAGGCCTCAGTTTAGGCCTCGATTAGGCCGCCCTTAGGCCTCAGTTAGGCCTCAGTTAGGCCTCAATCAGGCCTCGATTAGGCCTCAATCAGGCCTCGATTAAGCCTCGATTAGGCCTCAGTTTAGGCCTCGATTAGGCCGCCCTTAGGCCTCAATCAGGCCTCGATGAGGCCGCCCTTAGGCCTCAGTTAGGCCTCAATCAGGCCTCAATTAGGCCTCGATTAGGCCGCCCTTAGGCCTCGATTAGGCCGCCCTTAGGCCTCAGTTTAGGCCTCGATGAGGCCGCCCTTAGGCCTCAGTTAGGCCTCAATCAGGCCTCAATTAGGCCTCGATTAGGCCGCCCTTAGGCCTCAATCAGGCCTCGATTAGGCTGCCCTTAGGCCTCAATTAGGCCTCAATTAGGCCGCCATTAGGCCTCAGTTAGGCCTCAATCAGGCCTCGATTAGGCCGCCCTTAGGCCTCAGTTTAGGCCTCGATGAGGCCGCCCTTAGGCCTCAGTTAGGCCTCAATCAGGCCTCAGTTAGGCCTCAATCAGGCCTCGATTAGGCCTCAGTTAGGCCTCAATCAGGCCTCGATGAGGCCGCCCTTAGGCCTCAGTTAGGCCTCAATCAGGCCTTGATTAGACCGCCCTTAGGCCTCAGTTAGGCCTTGATTAGGCCTCAATTAGGCCTCGATGAGGCCGCCCTTAGGCCCGGCTCAGGCCTGGCGCTGCCCCGCGGCGCCCTGGGGCTGCCCCACCCCCCCCCCCCCCCCCCCCAGCCCGGTGCCCGCGCCCCGGCCGCGCCCGTGTCCCCGTCCCCGTCCCCCCCCCCCCGCGCTCACCGGGCACCGAGGCGCGCTTGGGCAGGATGGTGATGGCGCCGCGCGCCGCCTCCTCCAGGCCCTGCACCGGCGCCATCTTGGCCCCCCAGCTGTCCGAGCCCACCCAGGAGAAGTGGCCCGAGAGGTTGGCGTGGGCGGCCGCCTCCAGCACCCGCCTGCAAACTGGGGTTACTGGGAGGCACTGGGAGGGACTGGGAAGGGGGGAAAGGGGGGAGAGGGGAGGGGGTTGGGAGGGACTGGGAGGCACTGGGAGGGACTGGGAGGCACTGGGGACCATACTGGGAGGGACTGGGATGGACTGGGAGGCACTGGGAGACACTGGGGACCATACTGGGACATACTGGGAGGGACTGGGAGGCACTGGGAGGCACTGGGGACCATACTGGGACATACTGGGAGGGACTGGGAGGCACTGGGAGGCACTGGGGACCATACTGGGAGGGACTGGGAGGGACTGGGGGGGGGAAGGGGGGAGAGGGGAGGAGGTTGGGAGGGACTGGGAGGCACTGGGAGGGACTGGGAGGCACTGGGGACCATACTGGGAGGGACTGGGATGGACTGGGAGGCACTGGGAGGCACTGGGGACCATACTGGGAGGGACTGGGAGGGACTGGGAGGCACTGGGAGACACTGGGGACCATACTGGGAGGGACTGGGAGGCGCTGGGAGGGACTGGGAGGCACTGGGGACCATACTGGGACATACTGGGAGGGACTGGGAGGCACTGGGAGGCACTGGGGACCATACTGGGACATACTGGGAGGGACTGGGAGGCACTGGGAGGCACTGGGGACCATACTGGGACATACTGGGAGGGACTGGGAGGCACTGGGAGGCACTGGGGACCATACTGGGAGGGACTGGGAGGGACTGGGAGGCACTGGGAGACACTGGGGACCATACTGGGAGGGACTGGGAGGCACTGGGAGGCACTGGGGACCATACTGGGAGGGACTGGGAGGGACTGGGGGGGGGAAGGGGGGAGAGGGGAGGGGGTTGAGAGGGACTGGGAGGCACTGGGAGGCACTGGGAGGCACTGGGGACCATACTGGGACATACTGGGAGGGACTGGGAGGCACTGGGAGGGACTGGGAGACACTGGGGACCATACTGGGACATACTGGGAGGGACTGGGAGGGGCTGGGAGGGACTGGGAGACACTGGGGACCATACTGGGACATACTGGGAGCGACTGGGAGGCACTGGGAGGCACTGGGGACCATACTGGGAGCGACTGGGAGGCACTGGGAGGCACTGGGGACCATACTGGGAGGGACTGGGAGGGACTGGGAGGCACTGGGGACCATACTGGGAGGGACTGGGAGGCACTGGGGGGGGGGGAAGGGGGGAGAGGGGAGGGGGTTGGGAGGGACTGGGAGGCACTGGGAGGCACTGGGAGGCACTGGGGACCATACTGGGAGATACTGGGAGGGGCTGGGAGGAACTGGGAGACACTGGGGACCATACTGGGACATACTGGGAGGGACTGGGAGGCACTGGGAGGGACTGGGAGACACTGGGGACCATACTGGGACATACTGGGAGGGACTGGGATGCACTGAGAGAGGACTGGGAGGCACTTGGGACCATACTGGGAGGCACTGGGATGGACTGGGAGACACTGGGAGGGAGTTGGGAGGCACTGGGAGGGGCTGGGAGGCAATGGGGACCATATTGGGACATACTGGGAGGGACTGGGAAGCACTGGGAGGGCACTGGGATGGACTGGGAAGGGTGTGGGAGGCACTGGGGACCAGACTGGGATGGACTGGGAGGCACTGAGATGGACTGGGAGGCACTGGGAGGAGACTGGGAGGCACTGGGAGGAGACTGGGATATACTGGGAGGGGACTGGGTGGGGGAATGGGAGGTCAGTGAGCGAACTGGGATGGACTGGGAGCACTGGGATATACTGGGAGGGACGGGGGGAACTGAGGGACTGGTCTGTACTGGTTTATACTGGTCTATACTGGTCACCCACGCTGATGAAGCCATTGGGCCACCATGGGTCATGTGGAGGGTGGAGTCCTGGGCAACTTACTGGTCTATACTGGTTTCTACTGGTTTGTACTTGTCTATACTGGTCTGTAGCAATCTATACTGGTCCTTACTGGTTTGTACTGGTCTAAACTGGGAGCTTGTTTCACGTCACCCACACTGCTGCAGGCACTATGGGCCATACTGGTGGCACTGGGGTAGGATGCTGGATGAGTTCCTAGTCTGTACTGGTCTATACTGGTCTATACTGGTCCTTACTGGTTTATACTGGTCCATACTGGTCTAAACTGGGAGCTTGTTTCACGTCATCCACACTGCTGCAGGCACCATGGGCCATACTGGTGGCACTGGGGGGAGGGTTTCCTGGGGTAGTACCTGATCTGGACTGGTCTGTACTGGTTTATACTGGTCTATACTGGTCTATACTGGTCCTTACTGGTTTATACTGGTCCATACTGGTCTAAACTGGGAGCTTGTTTCACGTCACCCACACTGCTGCAGGCACCATGGGCCATACTGGTGGCACTGGGGGGAGGGTTTCCTGGGGTAGTACCTGATCTGGACTGGTCTATACCGGTCTATACTGGTCTATACTGGTCTATACTGGTCCTTACTGGTTTATACTGGTCCATACTGGTCTAAACTGGGAGCTTGTTTCACGTCACCCACACTGCTGCAGGCACCATGGGCCATACTGGTGGCACTGGGGGGAGGGTTTCCTGGGGTAGTACCTGATCTGGACTGGTCTATACCGGTCTATACTGGTCTATACTGGTCTATACTGGTCCTTACTGGTTTATACTGGTCCTTACTGGTCTAAACTGGGAGCTTGTTTCACGTCATCCACACTGCTGCAGGCACCATGGGCCATACTGGTGGCACTGGGGGAGGGTTTCCTGGGGTAGTACCTGATCTGGACTGGTCTGTACTTGTCTATACTGGTCTATACTGGTTTATACTGGTTTATACTGGTCTCACCGGATGTCGTCCTCGTTGGCGAAGAGGACGACGCCGCGGGCGGTCGAGGTCTCCATGAGGCGCCCGATGACCTTGGCGAACTCGCCCGGGCGCGGCTCCCGCGGGATCTTGATGGACTGGGCGATGCACAGGCCCCCTGCACCAGTATGGACCAGTATGGACCAGTACGGACCAGTACGGACCAGTACGGACCAGTAACACCCCCCCCATAGACCCCAGTTACGCACTGGTGGTCGGCGAGAGGCCAACAACCCCCCCACTCCCTGCAGAGCGCTCCCTCCCAGTATAGCCCAGTACCTCCCAGTAACTCCCAGTACCTCCCAGTAACTCCCAGTAACTCCCAGTCCATCCCAGTAACCCCCAAATCTCCTTGAGAGCCCCCCCAGTAACCTCTACCAGTGTTCCCAGTGCCTCCCAGTGCATCCCAGTATATCCCAGTATATCCCACTCCCCTCCCAGTGCCTCCCAATACATCCCGGTCCCATCCCAGTGCCCTCCCAGTCCCTCCCAGTCCCTCCCAGTCCCTCCCAGTCCCATCCCAGTGCCCCATATCCCCTTTTTACCCCTCCCAGTCCCATCCCAGTCCCATCCCAGTCCCTCCCAGCGCCGTCCCTCCCAGTGCCCTCCCAGTCCCTCCCAGTCCCATCCCAGTCCCTCCCGGTCCCATCCCAGTGCCCTCCCAGTCCCTCCCAGTCCCTCCCAGTCCCATCCCAGTCCCATCCCAGTCCCTCCCAGCGCCCTCCCGGTCCCATCCCAGTGCCCTCCCAGTCCCTCCCAGTCCCTCCCAGTCCCTCCCAGTCCCATCCCAGTGCCCCATATCCCCTTTTTACCCCTCCCAGTCCCATCCCAGTCCCATCCCAGTCCCTCCCAGTCCCATCCCAGTCCCTCCCAGCGCCTCCCCGTCCCATTACAGTGCCCCATACCCCCTTTTTACCCCTCCCAGTCCCATCCCAGTCCCATCCCAGTCCCTCCCAGTCCCTCCCAGTCCCGTCCCAGTGCCCCATAGACCCCTTTTTACCTCTCCAGTCCCTCCCAGTCCCATCCCAGTCCCTCCCAGTCCCTCCCAGTCCCGTCCCAGTGCCCCATAGACCCCTTTTTACCTCTCCCAGTCCCTCCCAGTCCCATCCCAGTCCTCCCAGTCCCTCCCAGTCCCATCCCAGTGCCCCATAGCCTCCTTTTTACCTCTCCCAGTCCCTCCCAGTCCCATCCCAGTCCCTCCCAGTCCCTCCCAGTCCCGTCCCAGTGCCCCATAGACCCCTTTTTACCTCTCCCAGTCCCTCCCAGTCCCATCCCAGTCCCATCCCAGTCCCTCCCAGCGCCCTCCCCGTCCCATTACAGTGCCCCATATCCCCTTTTTACCCCTCCCAGTACCCTCCAGTCCCTCCCAGTCTCATCCCAGTGCCCCATAGCCTCCTTTTTACCTCTCCCAGTCCCTCCCAGTCCCATCCCAGTCCCTCCTAGTCCCTCCCAGTGCCCCACACCCCCCCTTCTTACCCCTTCCAGTCCCACTCCAGTCCCTCCCAGTCCCCTCCCAGTCCCTCCCAGTCCCATCCCAGTCCCTCCCAGTGCCCTCCCAGTCCCTCCCAGTCCCATCCCAGTGCCCCATACCCCCTTTTTACCCCTCCCAGTCCCATCCCAGTCCCTCCCAGTCCCATCCCAGTCCCTCCCAGCGCCCTCCCCGTCCCATCCCAGTGCCCCATACCCCCTTTTTACCCCTCCCAGTCCCATCCCAGTCCCATCCCAGTCCCTCCCAGTCCCTCCCAGTCCCGTCCCAGTGCCCCATAGACCCCTTTTTACCTCTCCCAGTCCCTCCCAGTCCCATCCCAGTGCCCCATACCCCCTTTTTACCCCTCCCAGTCCCATCCCAGTCCCATCCCAGTCCCTCCCAGTCCCTCCCAGTCCCGTCCCAGTGCCCCATAGACCCCTTTTTACCTCTCCCAGTCCCTCCCAGTCCCATCCCAGTCCCTCCCAGCGCCCTCCCCGTCCCATTACAGTGCCCCATATCCCCTTTTTACCCCTCCCAGTCCCATCCCAGTCCCTCCCAGTCTCATCCCAGTGCCCCATAGCCTCCTTTTTACCCCTCCCAGTCCCATCCCAGTCCCTCCCAGTCTCATCCCAGTGCCCCATAGCCTCCTTTTTACCTCTCCCAGTCCCTCCCAGTCCCATCCCAGTCCCTCCCAGTCCCTCCCAGTCCCGTCCCAGTGCCCCATAGACCCCTTTTTACCTCTCCCAGTCCCTCCCAGTCCATCCCAGTCCCATCCCAGTCCCTCCCAGTCCCTCCCAGTCTCATCCCAGTGCCCCATAGCCTCCTTTTTACCTCTCCCAGTCCCTCCCAGTCCCATCCCAGTCCCATCCCAGTCCCTCCCAGCGCCCTCCCAGTCCCATTACAGTGCCCCATATCCCCTTTTTACCCCTCCCAGTCCCATCCCAGTCCCTCCCAGTCTCATCCCAGTGCCCCATAGCCTCCTTTTTACCCCTCCCAGTCCCATCCCCGTCCCTCCCAGTCTCATCCCAGTGCCCCATAGCCTCCTTTTTACCTCTCCCAGTCCCTCCCAGTCCCATCCCAGTCCCTCCCAGTCCCTCCCAGTCCCGTCCCAGTGCCCCATAGACCCCTTTTTACCTCTCCCAGTCCCTCCCAGTCCCATCCCAGTCCCATCCCAGTCCCTCCCAGCGCCCTCCCCGTCCCATTACAGTGCCCCATATCCCCTTTTTACCCCTCCCAGTACCCTCCCAGTCCCTCCCAGTCTCATCCCAGTGCCCCATAGCCTCCTTTTTACCCCTCCCAGTCCCATCCCCGTCCCTCCCAGTCTCATCCCAGTGCCCCATAGCCTCCTTTTTACCTCTCCCAGTCCCTCCCAGTCCCATCCCAGTCCCTCCTAGTCCCTCCCAGTGCCCACACCCCCCCTTCTTACCCCTTCCAGTCCCACTCCAGTCCCTCCAAGTCCCCTCCAGTCCCTCCCAGTCCCATCCCAGTCCCTCCCAGTCCCTCCCAGTCCCTCCCAGTCCCATCCCAGTGCCTCCCAGTGCCCTCCCCGCCCGCACCGGCCTCGCGGGAGCTCTGGACGAAGGCCTCGACGCCGCTCTCGCCGTAGTTGCCCTCGGAAGCGAGGGTGGAGACGTAGCTCCAGCCCAGCGCCCGCACCACGCCCACCATGGCCTGCGCCTGGTACGAGTCGGGGGGCACCACCCGCGAGAAGAACTCGTAGCGCCCGGGGTCGCTCAGCTCCGGCGCCGTCGAGGCGTAGCTGATCTGCGGGATCTGGGGACGTCGGGGACGTCGAGTTCATTGGGGACGTCGGGGGCGTTGAGTTCATTGGGGACGTCGGGGGCGTTGGGGACGTCGAGTTCATTGGGGACGTCGGGGGCGTTGAGTTCATTGGGGACATTGGGGACGTTGAGGATGTTGGGAGCGTTGAGAACATTGGGGACGTTGAGGGCACTGAGAACATTGGGGACATTGGGGACGTTGAGAATGTTGGGAGCATCGAGAACGTTGGGGACATGAGAATGTTGGGAGCATCGAGAACGTTGGGGACATTGGGGACGTTGAGGATGTTGGGAGCGTTGAGAACATTGGGGACGTTGAGGGCACTGAGAACATTGGGGACATTGGGGACGTTGAGAATGTTGGGAGCATCGAGAACGTTGGGGACATTGGGGGCGTTGAGGATGTTGGGAGCATCGAGAACGTTGGGGACATTGAGGGCATTGAGAACATTGGGGACATTGGGGACGTTGAGGATGTTGGGAGCATCGAGAACGTTGGGGACATTGGGGACGTTGAGGATGTTGGGAGCGTTGAGAACATTGGGGACATTGAGGGCATTGAGAACATTGGGGACATTGGGGACGTTGAGGATGTTGGGAGCATCAAGAACATTTGGGACGTTGGGGACCTTGAGTTCATTGGGGACGTCGGGAACATTGGGGACGTTGAGTTCATTGGGGACATCGGGGTCACTGAGGATGTTGGGAGCATCGAGAACGTTGGGGACGTTGGGGACGTTGAGTTCATTGGGGACATCGGGGGCGTTGAGAATGTTGGGAGCATCAAGAACATTGGGGACGTTGGGGACGTTGAGGGCACTGAGAACATTGGGGACGTCGGGGGCGTTGAGGATGTTGGGAGCATCAAGAACATTGGGGACGTTGGGGACGTTGAGGGCACTGAGAACATTGGGGACATTGGGGACGTCGAGTTCATTGGGGACATCGGGGTCACTGAGGACGTTGGGAGTGTCGAGAACATTGGGGACATTGAGGGCATTGAGAACATTGGGGACGTTGGGGACATTGAGAACATTGGGGACGTTGGGGATGTTGAGTTCATTGGGGACATTGGGGGCGTTGAGAACATTGGGGACGTTGGGGACGTTGAGGGCACTGAGAACATTGGGGACGTTGGGGACATCGGGATCACTGAGGATGTTGGGAGCATCAAGAATGTTGGGGACGTTGGGGACGTTGAGGCACTGAGAACATTGGGGACATCGGGGTCACTGAGGACGTTGGGAGTGTCGAGAACATTGAGAACATCGGGGACGTTGGGGACGTTGGGGACGTTGAGTTCATTGGGGACATTGGGGGCGTTGAAGATGCTGGGAGCATCAAGAACATTGGGGACGTTGGGGACGTTGAGAGCATCGAGAGCATTGGGGACATCGGGGTCACTGAGGATGTTGGGAGCATCGAGAACGTTGGGGACGTTGAGTTCATTGGGGACATCGGGGACGTTGAGTTCATTGGGGACATCGGGGTCACTGAGGATGTTGGGAGCATCGAGAACGTTGGGGACGTTGAGTTCATTGGGGACGTCGGGGTCACTGAGGATGTTGGGAGCATCGAGAACGTTGGGGACGTTGAGTTCATTGGGGACATCGGGGACGTTGAAGATGGGAGCGTCGAGAACATTGGGGACGTTGGGAACATTCAGGACGTTGAGGACATTGGGGACGTCAAGAACATTGGGGACGTTGGGGACATTGGAGATGTTGAGGATGTTGGGAACACTGAGAACGTTGGGGACGTTGAGGGCACTGAGAACATTGGGGACATTGGGGACATTGAGTTCATTGGGGACGTCGGGGGTGTTGAGTTCATTGGGGACATCGGGGACGTTGAGGATGTTGGAGCATCAAGAACATTGGGGACGTTGGGGACGTTGAGGGCACTGAGAACATTGGGGACATCGGGGACATTGAGTTCATTGGGGACGTCGGGGATGTTGAGTTCATTGGGGACATCGGGGTCACTGAGGATGTTGGGAGCATCGAGAACATTGGGGACGTTGGGGACGTTGAGGCACTGAGAACATTGGTTGGGGACGTTGAGGGCACTGAGAACATTGGGGACATTGGGGACGTTGAGTTCATTGGGGACGTCGGGGTCACTGAGGATGTTGGGAGCATCGAGAACATTGGGGACGTTGGGAACATTCAGGACGTTGAGGACATTGGGGACGTCAAGAACATTGGGGATGTTGGGGACGTTGGGGATGTTGGGGACGTTGGGGACGTTGAGGGCACTTGAGAACACTGAGGACATTGGAGACGTTGGGGACGTTGGGGACGTTGAGGACGTTGAGTTCATTGGGACATCGGGGACTTTGGGGACGTTGAGGATGGGAACATTGGAGACGTGGTGGGCGTTGGGGACATTGGGGACGTTGAGTTCATTGGGGACATCAGGGATGTTGAGGATGTTGGGGACATTGAGGACGTTGGGGACATCGAGAACTTTGGGGACGTTGGGGATGTTGAGGACGTTGAGGACCTTGGGGACATCGGGGACGTTGAGGATGTTGGGGACCCTTGAGGTCATTGGGGACGTTGGGGACGTTGGGGACGTTGGGGACGTTGGAGACGGGGACGTTGGTGGCACTTGAGAACATTGAGGACATTGAAGACGTTGAGGACGTTGGGGACATCAGGGACATCGGGGACTTTGGGAACGATGGGGGGTGGGGCAGTGGCTCCCATCCCTAATCCCCCGTAATCCCAGGACCTGGTGGGGGGGGGGGGTGGGGGTGGGGGAGAACCTTCTGGAAGGACTTGAGGTCCCCATGACTACACCCCCCCCCCACCCCCCCCATTGTCCCCCATGACCCAAAGGTCCCCAAAGGTCCCCAAAGGTCCCCTCGTGACCTCCTACGCCCCAACCCTTGATGAAGACCCATGGGATGTTGGCCACCATGATGGAAATGGAGCCGGTGGAGACCCCAAAGACCCCGTTGACCCCCAAGACCCCCGTTGACCCCGTTGACCCCGTTGACCCCCAAGACCCCGTTGACCCCTGAAGACCTTGTTGACCCCGTTGACCCCCAAGACCCCATCCCCACGTCCCCACCACCCAACCCCCTCTCCCTAAGACCCAACTCACGGCGAAGAGCCTCAAGACGTTGGCCACCATGATGGAAACGGAGCCGGTGGTGACCCCAAAGACCCCGTTGACCCCCGTTGACCCCCGTTGACCCCGTTGACCCCCGTTGATCCCCAAGACCCCCAAGACCCCATCCCCACGTCCCCCACCACCCAACCCCCTCCCCCCAAGACCCCAACTCACGGCGAAGAGCCTCAAGACGTTGGCCACCATGATGGAAATGGAGGTTGTGGAGACCACCGTTGACCCCCGTTGACCCCCGTTGACCCCCGTTGACCCCCAAGACCCCATCCCCACGTCCCCACCACCCAACCCCCTCCCCCCCAAGACCCAACTCACGGCGAAGAGCCTCAAGACGTTGGCCACCATGATGGAAATGGAGGTTGTGGAGACCCCGTTGACCCCCGTTGACCCCCGTTGACCCCCGTTGACCCCCAAGACCCCATCCCCACGTCCCCACCACCCAACCCCCTCCCCCCAAGACCCAACTCACGGCGAAGAGCCTCAAGACGTTGGCCACCATGATGGAAACGGAGCCGGTGGTGACCTCGAAGACCTCGTTGACCCCAAAGACCCCGTTGACCCCCGTTGACCCCCGTTGACCCCGTTGACCCCCAAGACCCCCAAGACCCCATCCCCACGTCCCCACCACCCAATCCCCTCCCCCTAAGACCCAACTCACGGCGAAGAGCCTCAAGACGTTGGCCACCATGATGGAAACGGAGGTTGTGGAGACCCCGTTGACCCCCCGTTGACCCCCGTTGACCCCCGTTGATCCCCGTTGACCCCCAAGACCCCAACCCCCACGTCCCCACCACCCCAACCCCCTCCCCCCAAGACCCAACTCACGGCGAAGAGCCTCAAGACGTTGGCCACCATGATGGAAATGGAGGTTGTGGAGACCCCTTTGACCCCCGTTGACCCCCCGTTGACCCCCCAAGACCCCCAAGACCCCATCCCCACGTCCTCACCACCCAACCCCCTCCCCCTAAGACCCAACTCACGGCGAAGAGCCTCAAGACGTTGGCCACCATGATGGAAATGGAGGTTGTGGAGACCCCTTTGACCCCCGTTGACCCCGTTGACCCCCGTTGACCCCCGTTGACCCCCAAGACCCCCAAGACCCCATCCCCACGTCCTCACCACCCAACCCCCTCCCCCTAAGACCCAACTCACGGCGAAGAGCCTCAAGACGTTGGCCACCATGATGGAAACGGAGGTTGTGGAGACCCCGTTGACCCCCGTTGACCCCCCGTTGACCCCCGTTGACCCCCCAAGACCCCCAAGACCCCATCCCCATGTCCTCACCACCCAACCCCCTCCCCCTAAGACCCCAACTCACGGCGAAGAGCCTCAAGACGTTGGCCACCATGATGGAAACGGAGCCGGTGGTGACCTCGAAGACCTCGTTGACCCCAAAGACCCCGTTGACCCCCGTTGACCCCCGTTGACCCCCGTTGACCCCCCAAGACCCCCAAGACCCCCAAGACCCCATCCCCACGTCCCCACCACCCAACCCCCTCCCCCTAAGACCCAACTCACGGCGAAGAGCCTCAAGACGTTGGCCACCATGATGGAAACGGAGCCGGTGGTGACCTCGAAGACCTCGTTGACCCCAAAGACCCCGTTGACCCCCGTTGACCCCCCGTTGACCCCGTTGACCCCCGTTGACCCCCAAGACCCCCAAGACCCCATCCCCACGTCCTCACCACCCAACCCCCTCCCCCTAAGACCCAACTCACGGCGAAGAGCCTCAAG
>JAUMJM010000125.1:0-41126 GCA_033558235.1 Neomorphus geoffroyi | reverse complement strand
TATCTATAGGCTGTGTCTATAGGTTCTGTCTATAGGGCTGTATCTATGGGGCCGTGTCTATAGGTTCTGTCTATGGGGCCGTGTCTATGGGGCTGTGTCTATAGGCTCTGTCTATAGGGCTGGGTCTATAGAGCCATGTCTATAGGGCTCTGTCTATAGGGCTGTATCTATAGGGCCGTGTCTACGGGGCCGTGTCTATAGGTTCTGTCTATAGGGCCGTGTCTATAGGGCCGTGTCTATGGGGCCGAGTCTATAGGTTCTGTCTATAGGGCTCCCCCCCCGTAGCCGCGTGCTCGGTGGCCGCGGGGCCCCGATTCCCAGGGCTCCTCGTTAGCGCCGAGGCCGGATCAAAACTAACGAGGCCGAACACGGCGGCTGCCGGGGGGCTCGGGTGGGGGGGGGGAAGGGGGGGCTGGGGGGGGGGGGGCTGGGAGCCTCCCCAGGCCTCGGATCCTCCCCGCGTTGCAGCCCCAAATCCGCCCCCGCACCCCCAAATCCATCTCTGAGCCCCCAAATCCACTCCCGCACCCCCTAAATGCACCCCCGCACCCCTAAATCCACTCCCGCACCCCCAAATCCACCCCCGCACCCCCAAATCCACTCCCGCACCCCCAAATCCATCTCTGAGCCCCTAAATCCACTCCCGCACCCCCCAAATCCATCTCTGAGCCCCCAAATCCGCCCCCGCACCCCCAAAATCAGCCCCTGCACCCCAAAATCCACCCCCACACCCCTAAATCCACCCCCGCACCCCCCAAATCTGCCCCCGCACCTCCCAAATGCACCCCCGCACCCCTAAATCCGCCCCCGCACCCCCTCCCTGCACCCCAACCCCCCCGTGCACCCCTAAATCCTCCCCTACACCCCAATCCCTGCCCCCCCCATCCTCCCCATACCCCAACCCCCTCATCCCCACCCCCCCTCTCTCCCAGCCCCCCCCACGGCCCTCCCAACCCCTACCTGTGTTCCCCCCCACCCCTTACCTGTCCCGTGTCCCCTCCCAGCTGCCCCCCCCCCCCCCCCCAACCCTTACCTGTCCCCCCAGGTGTGACCCCGCCATGGACTGCAGCTGCATCTCCGACCTCCTCCTCACGGCCCCGGTGCCCGCGCTCTGGACCCCAGGTACCCCCGGACACACGGACGGGGCACGGACCCCCAGGGGGCACCCCCGCTCCTGGGCACCGCAGTGTCACCGGGACCCACGGGGACTTTGTGACCAGGATCCATGGGGACATCAATCCCAGCGTCCTGGTGTCACCGGGACCCATGGGGACATCATCACCCAGATCCACAGGGACGCTGTTCCTGGTGTCACCGGGACCCATGGGGACACCATCACCCAGATCCACGGGGACGTTGTTCCTGGTGTCACCGGGACCCACAGGTTCAACGTCACCGGGATCCATGGGGACACTGATTTCAGCACCCTGGTGTCACCGGGATCCATGGGGACATTGTTCCTGGTGTCACTGGGACCCACGGGTTCAACGACACTGGGATCCATGTGGACATCATCACTGGGATCCACGGGGACGTTGTTCCTGGTACCTGGTGTCACCAGGACCCATGGGGACTTCATCACTGGGATCCACGGGAACATCATGACTGGTACCCAGGTGTCACCCGGACCCATGGGGACATCATCACTGGGATCCATGGGAACATCATGACTGGTACCCAGGTGTCACCGGGACCCATGGGGACTTCATCACTGGGATCCACGGGAACATCATGACTGGTACCCAGGTGTCACCCGGACCCATGGGGACATCATCACTGGGATCCATGGGAACATCATGACTGGTACCCAGGTGTCACTGGGATCCATGGGGACATCGATCCCAGCATGCTGATGTTACTGGGATCCATGGGAACATTGTGACTGGTACCTGGTGTCACCGGGACCCATGGGTTCAACGTCCCCGGGATCCATGGGGACATTGTGACTGGTACCCTGGTGTCACCGGGACCCATGGGGACATCAATCCCAGCACCTTGGTGTCACCATGACCCATGGGTTCAACGTCCCCGGGATCCATGGGGACATCGTGACCGGTACCCTGGTGTCACCATGACCCATGGGTTCAACGTCAGCGGGACCCAGGGGGACATCTTGCCGGGTCCCCACGTGTCCATCCCGTTTGGGATGCCCGCGGTGGCAGGTGCGGCGGTGCCCGCGGTGCCCGCTGTGCCCCATCTTCCCCGTTGCCCGCAGGCTTCGCGTTCCCGGACTGGGCGTACAAACCCGAGTCGAGCCCGGGCTCGCGGCAGATCCAGCTCTGGCATTTCATCCTGGAGCTGCTGCGCCAGGACCGCTACCGCGAGGTCATCGCCTGGCAGGGCGACTACGGCGAGTTCGTCATCAAGGACCCCGACGAGGTGGCGCGGCTGTGGGGGGTCCGCAAGTGCAAACCCCACATGAACTATGACAAGCTGAGCCGTGCCCTCAGGTGTGGGCACGGCGGGCACTGGGAGGGCACTGGGAGAGCTGGGATACTGGGCCTACTGGTGATACTGGGAGCACTGGGGGCAGTGGGAGGGATGGGAGAGCTGAGATATTGGAGGTATTGATCATACTGGGAGCACTGGGAGGGCACTGGGAGGCACTGGTGGGCACGGGTGGGCAGTGGTTGGCACTGGTTGGCACAGGGGGGATCACAGCTCTGTCTGTGCCCCCCCAATAGCAGATCCTGGGTTGGGAACTGCGAGGCACTGGTGGGGACCGGAGGCACTGGTGATGCTGGGTGGCACTGGGCGGTACTGGTGGGCACTGGTTGGCAGAGGGGGGATCACGGCTGTGTGTGTGCCTCCCCAATAGCAGATCCTGCGTGGGAACTGCGGGGCACTGGTGATGCTGGGTGGCACTGGTTGGCACGGGTTGGCACTGGGTGGCACTGGTTGGCACTGGTGCCCCCCCAGGTATTACTACAACAAGAGGATCCTGCACAAGACCAAGGGCAAACGCTTCACCTACAAATTCAACTTCAGCAAAGTGGTGCTGGTGAACTGCCCCCCCCTCCTGGAGCTGCCGGGGGCGCCGCTGCTGCTGCCCCTGCCGGGGGCGGGGCCCGACTGCGCCCCCCCCGGGCACCGAGGTGAGGGGCGGGGAATGGGGGGGGCCCCGAGGTGAGCGGGGGGGCAATGGGGGGGGGGGCCCGACTGCTGCCCTCCCCCCCCACCCCGGGCACCGAGGTGAGGGGGGGGGGGGAGGGGGTCTGACTGCGCCCCCCCCAGTAGCGAGGTACGGGGGGGAGGGCGCGAGAATGAAGGGGAGGGGTGATAAAGAGGGGGGGGTCCTGACTGAGGGGGGGAAAAGGGGAGGTCCCAGCTCAAAGCCCCCCCCCCGCTCAGTCCGGGGGGGGGCAAGAGAGGGTCCGGAAGGGGGAGTGCAAGTGGGGGGCGCGATCACCCCCAATACAGGGGGATGGGGGGGATTGGGGGGGTCCTTGCTTACCGCCCCCCCCCAGACGCTGCAGTCGCTGTTCTGCGCCCCCCGCCCCGCCGACCCCCCCGTGCGGGCCCCCCCCCTGTTCGAGCGGCACCCGGAGCCCGAGAAGCTGCGGCTGGAGGCGGCGATGCCCTTCCTGGGGCCCGGTGAGGGGGGGGCACCGGGGGGGGGGGCACCGGCGGGGTGACACCGGGGGGAGGAAGGTGTGATGGGGATAGGAAGAGCGGGGGGGGGGGGGAGGGGGGCACGGGAGGGAGCACTGAGGAGGGGGCACCTGGAGGAGGGGGCACCGAGAGAGGGGCACCGGGAGTCTGGGGCCTCTGGGGGGGGGTCCCGGGATGCTGGGGGTGGGGTCTGGGGGTTCGGAAGGGGGGGGAAATGCTGGGGGGGTCTGGGGGCTCCAGGGGGGCATGTTGGGACTGTGGGGGGGTCCCAGCCCCTCTGACCCCCGTGTCGCCCCCCCCAGGGCTCCCCCCGCTGCCGAAGCCGCTGCTGGGGGGTCTGGGGGCGCTCCCCGAGTGCCCCTGGGGGTGGGGTCCCTGCGTGCCCGCGCTCTGCGCGCCCCCGCTCTGCCCCCTGCCGGCGGCCGCGGGCATCGGCCCCGCCCCCGGGCCCGCGGGAACACCCGGAGCCGGAGCCGGAGCCGCGCTGGGCTCGGGATTGGGATCCGCTACAAGACCCGGAACTGGATCAGCAGGGGGGGCGGCGGCGGCGGCGCCGGAACCCGGATCGGATTCGGAGCTGGAGGTGACGGATGGGGGGGGGGGCAGCTCGGGGGACGAGGCCGGGACCCCCCCTCCAACGCTGGCCCCCGCCCCCCGCGGCAGGGGGGGGGTCGGTGACTGCGCCCTGACACCCCCAAAACGGGGGGGGGCTGACACCCCCAAATGGGGGCGGGGGCACCCCGGGGGTCCTGGCCATGACCCCCCCAAATCGGGGTGAGGAGGACCCTGATCCCCCAGATTGAGGGGGGCGTCCCATCCCCAACACCCCCAAACGTGTTGGGGGGGGCAGGACTTGACACACACACCCCACCCCTCCTTTGTGGAGCCCCCCAGCCCTGCACCCCAAAAGTGGCCCCAGGGGGCAGGGGGGTTACCCCCCCCCCCTCCAGGCCCCCCCCCAGCATCTGTGCAGTTTAGGGGTGGCCCGCGACCCCCTTCCCCCCCCCCCTTTTCACCCCTCCCACACTGGAAGTGCAATATTGTCTGTGCCCCCCCCGTGCCCCCGCTTTGCGTCGTTGTGATGGAGGAACTACCCCCCCGTGCCCCCCCAACTGTAAATACCTCCCCTGTGCCCCCCCTCGCCGCCCCCCCGTCCCCCCCGGCGGCCGCTCAAGCAATAAAACCCCCCCTTGCTCGGCTTTGCCTTCACCTCTGGGGGGTCCCCAGTGGGGGGGGGGGGGGGGCAATAATGGGAGGGGGAGCAGAAGCAACAACTTTATTTGGGGTTGGCCCGGATTCTTTGGTTTTTAGCCCAAAATTTTTTTTTTTGGGGGGGGAAGAACCCCCCCACCTCACCCAGCAGTGGGGGGGAGGGGGCTGGGGTCCCTGGGGGGGGGGGGCACCACATTGGGCCTCCCCTCATTTTCTGTACAAAGGTTAAAAAAGCACACCCCCCCCTGCAGCCCCACATATTGCCCCCCCCACCCCATATATTGGGGCCCCCCTCCGCCCCTGACTGGTCCCGGAGTGGGCTCTGGGGGGGTGGGGGTGGGCAACGCAGGCATCCGGATGCAGCTCCTATGGGGCTGCCCCATAGCGGGGGGGTGGGACACCCGTATCTGCCGAGAGGGGGGGGGCTGGGGGGAGAGAAAGGGGTCAGGGAGCCCGAGGGGCCTGTGCCCCCCACAGCCCCCCCCATCCCATACCCCCCCCAGCCCTACTGTGCCTCCCCCAGCCCCACGGCCCCCCCTTACCCCCCCTCACGTGAAGCTGCGCTGGGCCAGGAACTGCTGGAGCTGCCAGAAACGCTCCTCGATCTCCTGTGGGGGGCACAGATCCATTGGGGGGGCACAGACCCATGGGAGGGGGGGAATAGACCCATGGGGGGGGGGGGGAACAGACACACAACCCATAGGGATTCCCCCCCCCCCCCCCAATTTTGGGGGTCCCAGCCCCCTCCCCCTCATTTGGGGGGGGGTCCCAGCCCCCCCCTCACCTTCAGCCCCTGCAGTGCCTCCTCCAGCCCCTGCAGCTCCTCCGCCACCCAGGCCGCCTGCAGGGGGGGGCAGCACCAGGGGGCCCCCCCCGGCCTCCCCCAGCCGGGACCCCCCACTGGGGGGAGCTGGGGCCGTTGGGGGGGGGCCCTGCGAACGAGAAAAGGGGGGGGGGTTACACCTTGATATCCCCCCAAACCTGCAGCCCCCAGTGCCCCCCCAAACCTCTCTGCCCCCCCCACCTATGCCCCCCCCAGACCCCCAATACCTGCAATGCCCCAACCCCCCCCATATCTGCAGACCCCCAGTGCCCCCCATACCTGTGCCCCCCTCTCATACCTGTCCCCCCCTATACCTGTGCCCCCCCCTTCGGGGCGCAGCCCCCGGCCCTCGCCCTCGCTCTCAGCGCCGTCGCCCGCGTCCCGGCGCTCCTCGGGGGGGGGGCCTGTCCCGGGGCCCCCCCAAGGCTCCTCAGGGGGGGACGCAGCTCCGTCACCGCCCCCCCCCCCCCGGGGGTGGCAGCAGCTGCTTCAGCGCCAACACTGGAGGGGGGGAAAAGGGGGGAGAGATGGGAGTCTGGGGGCTCCCAGTGGGGGGGGGGGGCCTGGGTGGGGTCAGGGTTGGGGTCTGGGGGCTCCCAGTGGGGGGGGGGCCTGGGTAGGGTCAGGGGTGGGGTCTGGGGGCTCCCAGTGGGGGGGCTGGGGTCCCTCAGGGATCTGGGTGGACTTTGGGGACGAGGTGGGGGTCTGAGGGTTCTGAGGGGGGGGGGGGGATTTAGAGTGGGGGGTCGCCCCCCCCTCACCTCTGCGCAGGGCAGTGGTTGCCAGCCCCCCTTCGCCCCCCACCCGGCTCTGGGGGGGCCCCAGCAGCGCCCGCTCGGCCTCCGCCGCCCCCGGGCGCTCGGGACCCCCGGACTCGGTGCCCTCGACCGCCCCTGCCTGTTCACGCTCTGGGGGGGCACAGAGAGTCAGAATCCCCCCGGACCCCCCCCCCCCCCCGACACCCCCATACCCCCTGCAACTCCCCCAGGACCCCCCCAGATCCCTCCAAGCATTCCCAGACCCTTCTGGACACACCCCCCCTCCGGGACCCCCCAGAATCCCCAAGACCCCCCCAAAATCCCCCTGAACCCCCTCAGACCCCCAAACATCCCCAGACCCTTCTGGACCCCCCCGACCCCCCTGGGACCCCCCCGGGACCCCCCCAGACCCAGACGTGGGGCTCAACCCCCACTGACACCCCCCCACCACCACCCGTGGAGCTGAGCTGACACACACACACCCCCCCCCAGCCCCCCCCCCCTCACCGTCCAGGGGCTGCTTGAGGGCCGCCCCAGGCTCGGAGCTGCTCAGCAGGGGCTCTCGGTACCCACTGGGGGGGGAAAAAAGGGGGGGGGGCTCAGGGATGGGTCTGACCCACACACACACACCAAAACCACCCCAAAGCCCCCCCAGTATCTGCGGGGGGGGGCTCAGGGAGGGACCCGACCCCCCCAGCCCCCGATCCCCATCTGTGGGACCCCCTCCGACCCCCCAATCTCACCATGGGGGCTGTGGGTCCCCCTCGCCCCCCAAACTCACCAGGGGGGGCTGTGGGACCCCCCTGTCGCTGGGCGGGGGGGCTTCGTCCGCTGGGCCCCCCCCGGCAGTTTGAGGGACCCTGCAGTTTCGCTGATCAGTGTGCACCAGCTGGTGGGGGGGGGGGGGCAGGGGGGGGTCAGCACCCCAAACCCTGCACCCCCAAACCCCACGCCCCCATCTCATCACCCCCCAATCCCAGCCCCCCCCATTCCCCCCCCAATTCCACCCCCTAATCCCGCCCCCCCTTCCCAATCCCCCCCAGTTCCACCCCTTAATCCCAATCCCCCCCAATCTCAGACTACCCCAAATCTCAGACCCCCCCAATCCCCCCTCAATCTCAGACCCCCTCAAATCTCAGACCCCCCAATCCCTCCTCCAATCTCAAGACTCCCCCAAATCTCAGACCCCCCCCAATCGCCCCCATTCTCAGATCCCCCCAATCCCCCCCCAAATCTCAGACCCCCCCAATCCCCTCCCCAATCCCCCCCCAATCTCAGACCCCCCCAATCCCATGCCCCATTCCGCTCCCTCCCCTCCCCCCCCCCCCCTTCCCCTCCCCCCGTGCCCCCCCATCACTTTTTCCTCTCGGCCGGGCTCTGCGCCACCAGTTCGTAGATCTGGGCCCCCCCCTCCCAGCTGATGAGGACGTAGAAGGCGCGGTGGTCTGGGGGGGGCATGGGGGGTTGGGGGGGCAAAGAGGGGACCCCAGTCCCCCACTGTGCTTCAACCCACTCGCCCGGAACTCCTACCCCCCCCGCACCCGAAAAGAGACCTCCAACACCCTCAAAACAACCTCTGCACCCCCAAACCAGCCCCCCCCCCAAACTCCCCTGCACCCCAAAACCAGACCCCTTGTACCCCTAAACCCCCCTGCACCCCCAAACAGCCCCCCACACCCCAAACTCCCACTGCACCCCAAAACCAGACCCCCCAGAACCCCAACCCCCCCTGCACCCCAAAAGCAGCCCCCCCGCACCCCTAAACCCTTGCACCCCCAAACCCCTCTGCATTCCAAATCAGATCTCCCACACACTAAAACCCTTCCTGCACTCCCAAACCCAGCCCTGCATCCCCAAACTGACCTCTGCACCCTCAAACTGACACCCTGGACCCCCAAACCAACCTCTGCACCCCCAAATCCACCCCTGTACCCCCATACCAGCCCCACCTGTGACCACATCGTGCATTGCAGCAGAGCTCAACTGGACCACAGGGCTCAGTATCTGCACTCCCAGGCCCTCCTGCACCCCCAAACTGAACTCTGCACCCCCAAACGGAGCTCTGCACCGCCAAGCCGAGCTCTGCACCCCCAAATCTCACACCTGTGGCCACCTCGTGCATTGCAGCAGAGCTCAACTGGACCACAGGGCTCAGCATTTGCACCCCCAGACCCTCCTGCACCCCCAAACCACCCCACAGCTCCCAAACCAATCTCTGCACCTCCAAACCGAGCTCTGCACCCCCAAACCGAGCTCTGCACCCCCCAATCTCACACCTGTGGCCACCTCTCGGGTCATGGCGGAGCTGAGACGGATCACGGGGCTCAGCATCTGTTTGCCGTCGGGCGCGGGGGTGACGTTGCGGCTGTGGCAGCGCAGCACCAGCCGCTCCTCCTGCCGCTGCAGCAGCACCAGCAGATCGTCCAGCAGCAGCACCTGCACCTCTGAGGGGGGGGGACACACCCCAAAACCAGCGGGGGGGCCGGTCAGGGGTGCCCTGGGAGGACTCCAGCCCCCCTCCCCGAACCCGCCTCCCCCCCCACACTCACCCACTGCCTTGTCCCGTGTGAGGCGCCAGGTGAGGGGGCCCTCATGCACCAGGTTCCGCTTGGTGATGTCCATGTTCTGGGGGGGGGCCAAGGGGGAGTGGGGGGGTCAGGAGGGAGTTGGGCGGTAGGGGGAGTGTGGGGGGGTCAAGGGGGACTTGGGGTCACGGGGATTGGGGAGTCAGGGGGGATTTGGGGGGCTCAGGGAGGATTTGGGGGGCTCAGGGAGGATTGGGGGGGCAGGAAGGAGTGGGGTGTCTGGGGCAAGTTGGGGGTCACAGGGGGGAGTTGGGGAGATTCAGGGGGAACTGGGGGGCTCAGGGGTGATTTGCGGGGCTCGGGGGGGTCAAGACAGATTTGGGGGGGTCACAGGGGGGATTGGGGGGGGGCCGGGGGCATCAGAGCAGAATTGGGCGGCCAAGGGGAGAGTTGGGGGACTCAGAGGATTTGGAAGGGTCAGAGGGGATTTTGGGGGGGGACAGGGGATATTTGGGGGTGCTGAGGATAATTGGGGGGGCTGAGGGGATATTTGGGGGGGCTGATATCTGGGGGGGATGAGGGGATATTTGAGGGGGCTCACCCTGAACTCGCTGAGCAGGGGGTCCGTGCTCTGTTTCAGGTTGGAGAGGTCGAGGCGGCGCTGGAAATCCTTCAACTTCTGTCAAGGGGGGGTTGGAAAAATGGGGGGGTCAGGATGGATATTGGGGTGCCGGAGGGAGGGTTCGGGGTGGTTTGGGGGGGTCCTTACCATGAAGTTCTCCATGTCCCGCACCTCCTGGTTGACGTGGTTGAGGATCTGGCGGCAGCACTCGGCCGCCTGCTCCACCTTGGCGCGTTCCTCCTCCGCCTCTGCGGGCACGCGGGCACACGGGCACATTGAGGGGGGTTGGGGGGGAGGTTTGGGGTGGGGGGCGTTTTTTGGGGTCCCCCCCCAGCCCGCTCACCCGTGCACTTGGTGATGCTGTGCAGCAGCAGCGGGTACTTGGTGAGGCGCTGCATCTCTGTGGGGATGATGTCACGCAGCTGCAGGCGGCGGCACCGCGGCTGGCACTCAGCTTCCTGGGGAGGCACAGAGTGGGGAAGGGGCATGGATTGAGGGGGGGGGGCTGGGGGCTGGCACTTAGCTTCCTGAGAGGACATAGATTGGGGAGGGGGCACGGACTGAGGGGGGGTCAGAGGGGTCCTCGGGGGCTGGGGAGGTCAGAGGGGTCCGGGGGGGGGTCAGAGGGTCCTGGGAGGGGTGGGGTCAGAGGGTTTCTGGGGGCTGCAGGGGGGGCTGGGGAGTCCTGGGGGGTGGGGTTGGCTGGGGGCTGGCTCTCAGCTCCCTGGGGGTGAATCATGGACTGGGGGGGGGTTCTGGGGGGGTCAGGGGTCCTGGGGGGGGTACCTGTATGAACTGGCTGAACCGCGCATCCTTGCGCTGCTTCGCCTTGAGCTGCTCCAGCGCGAAGGGTTGGTGGCTGCAGAACCGCGCCGAGAGCTTCTGGAACCACTGGCCCTCGGCGCCCGCGAACTGCAATGGGGGGGGGGGGGGCCGGGCTGGGCATGCGCCTGCAGTCCCGCAGCGGCCCCATGCGCTCGCCCTGCACGCGCTCGCTTGCAACCCTGCACGCTCAACCCGCTCTCACCGGTGCCGGGCATGCTCTGCGCTCTCTCTGCATGCTCTGCACGCTCACTGCATGCTCTGCACGCTCATTGCATGCTCTGCTCTCTCTGCATGCCCTGCGCGCTCCCTGCATGCCCTGCACGCTCCCTGCATGCCCTGCGCGCTCACTGCATGCTCTGCTCTCTCTGCATGCTCTGCGCTCTCTGCATGCTCTGCATGCTCACTGCATGCTCTGCACTCTCTGCATATTCTGCACACTCGCTGCATGCTTGCTGCATGCTCTGCGCTCTTGCAGCATACTCTGCACACTCACTGCATGCCTTGTGCGCTCTCACTGCATGCTCTGCATGCTCACTGCACACTCTGTACGCTCACTGCATGCCCTGTGTGCTCCCTGCATGCTCTGCACTCTCTGCATGCTCTGCACTCTCTACATGTTCTGCACACTCGCTGTATGCTCACTGCATGCTCTGCACTCTCTGTGCACTCCCAGCATGCTCGGCACGCTCTCTGCATGCTCTGCACACTCGCTGCATGCTCTGCATTCTCTGCATGCTCTGCGTGTTCCCCGCACACTCTGCGCGCTCGCTGCAAGCTCCCCTGGACTCCACACGCTCCCATCTCCCTGCAGTGGCCCAAACCTGCTCCCCGCAGCCCTGCATGCGCTCTGCACGCTCCCACCTCCCTGCATTGCTGCAAACCCGCTCCCCGCAGCCCTGCATGTGCTCTGCACGCTCGCAGCACGCTCCCACCTCCCTGCATTGCTGCAAACCCGCTCCCCGCAGCCCTGCATGCGCTCTGCACGCTCGCAGCACACTCGCACCTCCCTGCATTGCTCCCAACCCTCTCCCCCCACGCCCCCCCCCCTTGCCGTCGCATCCCCTGCGCTCACCCGTGCCAGCAGGACGTCCCCGATCTCGGCGATGACATAGCCGCTCTCCTCCCGCAGCCGCTTGAGGCTGTCGAGGAACAGGGCTGGGGCAGGACGGGGGTCACTCCCCCTCGAGCCCCCCCAGCCCCCCAAAAGTGCCCCCCCCGGCCCCCCCCACTCACTGTGCACCTCCACCAGGTCCTCCAGGCTGGGGAAGATGTTGGCGAGTTCCTGCTCCTCGAAGAAGCCCTCGCGCAGCATCGGCTGATAGAAAAGCTCCAGCAGCACCCGCAGCATCCGCACGTGCGCGTGCTCCGTCAGGAACAGCTCTAGGGGGGGACAAGGGGGGGGCAGGGGTGAGGGGGGGCCCCAGGAGCGAGCTCCGTCAGGAACAGCTCTGGGGGGGGCACGGGGGGGGGCAGGGGTGAGGGGGGGCCCCAGGAGGGAGCTCCGTCAGGAACAGCTCTGGGGGGGGCACGGGGGGGGGCAGGGGTGAGGGGGGGCCCCAGGAGGGAGCTCCGTCAGGAACAGCTCTGGGGGGGGCACGGGGGGGGCAGGGGTGAGGGGGGCTCCTGACGGGGTCCCGGGATGGTGCAGGATGGGTCCTGGGGGGTCCTAGGGTGCTGGGGGGGCTCCCTGGGTGGGTCAGGGTGGTGGAGGGGTCCTGGGGTGTCTTCGGGGGGGGTTCAGGATGGTGCAGGGGGGTCCCAAGGCGTGGGGGGCTGCAGGGGGACGTGGAGGTGGCAGGGTGGGATGGGGAGGTCCTGGGAGGGTCAGAGTGGCTGGGGGGGGTGGGTCCTAGGGTGCTGGTGGGGGCACCCTGGGGGGGCCCTGGTGTTGGGGGGGGTTGCCATGGGGGGTCAGGGTGGTGCAGGGGTGTCCCAGGCCATGGGGGGGGGGCTGCAGGGGGTGTGGCAGGGGAGGTGGCTGGGGGTCCTGGGGGGGGTCCCAGTGCGGGCGGGGGGGGTCCCGGGGGGGTCCCCACTCACCGTTGATGACCTCTTGCCGCTTGACCTCGCTCTTCTTCAGCCTGAGGAGGGCGTGGGGGGGCGCGAGCTGCCGCCACGCCGGCGGCTCCAGCTGCAGCTCCGCAACGCGCGGCTCAGTCTCCTCAGACTGGGGGGGCAGAAAGGACTGCGGGGGGTCACCCCCCCCAGGCCCCCCCGGCTCCAGGCTGCAGGCAGAGAGAGGGGGGTCAGAGGTCAGAGCCAGCACACCCACCCCACCCCTCCCAGAGCTTGGGGGGCTCCCCCCACCCCAAACCTTGATTTCAGGGGGCTCCCCCCATCTCAAATATTGAGGGGACGATTTGGGGGGGCTCCCTCCACCCCAAGCTTTGAGGGGATCAGTTTGGGGTCCTTTCCCCCCACCCCAAGCCTCATAATGGGGTGAAACCTTGATTTTGGGGGGCTCCCACCACCCCAGCCCCACAGTGGGGTGAGTTTGGGGGGGGTTCTTCCTCCTCCAAACCTCAAGGGGATGATTTTAGGGGGTCCCCCAACCTCAAACCTTGAAGGGCTGATTTTGGGGGGCTACCCCCACCCCAAACCCCTCTCTGGGGTGATCTGGGGGGTTCTTCCCCCTCCAGACCTCGAGGGGCTGATTTTGGGGGGCTCCCCTCATCTCAGACCTCGAGGGGCTGATTTTGGGGGACCCCCCCACCTACGTGGGCGGCCGGCGGGGGGGTGGGAGCACGGCCCCCCCCTCGGGGCGCGCGGGCTGCAGGTCAACGTCGCTGCGGGAGCGCAGCTGCTTGGCCTTGGCCGAGCGCTGCGAGCGCTTCCGATCACACACGCGCAGGCTCTCCGAGCGCCCCAACTTCCCGGGGAGCCTGGGGGGGGCACGGGGGGGGGCACGGAGGGGTGGGCAATGCCACAAGGGCGGGGGCAACATCGCAGGGGGGGATCCCACAAGGGGGAGGTGCAGGATGCATGGGACGTGCAGACATGCGGGGGGGGGGGGGGGCAGCATCGCAGCACGGGGGACAGCACCGGGGTGGGGGGGAAGGGGAGGGGGGGAGATGCAGGAGACATGCGGCCAAGCAGGACAAACAGAACAAGTGGGGGGGACACAGCATGCACAGATGGGGGGGGGGGGGGGAGAGAAACAGCGTGAGACCCCTGGGTGGGCCATGCATCAATTGGGGGGGGGCATGCATTAATTGGGGGGGGCATGCACCAATTGGGCGGGGGGGGGCATGCATCTGATTGGGGCAGGGCATGCATCAATGGAGGGGGCATGCATCTGATTGGGGGGGGCTGCATCTGATGGGGGGGGCACGCAGCAATTAGGGAGGGTATGCATTAAATGGGGGAGGGCAGGCAGAGCAATTGGGGGGGGCATGCACCAATTGGAGGGGGGGATGCACCAATTGGGGGGGGTCTCGCAGCAGCCCGGGGAGAGGAAAGAGGAGTCCAGTGGTTGCCCCCCCCCACCCCGCCGTGGAGCTAAGGGGGGGCCCCAGTACTTAACTGCGTGGTGGGGGGGCTCTAAGCACCTGCCCCCCATCCCTGTCACGTCCCCACCCCAGGCATGCAGGGATTTGGAGGGGGATGGGGGGGGCCGGGGGGGCACCAACCTGATCCGTCTTCTGGGGAGAGAGAGCAGGTTAGGGGGGGTGGGGGGAGGGGGGGTAATTTGGAGGGGGTCTCCCTGTGAATGGGGGGGTGTCCCCCCCCTCACCTCTCATTCTCGGTCCCCTCCTCCAGGGGGTGCTGCTCGACGCCGGGGGGGTCAACGGGGCGTGGGGGGGGATCTCCTGGCTCCGAGGAGCCTGAGGGGTCCGAGCCTGTGGGAAGGGAGGGGGGGTTGTTTGAGCTGGGGACACACACACACACAAACACTGAGCCCCCCCTTCCCCCAACCCTGCAGCCCCTCCCTCACCTGATTCGCCCTCGGCGCCCTCTCCCGGGGGGGGGCTGATGGTGACGGTCATGCTGGGGGGGTCAGGGGTCCCGGCTGTGCCCCCCCTGGGCCGCGGGGCTCCCCCCTCTGTCCTCAGGCCCTTCGACGCCTTTTCAGCTGGGGGGGGGGGGTGTGAGCACGACCCCCACCCCCCCAAATCCTTCTCCAAATATTGCCCACCCCGCCCCAAATCTGGCCCATGTTGCCCCCCCGGGGGTGGGGGGTGCAATGGGGTGGGGGTTGAGCTCCCCCCCCGGGAGGGGACATGGAGGGGCTTTAATGGGCTGGGGGGCCACGGGGGGGGCACCCATGGAGGGATTTAATGGGGGTGGGGTCCTGGGAGGGGCATTTAAGGGGGTGTGGGGGATTGGGGGGGGCCCATGGAGGGGCTTTAATGGGATGAGGGTAGGGGTCACCCATTGTGGGGGGGCACAGAGGGGGGGTTAATGAGGTGGGGGTCCTGGGGGGTGGGAGCCCACGGGGGGGGGGAGCCGGGGGTACCTTCGCCCTCGGGGCCTTTGCTCTGCCTGAAATCCGCGTCTGCCAGGGAGAAATCGGGGAGGGGGGAGCTGAGCGGGTGGAGGGGCAGGAACGGCCCCCCCCCCCCGCGTGCATGTGCCCCCCCTCCGTGCCCCCCCTTCACTTACTGTGGGCGTCGCGGCCCCAGAGCGCGGCCCCTGGCAGCGAGAAACCTTTTCGCCCCTTTGCTGGCAGCTCCTCCGCCTTTCGGCCCCCCGAAATCTGCAGGGGGGGCAGAGGGGATGGGGGGGTACAGAGAACGGGGGGGTATGGAAGATGGGGGGGCAGAGGGGATTGGGGGGGGCACAGAAGATGAGGGGGGCAGAGGGGATTGGGGGGGGCAGAGGGGATGGGGGGGCACAGAGGATGAGGGGGGCAGAGGGGACTGGGGGGGGCACAGAGGATGAGGGGGTCACAGGGGATTGGCGGGGGCAGAGGGGATGGGGGGGGCAGAGGGGATTGGGGGGGGCACAGAGGATGAGGGGGGCAGAGGGGATTGGGGGGGGCACAGAGGATGAGGGGGGCACAGGGGATTGGGGGAGGCACAGGGGATGGGGGGGCACAGAGGATGAGGGGGGCACAGGGGATTGGGGGGGCACAGGGAATGGGGGGGCCCAGGGGATGAGAGGGGCAGAGAGGATTGGGGGGGACACAGAGGATGGGGGGGCAGAGGGGATGGGGGAGGGCACAGGGGATGGGGGGGCACAGGGGATTGGAGGGGGCACAGGGGATGAGGGGGCACAGGGGATTGGGGGAGGCACAGGGGATGGGGGGGCACAGAGGATGAGGGGGGCACAGGGGATTGGGGGGGCACAGGGAATGGGGGGGCCCAGGGGATGAGAGGGGCAGAGAGGATTGGGGGGGACACAGAGGATGGGGGGGCAGAGGGGATGGGGGAGGGCACAGGGGATGGGGGGGCAGAGAGGATTGGGGGGGACACAGAGGATGGGGGGGCACAGGGAATGGGGGGTCAGAGGAGATTGGGGGGGCACAGGGGATGGGGGGGGCAAAGGGGGGATTGGGAGGGATCAGCAGGGAATTGGGGGGGTCGGGGGGGTCAGTGGGGATTGGGGGGGTCAGCAGGGATTTGGGGGGGGTCAGGGTGGGTCAGTGGGGATTGGGGGGGTCAGCAGGGATTTGGGGGGGGGTCAGGGTGGGTCAGTGGAGATTGGGGGGGTCAGCAGGGATTGGGGGGGGGTCAGAGGGGCTCAGGGGGGCCCCACCTTCTTGCGGAAGAAGTTGGATCGGGATTTCTTGCTGTCCCCCCCCCCCTTGGCTTTGACCCCCAGGTGCTTCAGGTAGGCCACGATGGCCCCGAAGATGGCAGAGCTGGGGGGGGCGTCACCGTGAGGGGGGGGATGCACACAAACAGTGCCCCCCCCCCCAGACCCCTCCTCTCACCTTTTCTCCTCGTCGGAAGAAATCGTCAGGCTGCAGAGAGGAGCGGAGCGTCACCCCCAGCCCCACACTGCCCCCCCGAGACCCCCACTGCCCCCCCCGAGACACCCACTGACCCCCCAGCCCCCCACTGCCCCCCCGAGACACCCACTGCCCCCCCCGAGACACCCACTGACCCCCCAGCCCCCCACTGCCCCCCCGAGACCCCCACTGCCCCCCCCAAGACGCCCACTGATCCCCCAGCCCCCCACTGCCCCCCCGAGATCCCCACTGCCCCCCCGAGACCCCCACTGCCCCCCCAGCCCCTCATTACCCCCCCCCAAACCCCCTCCAACAAAAAAGAGGGGAGCTCCCCATTGTCCCCCCCAAAAAAGGGGGGTGAGAGGAAAAGAAGGGGTGTCCCTCCAGCTCAGGGAGCTGGAAAGCTGTGAGGCAGCTTTGGGGGTGCAGGGGGTCACCTGGCATTGGGGGGGCTGTCTCGATTTGGGGGGGTGGGTCCTGATTGGGGAGGGGGGGGGGGCGGATTCCAGCATTAGGAGGGAGGGGGTCTCAGTTTCTAGGGGTGTCCCAGCTTTGGGGGGGTCCCAGTGTTGGGGGGGGTCCCGGCTTTGGGGGCGGGGCTGCCCCTAACTCTGGGGGGGGGTATCTGCATTTGGGGGGGGTCCCAGCTCTGGGGGTGGTCCTGTCTTTGGGGGGGGCTGTCCCGGCTCTGGGGGGGTGTCCCAGCTCTAGGGGTGGGGGGTGTCCCAGCTCTAGGGGAGGGTGGGTCTGGATTTGGGGGTGTCCCAGCTCTGGGGGGTGTCCCAGCTCTGGGGGGGTGGGGTGTGTCCCAGCTCTAGGGGGGGTGGGTCTGGATTTGGGGGTGTCCCAGCTCTGGGGGGAAGTCCCATCTCTTGGGGGTGTCCCAGCTCTAGGGGGGGTGGGTCTGGATTTGGGGGTGTCCCGGCTCTGGGGGGGTGTCCCAGCTCTAGGGGTGGGGGGTGTCCCAGCTCTGGGGGGGTGGGTCTGGATTTGGGGTCCCGGCCCCCCCTCACTGCATCTCCTCCAGGCGCCCCAGCAGCGCCTCCGCCAGCTGCTTCTCCTTGGCGTCGCGGATGCCGTGGTCGCGCGTGCGATACGACTCCAGCTCCGACAGCTCCTGCTCTCCCGGCGTCATCCCCATCAGCCGCTTCGACCTGGGGGGGGGGGGGGCGCATCAGGTGATGGAGCCCCCCCAAAACTCACCCCCCCAAACACCACCACCACCCCCCCAAGACCTGAAATCCTCCAGCTGCCGGGAGATCTCGGGCTCCTGGAACGCCTGGATCTCCTGCAGGTACCGGCGCTGCACGTCCTCCGGCAGCAGCTCGGGGCGTGTCCGGTCTGGTGGGGAGGGGGGGGGGTCAACTGGTGCCCCCCCCATGGTGCTCACAGCCCCTCCCTCCCCAGTTTCTCCCCCCCCCCCTGCCCCGTGGAGCTCAGCTCACCCCCTGGGGCTTCCCAGCGGCTTCCGGCTGCGACCGCAGGCAGCTGGGTGTGGAGGAAGGGCTGGGGGGCCCCCCCGAAAGGATGGGGGGGGCTCTGGCAGGGGGGGAGAGGTTCTGGGGGTGGCGAGATGCAGGGTGTGCCCCCCTCCCTCCCCAAAATAAAAAAAAGGGGGGCACTCACCCAGCTCGAACTGCACCTGGGGGGGGACGGGCACCCGCAGGAGCTGCCAGAGATGGGGGGGGGGTGTGTGTGTGAGGATGGGTGGTCCCGCTGAGCCCCCTCGTGGGGTTGTGGGGGTACAGGGGGGCTGGGGGGGTTCCGGGGAGGTGGTCCTCACCCCCGCCTTGTCCAGGAACAAGTGGCAGAACTCCAGGAACTGCTTCTTGCCTTCCTTGGGGTTCATCCTGCGCAGCATGTCCACGTGCAGGTAGCACAGCTGGGGGGGCACAGGGGTGGGGGTGAAGGCAAGGAGACCCCCCAGCCCCCCCCAAACTTCCCTCCCTGGCCCCCTAAACCCCATCTGTCCCCCCTCCCCCCATATTTTACCTCAACTCCATCCCCTGCCGGCGGGGAGGGGGGGAACAGAGACAAGAGGTTATTTGAGGGGCGCAGCCGCTCGCCCTCCCACAGGTGCTCCCCTAGGGGTGCTGGGACCCTTCCCCCCGGCCCTGCTGCCCCCCCCCCCGGCCTGCTGCCCCCCCCCAGGCCTCACCACGGGGCAGGAGTCGAACTGGAGCACGACGTGCTGCAGGAAAGCCATGAGATACGCCGGGTGCTGCCGCAGCAGCTCCAGACTCTGGAAGAGGCTGCTCTGCTCCTCAGGATTCTAGGGGGGAGGTCACACATGAGGGGGGGGTCAGAATGTGGGGACACCCCCCCCAGAGCTGATTTGGGGGGGCTGTGTCTCCCCCCCAGCTCACCGGCTCGATGTCATTCTCGAAGTCCTCGTCCTCGGCACCGATGATGGCGACGGCACCGCGGGGGCTCTGGGGAGAGAAAAAAAAGGGGGGGCTGTGGGGTGCGGGGAGGGGCACTTCGGGGTCCCCAGGGGTTGGGGGGGCGGCATTTGGGGGTGTCCCCCCCGGGCTGAGGGGGGGGAGGGATGTGTCATAACTCACCCCATTAAAGGCCTCCTCGGGCTCCATGGTGTCCCCGGGACGTCCCGTCTTGGGGGGGCTCAGACCTTGTCACTGAGGGGGGCACACAGACACCCCAAGATGAGTGAGGGGGGGTCTCACCCCCCCCAGTTTGGGGGTGTGTGTGGGGGTGCTCTCAAAGGGGTTCTGGCCCACACAAAGGGCCCTATTGAGAGCCCTGGGGAAGGGGGGGGTGTCCCATTTTGCCCCCCCACCCTGTGCACCCCCCTTCTTCGAGGGGCACCCCTCGTGGGGGGAGGGGCTTTGGGGGTGACCCCACCCCAAAATACCCCCCCAAGCCCCCCTCCCCACCTGTTTGGGAGCTGTTGAGCAGCTCCTGGTGGGGCAGGAAATGTGGCAACTGCCCCCCCTAAAGAAAAGAGGAGGTGGGGGGGCAGCAATGGGGTGCAGCAGAGTCGGAGGGGGGGGTAGTGGTTTTGGGGTGCCCCCCCCCGCCTTCCCCAGGGCGGAAACGGCGCCTCCCGAGCTGCAACACAAAAGCGGCCCCGGGTGACGGAGGGGTGCGGGGGGGCCTTCCTGCAGGAAGTGATGTGCCAGGGCCCCCCTGCGCCCCCCCCGCCCCACTGCAACCCCCCTGCCCTCCCCGCCCCAGTGCAGCCCCCCCTGCCCCACTGCAGCCCCCCCTGCCCCCCTCACCCGCTCCAATGCAGCCCTCCTGCCCCCCCCCGCCCCACTGCAACCCCCCCCCCCGCCCAGCCCGGCTGGCGGCGGGGCTGGACGCTGCCCCCCTCTCCCCTGCCCCCCCCCCCCCCCCCCCCCCCCGGCTCTCACCAGGCCTTGCGGGGCCGCAGCAGCCGCGTTCCCCCCGGGCGGGTCCCGGTCCCCCCCCCGCGGGTCCCCCCGCCTCTTCCCCTGCCCCGCCCGGCGCTTCCTGCGGGCGGAGCCGCGGCGGGACCGGCCCCGCCAGCGGGGGGCGGGGAGGGACCGTGCACCCCCAAACTGAACCCCCGCACCCTCAAACCTGAGCCCCCGCACCCCCAAACCGAGCCTCTGCACCCACAAACCTGGAGCCTCTGCACCCCCAAACCGAGCCCCTGCACCCCCAAACCGAGCCCCCGCACCCCCAATCCCTGAGCCTCTGCACCCCCAAACCTGAGCCTCTGCACCCACAAACCGAGCCCCTGCACCCACAAACCTGAGCCCCTGCACCCCCAACCCTGAGCCCCTGCACCTCCAAACCCTGAGCCCCCGCACTCCCAACTCTGAGCCCCCGCACCCCCAAACCTGAGCCCCTGCACCCCCAAACCTGAGCACCTGCACCCCCAAACCGAGCCCCTGTGCCGCTAAAACACTGAACACCTGCACCCCCAACCCTGAGCCCCCACACCCCCAAACCGAGCTCCCGCACCCCAAACCTGAGCCTCTGCACCCCCAACCCTGAGCCCCTGCATCCCCAAGCCTGAGCCCCTGCACCCCCAAACTCTGAGGACCTGCACCCTCAAACCTGAGCGCCTGCACCCCAAAATATTGAGCTCTGGCACCCCAAACCCTGAGCCCCCAAACCCTGAGTCCCCGCCCCCCCAAACCCTGAGCGCCTGCAGCCCCAAAGCCTCCCCATCCTCCCATTCCCTGGGGTCCCCGCGGGGCGGGGCACCCCTCCCACTGCAGCCCCCCAGGAGGGCATGCGCGGGCACCGGGGCGCATCTCCTGCGCCGAGGCCTAGGGCAGCGGCAGCGCCATGGCGGAGGCTCCCCCAAAACGGGGCGCCCCGCTCCTCCTTCTCCTCTGCCTCCTCCCAGGTAGGAGCACCCACCTTTGCGGGGATGTCGGGGTGCAAGCACGGGGGCTGGGGGGGCTGCAGGGGCTGCGGGCACGGGGAGAGACAGGGGGGCACCGCATTGGCCCCTGGCGCACCTCGCCACAGCGGTGACTCCCAAATTCAGCCAGCCAGTGGGGGACACGGCGCAGCACCCCAAAAAGCAGCGATGCCCCTGTTTGCCAGCGATCCCCGGAGACCCCCAAAAGTGCCCGGCTTTGCGCCAATGCGTCCTGTCGGCAGCGCCCGCCAGAGGAACCGAAACTCGCCTAGGGCTGGGGGTGTCGGGGTGGTGCCAGGCGGGCGCTGGGGCATTGGGGGGGCAGCCGTGACCCCCCCATCGCTGCCCGCAGGGGGTTTGTGCTGGCCGTCCACGCCGGCGTGCCAAGGGGCCGAGTGCATGGTGCCCCCATCCCCGTCCCGCGTGCCCGTGGAGCCGGTGACGGTGGAGAGCGATGGCAGCGTGGCATCGCGCTGTGGCACCGCAAGTGTGAAGGTGGAGCCGGGCCCCACATCCCTCACCGCCACCGTCGGTGCCCACCTGAGCCTGGAGTGCATTTTCCAGGCACCGCCAGGCGCACGGGTGAGCTGGTACCAGGTTTGCCCCCGTGGGAACTGCAGCCACCCCCGGGCGCTGGTGGAGGCCGACGGCGTGGGGCGGCTGCAGCGGCGTGAGGACGATCGTGCCATGCTCACCTTCCTGCGCGTGGCACGCGAGGACAGCGGGCTCTACTACTGCCGCGTGGAGTCGGAGCGTGCTGCCGCGCAGTCCTGCGGCACCTTCCTGCGGGTGCGCGGTGAGTGCCAAGGGGGCACAGGGGCACGCGGGGGGGTCCAGGGGGCACCCCCTCCTCCTCTGCGCTCGCAGCCCAGGAGGCCCAAGCGTGGGCATTGGAAGCAGCGTGGGCAGCAGGGAAGTCCCGGGCATGAGGAGGACCTGGAGCGGGTGCAGAGGTGCCCACGGCAATGATGCGGGCCCTGGCACAGCTCCTGCATGAGGACGGGTGTGGAGAGCTGGGGTGCCCAGCCTGGAGAAGAGAAGGCTCCAGGGGGCACCTTGGCACAGCTCCCAGGGCTGAAAGAGGGTCCAGGAAAGCTGGGGGGGGCGGGCGTTAAATTGGAAAAGGGGAGATTTAGGTTGGGCACAAGATTTAGTTTGGGCACGAGGAAGAAATCTTTCACCATGAGGGTGGGGAGGCCCTGGCACAGGGTGCCCAGAGCAGGGGTGGCTGCCCCATCCCTGGAGGCGTCCAAGGCCAGGTTGGATGGGGCTCGGAGCCCCCTGACCCAGTGGGAGGGGTCCCTGCCCATGGCAGGGGGTGGCACTGGATGGGATTTGAGGTCCTTTCCAACCCAACCCACTCCATGATGGCATGGATCCCCGATGCCCACGCCCGCAGCTCCCGTGCCCGTGCCCTTCCTCAACATCAAGGAGGCCACCAAGAACCGCATCATCACGGCCGAGGGCATCCTGCTGCTGCTCTGCGCCGTGGGGCCCAGCCTCTTCCTCCTCTTCAGGGTGAGGGGGCACACGGGGCGCGCTCAGGGGGCACACGGGGTGGGGGGGCATCTTAGGGGAGCCCCTGGCCCCCCTAACTCTGCCCTTGCTCGGTGGTGGCTGCAGAAGCGCTGGGCTAACGAGCGGCTGCTGCAAACGAAGAAGAGTGCCTTGGAGGAGGAGAACCTCTACGAGGTGAGAGGGCACCCTGTGCCCGCTTCCGGGGGGCGGGCTGGGAACAGGGGTGGCACCCACCCACCCCCTGCCCCATTTTGCCACCTCCAGGGCCTGAACCTGGATGATTGCTCCATGTACGAGGACATCTCCCGGGGCCTGCAGCCCACCTACCAGGACGTGGGCAGCCTCCACGCCACCGATGCCCAGCTGGAAAAGCCCTGAGCGGGCGGGGGTCCCGCCAGCATTGCCCCCCCCCCCCCGTGCCATGCTCAGCTTTGCTTCGTTAGCACGAGGCTCGCTCGCCGTGCCCGCTCGCCCCAATAAAGCTCATGAGGATCTGGGATGGGAGTGGCCATGTTTCACATCCAGGGACCCCCCCTCACCTCTGCTGTGCCCCCCACCCTGGCGACGCATCTGCACACCCAGCGCATGGGACGGAGGTGGCGCAGGTGGCGAGTGTGGTGCTGCCTCCGCTTCCTGCAGGCCCTGCAGCGCAGCCACAGCTAGGGGGGTGCCTGCTGCCAGGCTGGGATGTGACCCCCCCACCCCCGAGAAGCCTGGGGGGGTCTTTGGGGGGGCGATCGGGGTCTGCACATGCGCCCCCCTCGTCCTGCTCGAGGCTGGCTAGCAGCTCCTCGTGTCACTCGGTGCTGGGGACAGCGATGCCACCTCCATGGGGTGGTGGTGCCCGCAGCAGTGGGGAAGGTGGTGGGGGCCCCTGTGGGTGACAGCCCCCTCATTTTGGGGTCCCTGTGAGGTGACAGAGCCCTCATTTTGGGGTCCACATAGGGTGACAGAACCTCTAGTTTTGGGGTCCCCACGGGGTGACAGAGCCCCTCACTTTTGGGTCCCTCTGGTGTAGCTGAGCCCTCATTTTTCGGTCCTTGAGGGATCACAACAGCCCCTCATTTCGAGGTCCCTGTGGGGCTCCAGTCCCCGCATTCTGAGGTCCCTGTGGGGTGACTGACCCCTCAGTTTGGGGTCCCCATAGGGTGACAGAGTCCTCATCTTGGGATTCCTCTAGGGTTCCAGTCCCCTCATTTTGGGGTCTCCATCGGGGTGACAGAGCCCCTCAGTTTGGGGTCCCTGTGGGGTTACAGAGCCTTTCATTTTGAGGTGCTTGGAGGGCTCCAGTCCCCTAATTTTGGGGTCCCCATAGGGTGACAGAGCCCTCATTTTGGGGTCTCTGTGGGGTAACTGAACCCTCAGCTTGAGGTCTCCAGTCCCTTCAGTTTGGGGTCCCTGTGGGGTTCCAGTCCCCTCTCTTTGGGGTCCCCGTGGGTTCAGTCTCCTCAGCCCGCGTCCCCCTGCCCTCCCGCCCGTCCCCTCAGCCCCCGAAGCCGCGCGCCCGTCCCGCTCCCGCCGCGCCCTCAGCCAATCAGCGCCGGGCGCCCGGAGGCCCCGGACCAATCCGCGCGCAGCGCGGGAAAACCCGAACGGGCTGACGCGCGCGGCGGCCGCTCCGCTCCGCAAAGGGCGAGGCGCGAGCAGCGCGCGCGCGCCAACCCCCCCCCCCCCCCCCGGCCCCGCCCACCCGGAGGGAGGGGGACGGGAGGGAGGGGCGGGGCCGGGGGGGTGGTTGGAGGCGGTTGGAGGTGGGACGGGGGGAGGGGGGGCGGTGAGGGGGAAGGGGGGGGGAGATGAGGGTCCCGGGCGGGGGGGGTCTGAGGGGTAAATGAGGACCCTTGAGGTGGGTTGGGGGGGGTCTTTGAGGGGAACCTGAGGGGGAAATGGGGATCCTGGGGGCGTCTGAGGGGAAAGTGGAGATCCTTGAGGTGGGCTTGGGGTTTCTGAGGGGGAAATGGGGGGCTCTGGCGGGAAATGAGGGGCTCTGGAGGTAAACGTGGGGGTCTGGGGGGGACACGGGGGGTCTGGGGGGGGTCTGAGGGGGACACGGGGGGCCTTGAGGTGAATTTGAGGGTCCCACGGAGGGGTCTGGGGGGCAGGTTTGGGGCCCTGAGGGGGACCTGGGGATACAGGGGAGGGGGCAGTGGGAAACGGGGGCCTGGGGGGGAATTGGGGGCCCTTGGGGGGGCTCCTCCTTCACAGGGTGCCCCCAAATCCCCGCACTCCTCCCTCCCCGCTCGCTTGTTTTTTCTGAAAAGCCTCAATTTTGGCCTTTTCCCAGGCGGCTGCTGACGCCATGAGCCACCGCGGCGGCCGAGGGGACGGCAGGAACGCGAGGGACCCCTACCCCCGGCGGGGCCCTCGGCACCCCGACCCCATCGCCGGCCGCGTCAAGCGCTGGAAAACCAAGCGTGAGCGCGACACGGCCAAATTTGGCCCCAAAATGCCCGGCGGGGGGTGGCGAGGGGCAGGACCCCCTCCCCGTAAGCTACTCCCACTGTGGGGCATCCGCCCCCCCGGCAGCCCCCTCCCGGCCCCCAAAACCGTCATCATCACCCAGAAGCGCCTGTGCCAACACCGCGGGATGTTCAACCGCGAGGTGAAATCCGTCGACGTCGAGCGGCTCCTGAGCCCCCCGCCCGCTCAGGGTGAGCCCCCTTGCAGCGAAACCCCCATCCCGCAGCTCGAGGGAGACTCCCACCCCGCGGAGCAGCCGCCGCCGCCGAACCCACCTGAAGCCCCCCAAAGCCCGAAGGAGAAGAGGGTCCCATGCCGCCCGTCGCTGCGGGACGTGGCCACGCGGCTGCGCAGCATTTTGGGGCAAATCCCCGCTTTTCCAGGCCGCGATCTGGTGGGCGAGCGACGCCAGACCCTCCTGGCCGCCCTCGTGCAGCGGCACCGCGTCCCGCCCAACCTCACCTTCCTCCTGGCCCACCGGAATCGGGGCGCAGATGCCGCACCCCAAGGTATGGCAGCGCGGCGGCAGGGATGGAGGGGGCCCCGCTCCCCAAATCTCAGCCGTGGGGTCTCCTCGCAGGTCGCTGGAGCCCCCGGACCCCCGAGTCGGAGCGGGGTGGGAGCGTGGAGCGGGGGAGATTCGGGGAGCACAAGCAGAACTGGGACACGACCCCCCCCTACAGCAGTACCCCCGCCCCCCTGCAAGCCATCGTGGAGGGGGTGAGTACCCCAACCCCCACCTCCTGGGGACCCCCCCCCCTTTGATGTCCCTCCCCCCCACTTTGGGGTCCCTCCACCCCCCTTGGATGTTGTGTCCCCCCTCTTTGAGGTCCCTCCCCCCTCCTTTGATTTCCTCCCCCTCTTTGGGGCCTCTCCCACCTCTTTGATGTCCCCCCCCTTTAGAGTCCCTGCCCCCCCACCTTTGATGTCCCCCCCCTTTGGGGTCCCTCTCCCTTCTCCTCGGGCTCTCTCGTCTCTTTGGGTCCCTCTCCCCCTCCTCTCTTTGTGGTTCCTCTCCCTTCCATTTTTCGGGACCCTCTCCCCAAAACGGGGGTGTCTCTCTCTCCTCCCCTGCCGTAACCCCCCCTCTCCTCCCCGCAGACCCCCACCTACCCTGCCAGGCTGGACACCCCCAGCCCCCTTTTCAGAGAAGACGGAAAGGAGCAGGAGGTGAGTCCGGCGGGGCGGGAGGGCGGCCCAGAGGGGCACGGGGGTTTATTGACCCACGTGTGCCCGCAGACCCCCTTCTCCTGGACCTCGGCCGAGGAGGACGCTGAGTGCCCCGACAGTCCGGCCGCGCTCTTCCGGCCCCAGGAAGCGAGGACGCCAGACTGGAGGGGTCCCCACCAGCATGGGGGGGCCCTGCCTGGCTCCCCGCTCGCCCGCATCCCCCCAGGCTGTGCCTGCGCGGGTGCCCCCTTTGCCCCGTCCTGCCCTGCGTCACAGCCCGTCCTGGCGGTGTTCGGCGAGGCCGCAGGCGAGGGCTGCAGCTGGGACCGCCGGCCGCCCATCGCCCCGCCGGCCTTCAGCCCTGTCGCGCCGCAGCGGTGCCATCCCTCCCGGCGCTTCGTCTCCGTGCTGCTCGCTCCCCGCTGCCCCGAGCGGCGCCGTGGTGCCAGCGCCGACCCCGAGGCTCCCGGCACCTGGAGCCCAGTGGCTTCGCGGCAGGCGGGCTGCATGTCGGGCTGGCCACGTGCCAAGCGCGTCGTGCCGTGCTGCCGCCACCACCACCCAGCCCGGCACGACACGCTGCGGCACAACCTGATCGAGCCCAGTGTGTTCCAGAACGATCCAATCCAGCACAACGTGCTCCGGAATGATCCAATCCGGTGCGACGTGCTCCTGAATGATCCGCTGCAGCACGACGTTCTCCAGCATGACCCACTCCAGCACAACATGATCCACAATGATCCTGTCCACCACAGCGTGCTCCGGAACGATCCGCTGCGACATGATGCGCTCTGGCATGACCCGATCCAATCTAGCGCATTCCAGAATGATCCGCTGCGGCACGATGTGCTTTGGGATGATCCAATCGGGCATGACCAGCTCCAGGATGATCCGCTGCGGCGTGACGTGCTCCAGGATGATCCGATCCAGCGCAACATGCTCCGGGATGATCCACTGCGGCACGCCGTGTTCCGGAATGATCCAATTGGGCACAACCGGCTCCGGGATGATCCACTGCGGCACGATGTGTTCCGGAATGATCCGATCGGGCACGACCAGCTCCGGGATGATCCACTGCGGCACACCGTGCTCCGGGATGATCCGATCCAGCGCAACACACTCCGGGATGATCCGCTGCGGCACGACGTGTTCCGGAATGATCCGATCGGGCACGACCAGCTCCGGGATGATCCGCTGCGGCACACCGTGCTCCGGGATGATCCGCTGCGACACGATGTGTTCCGGAATGATCCAATGGGGCACGACCAGCTCCGGGATGATCCACTGCGGCACACCGTGCTCTGGGATGATCCGCTGCGGCACGATGTGTTCCGGAATGATCTGATCAGGCACAACCAGCTCCGGGATGATCCACTGCGGCACGCCGTGCTCCGGGATGATCCGATCCAGCGCAACATGCTCCGGGATGATCCGCTGCGGCACGACGTGTCCTGGAATGATCCGCTGCGGCACAGCAGGCGCCGGCACAGCTCCCACTGCTTCGGGCAGCCGTTGGTGCCCCCGAGCCCCGGCGCCTGGCGATGCCGGCAGCCGCCGCCGCTGCCGGAACACAGAGCCCATGCCGAGAGCTGCCAGCGCCGGGAGCGGGAGGAGCAGTGGGACGTACCAGAGCTGGGGGGCCGGGGGGGCCTAGGGGAGCCGGGCTGGATGCGGGTGCCGCAGCACCAGCCCCTCTCCTGCTTCTCCGCCCCAGAGGTGCCAGGGTGGGATCGCTCGCCCCCACCAATCCCAGAGAGCTGGGGCTGCCCCTGCGCAGGGCCGCACTGAGCAGGTGGGCATCGATTTTTGGGGGGATTGCGGGTCAATTAAAGCTGTTTTTTCCACCCTGGTGCTGCTGCTGTTCCCTCTGGGCACCCCGAAACTCCTCTGGCACCCCCAGATTCCCCTGGCACCTCTCCAAACTCCTCTGGGACCCCCAGATTCCCCTGGCAACCCCAACCTCCTCTGGCATCCCCAGATTCCCCTGGCACTCCCAGATTCCCCTGCCCGCCCACAGTGAGAGGAGCTGTGGGTGCAGGGCAGGATGTGCCCGGGAACGGAAGCGTGGGTGGCATTTTGGGGTGAGAAAAGCCCTTTCTGGGGTTCTCAGAGTGCCAGGCTGCATCAGGGGCATCGCGGGGGCATCGCAGGGCACCGGGAACCCGCAGCAGCGGGCACCTTATGGCTGCTCGGAGCCTTCCCTGGAGCCTTCCTCCTCGTCCTCGTCCTCCCCGCTGTCGGTGCAGCCACGGCGCAGGGCGCGTTTCAGCTTGGCCCAGAAGAGTGGCTGCGCAGGGGGCTCAGGCGGCCAGCGCAGGTACGTGCGCTGCAGCAGCACGCGGCGCATGCGGTGGAAGGCGGAGAGCTCGGCGTCGGGGATGGCCTCGAGGAAGACAAGGACGAGCACGTCGCGCAGCTCGTCGAAGAGGCGGTAGCTGGCGAGCTGGATCTCCAGGGAGCACCACTCGCTGCGCAGGTAGCTGCGGCTCAGCACGCACACGGTCTTGCGGCTGTTGTAGATGGCGTCCACAATGTTGTCCACGATGGCTTTGCCGGGGCTGAAGTCGCGGTGGTGCAGGCAGAGGCGCAGCGAGCTGCGCTCCAGCTCAGGCACCAACTCCTGCAGCACCCACGCCTCGTCGGCCGAGTTGTAGGAGACGAAGCTGTCGTAGGTGTAACGCCGCGCCTCGCGCCGCCACCGCCCGCTGGCCCACGCGCGCAGCAGGTACAGGTGGTAGCGCAGCCGCCAGTAGGCACGGTGGTAGAGCAGAGGCAGCGCCAGCAGCAGCAGCACTGCTGGCGCAGTGGCGGCGAACAGGTAGAGCCCCACGTCAAGGAAGCAGACGCGGGTGTCGAAGCGGTGCAGGTAGGCAGGCACGCCGCCGCTGCCGCCGCCGCAGGTGTAGTTGTACAGGTAAACCACCTGCACGCGCCCACGGTCCAGCCAGCCCGGCAGCCAGGCATTGGCACAGGCACAGCTCAGCGGGCACTTGCGCAGGTCCAGGTAGCGCAGGGCGGGCAAGTGGCCGTCGAGGCGCGGGTCCAGCGTGCGCAGCTCGTTCTTTGCCAGGCGCAGCCGCTCCAGCCGGCTCAGGTTGCCGAACACCTCCAGCCCGAGGCTGCGCAGCCCTGCGTTCTCCAGGTCGAGGATGCGCAGGTTGCTGAGGTTCTTGAAGACGCCGGCGGGGAGGTCGCCGATGCCGCCGCTGCTGTCGGCGAGCGTCAGGTAGCGCAGTTCTGCCAGGTCGTCGAAGGCATCGGCGGGCACGGCGAGCAGCCAGTTCTGTGCCAGGTAGAGTGAGCGCAGCGCGCTCAGGCCCTGGAAGAAGCGGTGCGGGACTATGCGCAGCCCGTACGGCTGCTGCCCCTGCAGCTTCAGGTCGTAGAGGCGCCGCAGGTGGCGGAAGGGCGGGCGCTGGCGCGGGCGCTGCGTGATGAAGCGCAGGTTGTTGGCGCTGAGGTCCAGCACGCCCAGCGACGCCTGCACCGGGAGGAACGCCTTGGCGCTCACCTCCTGCAGCCGGTTGCGGTCCAGGTAGAGGCGCCGCAGCTTCCCCAGCCCCTGCAGCGCGGCGGCCGCCAGGTGCCGCAGGTTGTTGCCCCCCAGGTCCAGCGTCTGCAGCTGCGCCAGCCCTGCGAAGGCACCGGCGAAGAGGACCGAGATGCGGTTGTTGCGCAGGTTGAGGCTCTGCAGCCGCTGCAGGTCGGCAAAGGAGCCGGGGTAGAGGTCGGTGAGGAGGTTGTTGTCCAAGCGCAGCTCCCGCAGCTCCCGCAGCCCCCGCAGCGCGTCCCGGTCCAAGCGCGCCAGCCCATTGACATTGAGGAGCAGCAGCCGCAGTCGCGGTGCGTTGGCGAAGGCATGTGGCCCCACTGTGAGGATGCGGTTGAAGCGCAGTGAGACGTTGCGCAGGTGCGGCAGCGGCGGCGACCCCAGGCACGAGGGCAGCGCCCGCAGCAGGTTGTGCTCCACCACCACCTCCTCCAGCGCCCGACGCTGCTCCGGCCGCAGCAGCCGCCCCGCGCAGCCCAGGTGCCGCAGGCGGTTGCGCGAGAGGTCCAGTGTGCGGGCGGGTGGGCAGGCGGCCAACGCGCTGTCGGGCAGCACGGCAATGCCGTTACGGTGCAGCTGCAGCCGCCGCAGCTGCGGCCCTGCCAGGCGCCGGCACAGCTCGCCCAGCGCTGCGGGCTCTAAGCGCAGCCCGGACAAATCCAGGCTGCGCGGCCGCACGTCCGACACCTCCAGCAACTGCGACGCGTTGAGAGCGTTGCCCGCCACGCGCAGGTGGCTGAGGTTGCGCAGGCAGAGCCTCGCGAAGGGCTCGGCGGCCGAGATGTTGTTGTAGGAGAGGTCGAGCGCCCGCAGCATGGCCACCGTGTCCCGCTCGCCGCCCGCCAGCGAGCCCAGCGAGTTGTTGCAGAGCCGCAGCGTCTGCAGTGCGGGCGGCAGCGCCGGCCCCAGCGCCGACACGCGGTTGCCGCACAGGTCCATCATCCGCAGCCGCGGCAGCGGCCGCACAGCCTCCACCAGTGGGCCCAGGGCGACCAAGCTGCAGCGCCGCAGCGACAGGCGGGTCAGGTTGGCGAGCGGCGCCAAGGCGTCGGGTGCCACGCTGGCCAGGGGGTTGTGGTCCAGCCGCAGTGCCCAGAGGCCGCCCAGCCCCTCGAAGGCGCCCACGGAGAGCGCGGCCACGCGGTTGTGCGCCAAGTCCAGCGTGGCCAGCGCCGCCAACCCCGCGAAGCCACCCGCGGGCAGCGCCGCCACCTCGTTATGAGACAAATCCAAGGTGGCCAACGCGCCCAGCCCGATGAAGGCGCCTGGCGCAACGGTGCCCACGCGGTTGTAGGCGACATCGAGGCTGCGCAGGCGTGGCAGGCGGGCGAAGGCGGCGGGCGGCAGGCGGCGGACGGCGTTGTGCGACAGGTTGAGGGAGGTGGCAGAGGGTGGCAGGTCGCCCACCGCGGCGAGCACCGACTCCAGGAAGCGCTGGATGCAGCGGAAGCGCCCGGGGTCCCCCGGGCATTGGATGCAGTTGCGGAAGCCGTAGGGGGACCCCCCCCGCAGCGCCCACAGCAGCAGCCACAGCAGCGGGCACGGCGGGCGCATCCTGCCTGGGGGGGGCAATGGGGATGCTCTGATTGGAGGGGGCTGCGACCCCCCCTCCCCTCTCCGGGGTCCCCACTGCTCCCTGGGGTCCCTCTCCCCCCCTTTTTGCCTCCCCCCCTCCCTTTGAGTTGCCACCCCTTTGGGGACCCCACCCCCCTCCCGGGGTCCCCCACTTTGAGTCCCCTCCTCTTCGGGGTCCCCCCTCCCCCTTTTGGGGTCCCTCCCCCCCCCCTTCCGGGGTCCCCCCACCCTGGGTCTCCCCCCGTTTTTGGGGGGGGTCCCCCCCTCACCGTGCTCTCCCTGCGCCGCCTTTGCAGCCGCTTCCCCCCCTTTTTGGGGCAGAAAAGGGAAGTTTGGGGGGTTTTACGTCACCATCCCCCCCTCCCTCCCCACCTGCTCTCACTTTCCCTTCCCCCCCCCCCCGGTTTTGGTTCCCCTGGTCTGGGGGGGGCGTGCGGGGAGGGGGCTGGGTTATAATGCTCTGTACTGGGTTGTACTGGGCTATACTGGGTTATAGTGGGAGGGAGAGCTCTAGGCTGCAGAAGCAGCTGGGCTATACTGGGCTATACTAGGTTATATTGGGAGGAAGAGCTGCATGGTGCGGGAGGGCTGGGCCATACTGGGTTATACTGGGTTATAATGGGAGGGAGAGCTCTAGGCTACAGGGGGAGCTGGGTTATATTGGCTTGTACTGAGTTATACTTGGAGGAAGAACTGCGTGGTGTGGGGGGAGGGCTGGGCCATACTGGGTTGTACTGGGTTATACGGGCTTGTACTGGGTTATACTGGGAGGGAGAGCTGCATGGTGCGGGGGGCTGGGCCGTACTGGGTTATACTGGCTTGTACTGGGTTATACTGGGAGGAAGAGCTGCGTGGGGGGGGGGGCTGGGCCGTACTGGGTTATACTGGGCTATTCTGGGGGGGCTGTGCTGCATGGGGCGTGGCCAACGAGGGGGCGTGGCCTTTGTAGGTGCAAGGGGCGGGACCAACATGGGGCAGAGTCTTTGTAGGCTGAAGGGCGTGGCCTCACGGGGGGCGTGGCCTCGCGGGGCGTGGCCTCGCGGGGTCAGGGGGCCTTGCCTTTGCCGGGCAGGGGCGGAGCCAGCGCTGGGGGGCGGTGCCTCTGTCAGTGCAAGGGGGCGTGGTCACAGAGGGGGCGTGGCCTCGGCCGGCTCCGGGGGGCGGGGGGCGCGCAGGGGCCGGGGGCCATGGGGCTGCAGTGGCGGCGGGGGGGGGGCGCGGGGGGGGCGCTGCCCTGGGGGGCGGCGGGGATCCGGGCGCTGCTGCCGCTGCTGCCGCTGCTGCTGCTGCCGGCGGGGGGGGGCGCCAAGTACGTGCGGGGCCGCATCAGCACCAAGGAGGTGAGCGGGCCCCCCCCACCCGGGCATGGACAGGGACACCCCCCCTCCGTGGCCCCCCCGGGATGCACGGGGGACCCCAATTGCACTGGGAGCCCCCCCGAGATGCACCAGGACCCACCTCCAAGGATGCACCTCCAAGGATGCACAGAGCCCCCCCCGGGATGGGCAGAGACACCCCCGGATGCACCAGCCCCCCTCTTCCCCCCGCCCAAGGATGCACTGAGCCCCCCCTCCCTCCGTTTTGCACCCGGACCCCGTTTGCACCGATCCTCCCACGCCCCGACCCCCCCCCCCCCCCGTTTTGCACCGGGACTCTCCAATCGCCCCCGCCCCCCCCCGCTGCTCTCGGGGGACCCCAGGGTGCCCCGGGGGCGAGGGGGGGCGCGTCTGGGGATCTGCGGGGATCGGGGACCCCTCCCCAATTTTCCAGCTCCCACCCCTCGGCCGTTGCCGTGGAAACAGGGAGCAGGGCCGTTGCCATGACGACGGCGGGGGATGCAGGGGGTCCTGGATGAGGATGCCCCCCCCAGCCCCCGCCCCCCCCCGGGGGGCTCCAGGCTCGGCTGGGACCCCTGGGAACGGGAGAGTGAAAAGGGGGGCTGTGGGGGTCCCTGGGTTCGGTGGGGGGTGTGGAGCTGGGGTACCATGGGGACTTTGGGAATCCCTGGCGGTCCCTGGGGTGCAAGGGGGTCCCTGGGGGTCCCTGGGGGTCTGGGGCGATCCCTGAGGGTTCGTGGGGGTCCCTGGGGTGCAGGGGGGTCCCTGGGGGATCCTTGAGGGGTCCCTGGGGTGCAATGGGGGTGTCCTGGGGGCAGTGGGGGCATCCCCTGACACGGGGGAGGGGGGGAGAGCAGGACAGGGGGTCCCTGGGGTGCAATGGCCCCCCTTGAGCCCCCCCCTCGCCCCCCAGGACTGGGTCTTCCTCACCCGCTTTTGCTTCCTCTCCGATTACGGGCGCCTCGATTTTCACTTTCGATACCCCGAGGTGAGGGGGAGGGGGGGCTCAGCGGGGTGGGGGGTAGATTGGGGGGTGTCGGTTCCCCCCGTGACACCCCCACCCCCCCCCAGGCCAAGTGCTGTGAGAACATCCTGCTCTACTTCGACGATGCCTCCCAGTGGCCCGCGGTCTACGAGAGGGACGACAAGGTGGGGGGGCGGGGGGGGCGGGGGGGTGGGGGGGGAGAAGGGGCCTGGGGGGGGCTGGGGGGGAGAAGGAGGGTGGGGGGGGAGCTGGGGGGCTGGGGGGGAGAGGGGGGAGAAGGAGGGGGGGGCTGGGGAGAAGGGGGGGCTGCAGAGTCTGGGGTTCATTGGGGTCTGGGGGTGCAGCGGGGGGGCCTTGGCCCCATGGGATGCGGGAGCGGGGGGTGCCCTGGGCAGGGGGTGTCGGGGCGGGGGGTGTCGGGGTGGGGGTTGGGGGGTTGGATTCTCGGTTTGGGGGGGGGGGGCACAGGGGGTGCCCATGTCGGGGGTCCCGTGCCCCCCCAGGACTGCCTGGCCAAGGAGTCGGTGCTGCGCCCCGAGAACAACCAGGTCATCAACCTCACCACGCAGTACGCCTGGTCGGGGTGCCAGGTGGGTGCCAGGGGGGTGCCAGGGGGGTGAGAGGAGGGGTGCCAGGGGGGTGCCAGGGGGTGCCATGTGGGGTGCCATGTGGGTGCCAGGTGGGGTGCCAGGGGGGTGAGAGGAGGGGTGCCAGGTGGGTGCCAGGGGGGTGCCAGGGGGTGCCAGGTGGGTGCCGGGGGGGGTGCCATGTGGGGTGCCAGGTGGGGTGCCAGGGGGGTGCCATGTGGGGTGCCAGGGGGGTGCCAGGTGGGGTGCCAGGGGGTGCCAGGGGGTGCCAGGGGGGTGAGAGGAGGGGTGCCAGGTGGGTGCCAGGGGGTGCCAGGTGGGGTGCCAGGTGGGGTGCCAGGGGGGTGCGAGGAGGGGTGCTAGGTGGGGTGCCAGGGGGTGCCAGGGGGCTGCCATGTGGGTGCCAGGTGGGGTGCCAGAGGGGTGCCAGGGGTGGGCGGGGGGAGGCTGGGGGGACCAGGGGGGACCTGGAGGTTTCGGGGGGCTCTGGGAGTTCCCTCCCTGCCCCCCCAGGTGCTGCTGCAAGACCCCCAGCGCTACCTGAGCTGTGTGTGGGGTCTGGGTGGGCCTGGGGGGTGCATTGAGGGTCTGGGTGGGTCTGGGGGGTTACTGGGGGTCTGGGGGTGCAGTGAGGGTTTTGGGGTGCTCTGAGCACCGCCCCGCGCCCCCCCAGGTGCTGCTCCAGGACTCCCAGCGCTACCTGAGCTGCGCCAGCGGCCGCAGTTTCCGCTCAGTGCGCGAGCGCTGGTGGTACGTGGCGCTCAGCAAATGTGGGGTGAGTGCCCCCCCAACCCTGGGACCCCCCCCAACCTCTTCCATTTTGGGGGTGCCCCCCCTCACCCCCCCTCACCCCCCCAGGGCGATGGGCTCGAGCTGGAGTACGAGATGGTCCTGACCAACGGGAAATCCTTCTGGACCCGACACTTCTCGGCCGACGAGTTCGGTGCGGGGGTCCGGGGGGGTCGTGGGGGGGCTGGGGGTCCCCTGCAAGAGGGGTGCAATTGGGTGCAAGGTGGGTGCAAGGGGCGTCCTGGGGATCCTGGGTGGGCTGGGGGTCCTGAGGGGTCCTGGGGGTCCTGGGGGGGCTGGGGGTGTGCCAAGAGGAGGGGGGTGCAAGGGGGGTGCAAGGAGGGATATGGAGGGGCTGGGAATGGGGGGGGCAGGGGGAGTAGGGGTTGCAACGTGGGGGGGGCTGAAATGGGGGGGGCAACGGGGAGATGGAGGGGTGGGATGTGGGGGGCAGGGGAGGCTGCAAAGTGGGGGGCAATGGGGGAGCTATGGGGGAGTGAGGGTGCAAGGAATGGGGTAAGGGGGGGTGCAGGGCAAGGGGTGCATGTGGGGGGTGGGGATGCCCTGTGGATATTGGGGGGCTCCCGGGGACACACACAGTCTCTGACCCCCCCCCGCCCCACCCCCCCCCCAGGCATCCTTGAGACCGACATCACCTTCCTGCTCATCTTCACCCTCATCTTCCTCATCTCCTGCTACTTCGGCTGTGAGTGGGGGGGTCCCGGGTGGGGGGGGGTGGGGGGTGTCCGGGGGGGGGGCCTGGTGCTGACCCCCCCCTCACCCCCCCCAGATCTGCTGAAGGGGCGGCAGCTGCTCCACACGACCTACAAGATGTTCATGGCAGCGGCGGGGGTGGAGGGTGAGGGGGGCTGGGGGAGGCGGCGGGGGCTGGGGGTGAGGGGGGTTAAGGGTGAAGGGGGGGCAGGGGGGGCTCTGGGGTCGGAGAGTGGGGGGGTGCCGGGGAGGAGAGAGGGGTGGGGCGGGATAGGGGTGGGGGGGGGTTGGGGGGTCTGGAGGTGAAGGGGGGGCGGGGGGGGCTGGGGGTGAGGGGGAGTGAGGGAGGGTTGGGGGGGGTGGGGGCCGGGGGTGTTAGGGGTTGTTTTGGAGAGGGCGGGTGCTGAGGGGGTTGAGGGGGTTTGGGGGAGGTTGGGGGGGGGTCTGGGGTGGATCTGAGGGGGCTGAGGGGGTTGGGGGTCTGGGGGGTGGTTTGGGGGTCCGAGCTGGTTTTGGGGGTCCCTGTTCTCACCCCCCCCCCCAGTTCTGAGCCTCCTCCTGGGCTGCGTCCACTGGGGTCGCTACGCGAGCGACGGCGTCGGCAGCGCCAGCCTCAAGGTCCTGGGTGCGTGCGAGGCCTCGTGCGACGCACGGGGATGGAGGGGGGGGTGGTTTGATCCTGGGGGGGGGTCACGGCCCTCGTGCGACGCACAGGGGTGCATGAGGGTGCGAGGTCCTCGTGCAAAGCGTGGGGGGTGCACAGGGGGTGCCCATGTCCCCCATGGAGGGGGGGGAACAGTGTACGGGTCCTCGTGCGATGCACGGGGCTCGGGGCCCCCCCGCCGTGCGAGCCCCCCCTCTCCCCCAGCCAAGCTGCTCTTCGCCGTCAGCTTCCTCATCTTCCTCCTGATGCTCATCCTGCTCGGCAAGGGCTTCACCGTCACCAGGTGGGCACGGGGGGGCACAGGGAGCACCTGGGGGGCACCTGGGGGGCACGGGGAGCCACCTGTGATGCAGCTGGGGGGCATCTGGGGGGCACAGGGGTGGCTGGGGGGCACGGGGAGCAGCTGTGGGGTGGCTCTGGGGTAGCTGGGGGGCATGGGGGGCAGCTGGGGGGCACGGGGGGCACGGGGAGCACCTGGGGGGCACGGGGGGGGCAGCTGTGGGGCTCTGTGTCCCCCCCAGGGGCCGCATCAGCGCGGGGGGCTCCGTCCGCCTCTCGGTTTACATCACCCTCTACGGCATCGCCCACGTCGCCCTCCTCACCTATGAGGCCGAGGTGGGACCCCTGGGACCCTCAACCCCCCCAGACCCTCCCCCCAAACCTCAACACCCCCCCAACCCCCCAGTCCCTCTGAATCCCCCCCAGACCCATCTGAGCCCCCAGACCCCCCCAGAGGGGGTATATTTTTGGGGAGGGGGGGAGTCCCAGCTCTCTGACCCCGTGCTCTGAGGTTCGGGGGGGGGGCGGTTTGGGGGGGGGGGCCCTGACCCTGCACCCTGAGGGGGGCATCTTTTGGGGGGGCCCTGTGCCCTGAGCGGGTCATGCCCCCCCAGTTCTTCGACCCGGCGCGGGTGCTGTACACGTACGAGTCGCCCGCGGGCTACGGGCTGATCGCGCTGCAGGCGCTCGCCTTCCTCTGGTTCTGCGCCGCCGTCCTGCTCACGCTCAAGCGCGTCCCCGAGAAGCAGCGCTTCTACCTGCCCTTCTTCGCCGCCTACTCCCTGTGGTGAGCTCCGAGCACACCTGGGCACACCTGGACACACCCGGACACACCTGGACATGCCTAGAGCACACCTGAACACGCCTAGAGCACACCTGGACACACCTAGAGCGCACTTGAACACGCCTAGAGCATATTTGAACATGCCTAGAGCATGCCTGAACACACTTAGAGCATGCATGAACACACCTAGAGCACACCTGGACATACCTGGACTCACCAGAACATGCCTGAACACACCTAGAGCACATATGAACACGCCTAGAGCACAGCTGAACACACCTAGAGTACACCTGAACATGCCTAGAGCACACCTGAACACGCTTAGAGCATGCATAAACACACCTAGAGCACACCTGGACACACCTGGACTCACCACAACATGCCTGAACATGCCTAGAGCACACCTGAACATGCCTGGGACATGCCTGAACACACCTGGACACGCCTGAACACACGTAGAACACATCACAACATGCCTGAACACACCTAGAGCACACCTGAACACACCTGGACACGCCTGAACACACACTCCCCCCCCGACACCCCCATCAAACTTGGCCTATCATCACCCTTGACCCCCCTGACCCCAGATGACTCCCCATCACCCCTGACCCCCCCGCCCCCCCCCATCAAACCTGGCCTCTCATCACCCTTGACTTCCTGTGACCCTGTGACCCCTGACCCCAGGTGACCCCCTGACCCCTGTGACCCCCCAGGTTCTTCGCTGTCCCCGTCACCGCTTTGGCCGCCAATTTCGGGATCCCCAAGTGGGCGCGGGAGAAACTGGTGAACGGGATCCAACTGGGGACCCACCTGTACGCGCACGGGGTCTTCCTGGTGAGACCCCCGAACTGGGACCCCCCCCATCTCTGAACTGGGACACCCCCCAAACCCAGGACCCCCTCCAAACCCCCCTCAAAGCCCCCAAATCCCTGCCCCACTCCCCCAAACTGGGATCCAAATGGGGAACCCCCACCCCGTGCCCCCCCCCCAGGTGATGCCCCCCCTCACCCCCCATGCCCCCTCCCAAGTGATGTTTCCCCCCCTCCAGGTGATGCCCCCCATCACCCCGTGGCCCCACAGGTGATGCCCCCCTCATCCCATGACCCCCCCCAGGTGACGCCCCCACCAGGTGATGCCCCCCTCACCTTGTGCACCCTCAGGTGATGCCCCCCCTCACCCCATGTCCCCCCCTAGTTGGTGCCCCCACCAGGTGATGCCCCCCTCACCCCGTGCCCCCCCCCAGGTGATGCCCACCCAGGTGATGCCCTCCTCACCCCGTGCCCCCCCCCCAGGTGATGCCCTCGCAGGTGATGCCCCCCTCACCCCTTGCCCCCCCAGGTCATGACCCGCCCCTCGGCCGCCAACAAGAACTTCCCGTTCCACGTGCGAACGGCTCAGATCGGGGCCGGGGGGGGCCCGGGGACCCCCAGAAATTCCCGCCCCCCCCCCGCCACGGCTACGGCAACGTCGCCTTCATCAGCGACTCCGTCCCCAACTTCACAGAGCTCTTCGATATCGCCCCCCCCACCGTGAGCGGGGGACCCCGGAACCGGGGGGGACCCCATAAATGGGGGGGGGGGGGCAAACACAGGGGAGGGACCCCAAACTCGGGGGAGGACAATAAAAGCGGGGAAGACACCCCAAAAATGGGGGGAACCCCAAAAACCAGGGGAGGGACCCCAAAGCCGGGGGGATCCCATTAAAGGGGGGAACAGGAGGGGGTCCAAAAATGCAGGGGGATCCCCAAGCCAGGGCGGGGGGGGCACTAAAACCGGGGGGGGCACCCCAAAAAAGGGAGGCGGGGGGGGCTGCAATGGGGAAGACCCCAAAAAAGGGAGGGGGGCAAAAACAGGGGAGGGGAACACAAATGGGGGGAGGTTGTTATGGGGGGGCTGGGGGGAACAAAATTGGTGGAGGAAGGAGGAGACCCCAAAACCCCATCAGGGTTTCTGAATTGGGGGGGGGGGGGGGGCAAAGCACGACCCCCCCCCAAACCATGTGCCCCCCCCCCCCCCCAGATGCGGAAGCAGGGGGAGGAGGAGGCGCCCCCCCCCGGGCCCCTGGTGACGACGACGGATTTCGGGGGGCCCTGCGCCCCCCCCAAGGACGAGCCCCCCCCCCCGCAGCCGCGGGGCCTCCCGGCCCCCCCTTACACCGAGTATTTCAGCGTCCACACGGGGGGGCCCGCGCGTAGCACCTCCCCCCCCCTCAAACCGGGGGGACCCCCAAACCCTGCCCCACGGGGACCCCAAATATCCCCCGGGGACCCCCACCCTGGGGGAGGGGGAGGTCCCGAATCCCCCCCCCCCCGCACCCCAAATCCGCCCAATTTCACCCCAAAACCTCCCCAGGGAACCCCGAATCCGCCCCACGCGCCCCTCTGGCCCCGCGGCCCCGCGGTGCCCCAGCCCTGCCCCCTCCCCCCCCCCCCCCCCTTTCGCCGGGACCGATTTTTGCCAAAATAAAGCGATTGCTGGTGTTTCCGCGGGGGCGCCCGGGGCCGCCAGGGGGGCGCTGTGCCCGCCAGGGGGCGCTGTGCCCGCCCGAGGCCGCCAGGGGGCGCTCTGCCCGCTCCTCTCGCTGCTCCAGCTCCGCCCCTCACGCTCGACTCCGCCCCTCACGCTCGACCCCGCCCCTCACGCTCTGCCCCGCCCCTCACGCTCCCTACCCCGCCCGTCACGCTCGACCCCGCCCCTCACGCTCTGCCCCGCCCCTCACGCTCCGGGCCCCGCCCCTCACGCTCGACCCCGCCCCTCACGCTCAGACCCGCGCGTTCTCCTGCGCCTGAGGAGCGGTCGGGCGGGTGAGGGGGCATGCGGGCCCGGGTCCCCTCCCAGGGGAGCAACAGCGGCCCTATAGGAGCTATATGGGTTCGCCCCGAGCGCACCGGGACGCTCGAGCCCCGTAGGCTGGGCTTGGAGGGCAAGGGGGCGGGAGGGGGGGGCGGGCTCTAAAGTGTCCGTAGGGGCGGGGGGGGTCCTGTAGCATCCATAGGCCCCGGGGGGGCGTGTGTGGCCTACAGCACCCGTAGGGCTTGGGGGGGGCTATAGCACCCATAGGGCTGGCGGGGGTTGGGGGTGTAGCATCCATAGGGGCTGGGGGGGGCTCTGTTGGTTTTGGGGTCCCCTTTCACCTCTCTCTCACAGCCCCCCGCGCTGTGGGCGCTTGGGGTGCTGAGGGGACCCTTCGGGTATTGGGGGGTCCCTATGGATATAGAGGTTTCCTATGGGTTTGGGAATGGTCCCTATGGGTTTGTGGTTTCCCCTCACCTCTCTGTCTCGAAGCCCCCCCCCCCCCGCTATGGCGCCCCCCCCGGCTGTGCTGTGGGCGCTGCTGGGGTCCCTGGGGGTGCTGGGGGCACGTGGGGTGGGCACTGTGAGTATGGGGGGGTTCCTATGGGTAGTTAGGGTCCCCCCTCATCTCTCTCTCTCGCAGCCCCCCCCCCCGCCATGGCGCCCCCTCCCGGCTGTGCTGTGGGCGCTGCTGGGGTCCCTGGGGGTGCTGGGGGCACGTGGGGTGGGCACTGTGAGTATGGGGGGGTTCCTATGGGTAGTTAGGGTCCTTCCTCATCTCTCTCTCTCGCAGCCCCCCCCCCCCCCCGCCATGGCGCCCCCCCCGGCTGTGCTGTGGGCACTGTTGGGGTCCCTGGGGGTGCTGGGCGTGCACGCCGGGGACTGCGCGGGGCGGCGGCGGGTGCTGCGCGGGGGCTCTGGATTCGTCACCGATGGCCCGGGCAACTACTCCGTTAACGGCAACTGCGAGTGGCTGCTGGAAGGTGGGCACCCCCAGACCCAGGGGCAGCCCCAGACCCCATAGGGCACCCCGACCCCTGGCTGGGGCACCCACAAACATTCCAGGGCACCCAAAAACATTCCAAGGCACCCCCAAACCCCTCCCGGGGCACCCAGACCCCCCTGGGCACCCCCAGACCCCATAGGGCACCCAGAAACACCCAGGGGCACCCCCAGACCCCCATAGGGCACCCTGACACCCTGCTGTGGCACCCAGAAACAGACCCTCCCCTGGGGCACCCTCAAACCCCTCCCGAGGCACCCAGAAACACCCAGGGCACCCCCAGACC
>JAUMJM010000124.1:0-145668 GCA_033558235.1 Neomorphus geoffroyi | reverse complement strand
CTCCTCCTCCTCTCCCTCCTCCCTTCTCCCTTCCCCCCCTCCCGCCCCTCCTCCCTGACCCCTCTTTCTCCCTGACCCCCCCTCCTCTCTGACCCCCCCCGCCCCCCCCACCTCCTCCTCCCACCCCCTCCTCCCACCTCCTCCTCCCTTTCTCCCTCCCCCCCTCCTCCCGCACCTTCCTGACCCCCCCCCCACCTTCCTGACCCTTCCTTTTCCTTGCCCCCCCCCAAGTTCTTTCTGACCCCACCTTGTCCCCACCCCACACACACCCACCCCCGCCCCCCCCCCCACTCACGGCTGCGTGGGGCCCATTCGATGACGCGCGTGGGCGCTTGGAGCTCAAAGCTGTGCAGGTCCTCGTACCTGGGGGGGGGGGGGAGGAGGAGGAGGTTGGGGGGGACCACAGGAGGTGGGGGGGGATGGGACGGGGGGGGGATGAGACCCCCAGGTTTCCCTCACAGGCGCAGTGACAGCAGCAGCCAATCCTCCGCCTCCTCCATGGCTGCGCGCAGGGATGACGAAGAGGAGCGCGACCCGCGCGGAGAATTGAGGGTTGGGTTGGGTTGGGTTGGAAGCGGACCCAAAGATCATGGAAATCACGGAGTGGGTTGGGTTGGAAGGAAATTGAAGGATCGTGGGATCATGGAATCTTGGAGTCATGGAATGGGTTGGGTTGGAAGGGAATTCAAGGGACCATGGGAATCATGGAATTGAGTTGGTTTGGAAGGGACCTCCGGGACCGTAGAATCATGGAGTCATGGGATGGGTTGGTTTGGAAGGGACATCAAAGGTCAAGGAATCATGGAATGGGTTGCGTTGGAAGGGAATTCAAGGACCATGGAATCGTGGAATCGTGGAATGTTTTGGGTTGGAAGGGGACCTCCAAGCCCATCCACTTCCATGGGCAGGGACACCTCCCGCGGGATCAGGGGGCTCCAAGCCCCACCCAACCCAACATCCAACACCTCCAAGGATTGGCAGAGGTTGCCCAGGGGTCCCCATCCCTGGAGGGGTCCAAAACCCGGGTGGCCGTGGCACTTGGGGACCAGGTTTGGTTGGCACAGTGGGGTTGGGCTGATGTTGGACTGGCTGAGCTCAGAGGTCTTCTCCAACCTCAACGATTCCATGACCTGTGGGACTGGGTGTTCCCTCACCTCGGCGCGGTGTTGGACCTCCCACCGGAGGTGAACGACCCTGAGGCTTTTGGGGACAACATTGACCCTGGGGTGTTTGTCCCTGTTCCAACAGCGACGGCTCGCTCAAAGTCCAAGATCTGGTCTCCTCCATCGTCCCACCCTCACCTTGGCGTGGGGCCATCCCGTCACCTGACCGTGCTCCTCGTTCTCTTATCTCCTCACTCCTCCCACCGCTCCCCCTTCAGTGCTTGGGTCGATGTTGGTGTCTCCATCGATTTCAATCGGAAAATCCCATCTCCAAGAGGTTTAAGACATCCCGGTCCCACCCAACCATCTCTTCCCGTTGCGATGGATCTCGTTGGGCTTCCCCTGTGCCATGGGAAGGTTCTCGGGGTGCTTTGGGGGGTCTCATTGAGAACACCTGAAGATTGACCACCTGGAGGTGCTCAAGGCCAGGTTGGAGGGGGATTGGAGCCCCCTGGTCCAGTGGGAGGGGTCCCTGGGGGTTGGAACTGGGTGGCTTGGAGATCCCTTCCAACCCAAACCATTCCATGATTCCATGATCTTTGGGGTCCATTCCAATCCAACCCAACCCAACCTGTCCCATGATTCCATGACCTTTGAGGTCCCTTCCAACCCACCCTGGCAAGATGAGGATCCACCCACGCAGAAGGTGAACCCAGGATTTTCAAATCGGGATCTTTTAAATCATCTCGCGCTCTTCTGGTCGTCGATGACTTTTCAGAGGCGGGCGGAGGGTGCCACCTCCTGGGCACGGCGAGAATTGGCCGTGGCGTGGGTGTGACCATGGCTTTACAGTGGACCTGGCCATGGGTCTTGGCCATGGGCTGGGTCATGGATTTTTGGGTGGGTTTGGCTGGAGGTTTAGCCTGGATCTGGCACGGGAACGGCAAACGCTTGCCCACCCCAGGAGCCACCTTCCATCCCAATGCTCCAACATCCCAACGCGTGTCTGGTGTCCATCCCACCCAGTGATGTGGGTGCCTGGTGTCCAGCCCACTCACGATCCCAGTCCCTGGTGTCCATCCCACCCATGATCCTGGTGCCTGGTGTCCATCCCACCCATGATCTGGGTGCCTGGTGTCCATCCCACCCATGATGTGGGTGCCTGGTGTCCATCCCCCACCATGATCCCGGTGCCTGGTGTCCATCCCACCCATGATGTGAGTGCCTGGTGTCCATCCCCACCCATGATCCCGGTGCCTGGTGTCCATCCCACCCATGATGTGGGTGCCTGGTGTCCATCCCCACCCATGATGTGGGTGCCTGGTGTCCATCTCACTCACGATCCCGGTGCCTGGTGCCCATCCCACCCATGATCCTGGTGTCTGGTGTCCATCCCATCGATGATGTGAGTGCCTGGTGTCCATCCCCACCCATGATCCCCGTGCCTGGTGTCCATCCCCACCCATGATCCCGGTGCCTGCTGTCCATCCCCACCCACGATCCTGGTGTCCATCCCCACTCATGATCCCGGTGCCTGGTGTCCATCCCTACTCATGATCCTGATGTCCATCCCCACCCACGATCCCAGTGCCTGGTGTCCATTCCACCCATGATCCCGGTGCCTGTGTCCATCCCTACTCATGATCCTGATGTCCATCCCCACCCATGATCCTGATGTCCATCCCCACCCACGATCCCAGTGCCTGGTGTCCATCCCACCCATGATCCCGGTGCCTGGTGTCCATCCCATGGGAAGGGCTGCTCCCACCTGCCTTGTCATTTCCACAGGCTCACGGAATTCCAGGTTGGAAGGGCCCTCAAGGACCATCTGGTCCAACCTTTTAGGTGATCTATAATTTAAGGAGGTGGCCCAGCACCCTTTCAAGCAGGAGCTTTCAAAGCATCCGGTGAAGAGGACCCCACCACATCCCTGGGGAGATGATTCCAACGCTTCACTGTTCTCGTGGTGAACCATCTCTTTCTGGAACCCAATCGGAATCTCCCCGGCACCAACTTCTCCCCATCACCCCTCGTCTTCTCCGTCCTCTTGGTAGACACGGTACACGGTGACGAGGTCTCCCCTAAGCCTTCTCCCCGCAAGGCTGGAGCAACCCAGTTCATAGAATCACGGAACGTCTCGGTTGGAGAAGACCTTTGAGATCTTCGAGTCCAACCGTCCCCGTCCACTACTCAACCAGCTCCTTGAGTTCTTTCAGCCTTGCTTCGTACGGAAGGTTTCTCAGCCCTCTGATCCATCTTGGTGGCCCTTCCCTTGACCTTCTCCAGCCTGGCCGCATCGTTTCCGCGTAGCTGGGACCGAAACTGGACGTGGGACTCCACGCCGAGGAGAATGGGACAACGACTTCTTCACCTCCTCTGGTGACGCCCTTCTTGATGCACCCCAACACGCTCTTGGCTTTCCTTGCCGTTGCTCACTCAGGTTGAGTCTGTTGTCCACCAAGACCCCCCAGGTCCTTCCGTGCAGATCTGCTCTCTGGCCAGGTGGGACCCGTTCTGAGCTTCACTCCATGGTTGGGTATTCCAAGCTCCGTGAGGTTCCTGCTGCCCCACTCTTCCAGCCTGTCCAGGTCTTCCTGGAGGTCAACTCTTCCTTCTGGAGTGTCACCCTCTCCACTCCACTTGGTGTCAGCTCCCAAACTTCATCAAGGCTGCTCTTGATCCCAGGTCACTTGTGAAGACCTTCAACGGCGTTGGGTCCAGTATCGGTCCCTGGGGAGACCCCAGCTTCTAAACTGGTTGCCGGTTGGAGAACGACCCGTTTACCACCACCCTCTGGGTACAGCCTGGTCCGTCGGTTCCTCACCCACCGCACGGACCCCTCGTCTAAGGCTGTAGAAGATCAGTTTCTCTAGGAGGACGCTGTGAGGAACCGTGTCAAAAGTCGTGTTTTAAGGGAGAGGGACTTCAAAACAGAGGGAGGAGAAGGAGGAGGAGAAGAGAGAGGTCCCGGCCACAACCCCCACCCCAAAAGGAGATGAGGTGCAAGATGTGGATTCAGGGGGGTTGGCACTGCCTGGTCCCCATGGGCTACTGGCCATGGCACCCAAGAGCCGCTCTTGGATGATTGTCCTCGTTGCCAAGTCCCCTCCTGGCTGCTCGTGGGTCGAGGGGAGGCGAGAGGGTCCAGCAGAAGCTCCAGAGCTGGTGGGACCCTCGTTGGGTGCTGGAGATGCGGGGCTGGTGCAGCTCCCCGAGGGGTGACCCTCTGGTGGGCAAACCTGCGGTGGGAGTGGAGAGCGAAGGCTGAGTGAAGGGGAGGGGGCGGCCACATCTGTCCCCATCCCACCTTGCAGGGGACACGTGTGGGGTGGCCTCGCCGTGCGTGCAGGCGTGTGGCCGTGGCCCCAAGCTGGGGTGGTGATGGGACAACCTCCTCCTCCTTGTCCCCATCCCACTTTGAAGGGGACATGAGGGGGGACCACTGTGCATCCGTGTCCCCAAGGTGGGATGGTGATGATGACATTGCTTGCCCCATCACCATCCCACCCTGAAGGGGACACAAGAGAGGGGACCACTCTGCATCCATGTCCCCAAGCTGAGGTGGTGATGGGACAACCCACGTCATCATCTTCCACCTCCTGCTGCCACCTCTGTCGCCTTCCCACCTTGCAGAGGGCACATGTGGGGTGGCATCACCGTGCGTGCACGCGTGTGGCCGTGTCCCAAGCTGGGGTGGCGAGGGGACAGCGGTGGCTGCGGGCAGGGGACGGACACTCACCCGATGTGCCAGGTCTCGGGCTCAGACGTTTCGCAGGAGCTGGGGACAGAGAGAGGTCCCCGTTAGTCCTCGCCCTTCTCTGCGGCTCCAGCGGCTCCAGGCGTTGGGACCAGAGGAGCCGCAAAGCAAAGCTCAGGAGGGCCCTGGAGCAGGACCTGGCACTTGGCCTCGTTGAACCTCATGAGGTTCGCATGGTCCCACCTCTCCAACCTGTCCAGGTCCCTCTGGATCCACTCCTTCCCTCTGAGTTCATCCCTTTCTTCTGGATCTACTTCATCCTTTTGCATCTACCTTATCCCTCTGGATCCACCTCTTCCCTCTGGGTCCATCCCACCCCTCTAGGTCCACCTCTTCCCTCTGGCTCCATCTCCTCCCTCTGGATCCATCCCTTCCCTCTCCATCCCTTCCCTCCGGCTCCATCTCCTCCCTCTGGATGGCAGTGGTCAAGGTCCATGGGTGGAAGGGGGCAGCAAGGATGACGTTCCTTGCTCAGGGACCACCCTTGGAGGCCCATCAGGTGGTGCAGAAGGACCCTCTCGTGTGTGCGTCCCCTCCCCTCGAGTCACTCACGGTCAGCGGGTCGGTGGCAAAGGCAGCCACGCTGCTCCTCATCTCGTTCTCGTTGCCCCGCAGGGGGATGAGGGACACGTTACCCAACCTGGAGTCCTGCTGCGACCGCGACGCCCGCACCTTGGAGCTCTCCGAGGGCCACAGGGCCCCACCGTGCTGGGGACAAGGAGGGACAGGCTTGGAAGACACAGGGGAACCAGCTTCACCTTCCCCACCCACCCGAGGACTTCTTCGCCCAGGATCACGGAATGGGTTGAGTTGGAAGGGACCTCCAAGCCCATCCAGTTCCATGGGCAGGGACACCTCCCACTGGATCAGGGGGCTCCAAGCCCCACCCAACCCGGCCTTGGGCACCTCCAGGGATGGGGCAGCCACCACTGCTCTGGGCAACCTGGGCCAGAGGAAGCTCCTCTGGATCAGGATGGACTTCCCTGGAGCCCCTTTCCACACTGGAAGCTGCTCTAAGGTCTCCCCACAGCCTTCTCCTCTCCCGGCTCAACAACCCCAGCTCTCCCAGCCTGGCCTCGCACAGGAGCTGCTCCAGCCCTTGGATCATCTCCGTGGCCTCCTCTGGCCTCGCTCCAACAGCTCCAGGTCCTTCCTGTGCTCAGGACTCCAGAGCTGGACCCAGGGCTGCAGGTGGGGTCTCCCCCGAGCGGAGCAGAGGGGCAGAACCCCCTCCTCACCCCCCTGGTGCCACCACGTTGGACGCAGCCCAGGACACGGTTGGGTCTCCAGGCTGGGAGCGCTTGGTGTTGGCTCACATGGAGCTCCTCAAGGCCAGGTTGGATGGAGCTTGGAGCCCCCTGACCCAGTGGGAGGTGTCCCTGCCCCTGGGACTGGGTGGGCTTGGAGGTCCCTCCCAACCCATCCCGTGGTTCCCACCAGCACCCCAAGTCCTTCTCCTCAAGGCTCGTCCCTTCCCATTCTCCACCCAGCCCAGATCTGCGGGTGGGGTTGCCCCAACCGGAGGGTGGTCGTATCTAGGGATGCTTGGCTACCACGAAGTGGTTCTGCTAGCCAAGCTTCGCTCTTGGTTGCCACCTCTCAACCCTGTTGTCACCTACTTGCACGTGGAGGAAGGTGGCGAACCACTCCCGCAGATCGGCTTGGGTGTCGCAGCAGAGGTACCTGTGGACACACGAGGTCAGCGTGGTGGGACAGGTGCTCCTGTCCCTGCTGCGGGGACACCCTGCTGATCCAGGTGTTCCAGGTTCTCCAGGAGCTCCAGGTTCTCCAGGAACTCCAGTTGCAGGGACACCTGGATGTTCCAGGTGCTCCAGATTCTCCAGGTGCTCCAGGTGCAGGAACACCTGGCTACTCCAGGAGCTCTTGGGGACAGAGTCAGAACCCGAGCTGCTGCCACCCCACTTTTGGGACACCTGACTGCTCCAGGTGCTCCAAGTTCTCCAGGTGGTCCAGGGACATCTGGTTGCTCCAGGAGCTCTTGGGGACACAGTTGGAACCTGAGCTCCTGTCACCCCACTTGTGGGACACCTGGCTGTTCCAGGAGCTCCAGGTTCTCCAGGTGCTCCAGGGAAATGAAGGTGCTCCAGGAACTCCTGCCACTCAACTTTTGGGACACCTGGCTTCTCCAGGCGTCCTTCAGGATGAAGGTGGGACCTGCACTCCTGCCCTGCCCAAGGTTTTCCAGCTCCCAGGTGACAAGGGTGACAACCAGAAGTCCCCAGTGGGATCCTGAGCTCATCCTTGGCTCCTCAGCCAGGTTGTGCCCACAGAAAGCCCCATCTCCATCCCCACGTTGAGCCCAACGTCAGCTCTGGAGAGCAACCACCCAAGCCCCGCGTCCGTCTGTCCCAGGGGATGGGTTTGGTGTCCCCGTGTCCCCCTCGTCCCTTACCATTGCTGCTTCTCGTGCTTCTCGGTTTCGTAGAAGACCGTGAAGCCCCAGCTGGAAGCGGAGAAGGGAGAACGTGAGGAACAACCTTACAGGTTCTCCTGAACTTGCTGCCAGGTATCCAAGCAACCATGAAACCCCCTTCGTCCATGCAACACCCCTCCCTGCAACCCCCCATCCCTGCAACCCCCCACCCCTGCAACCCCCCATCCCTGCAAACCCCCCACCCCTGCAACCCCTCATCCCTGCAACACCCCTCCTTGCAACACCCCTCCCTGCAACACCCCTCCCTGCAACACCCCATCCCTGCAACCCCCACCTCTGCAAACCCCTCCCTGCAACCCCCCACCCCTGCAACCCCCCACTCCTGCAACCCCCCCATCCCTGCAATCCCCCCTCCCTGCAACACCCCCACCCCTGCAACCCCCCCATCCCTGCAACACCCCTCCTTGCAACACCCCTCCCTGCAACTCCCACCTCTGCAAACCCCTCCCTGCAACCCCCCCATCCATGCAACCCCCTCCCTGCAACCCCCCACCCCTGCAACCCCCCCATCCCTGCAATCCCCCCTCCCTGCAACACCCCCACCCCTGCAACCCCCCCATCCCTGCAATCCCCCCTCCCTGCAACCCCCCACCCCTGCAACACCCCATCCCTGCAACACCCCCTCCCTGCAACACCCCCACCCCTGCAACACCCCATCCCTGCAACCCCCCACCCCTGCAACCCCCCCACCCCTGCAACCCCCCCATCCCTGTAATCCCCCCTCCCTGCAACACCCCCACCCCTGCAACCCCCCATCCCTGCAATCCCCCCTCCCTGCAACCCCCCACCCCTGCAACCCCCCACCCCTGCAACCCCCCCACCCCTGCAACCCCCCCATCCCTGCAATCCCCCCTCCCTGCAACCCCCCACCCCTGCAACACCCCATCCCTGCAACACCCCCTCCCTGCAACACCCCCACCCCTGCAACACCCCATCCCTGCAACCCCCCACCCCTGCAACCCCCCCACCCCTGCAACCCCCCCATCCCTGCAATCCCCCCTCCCTGCAACACCCCCACCCCTGCAACACCCCATCCCTGCAACCCCCCCTCCCTGCAACCCCTCATCCCTGCAACCCCGTCCTTGCCCCCCCATCCCCTCCTTGCATGCGCACACGCACACACGTAATCACACGCACACGCGCTGACGTGCATGCACACACCCACATGCGCTGGCACGCACTTGTGCCCATGCACTCGAATGCTCACACATGTGCATTTACCTGCATGCACACGCATGCACACGCTGACACGCGCAGGCACGTCACACACGCACACGTCCACGGCTCGCTGCCACGCAAGCAGGCTATGCATGCCCACATGCACACGCATGCACACGCACGCGACCTACGGACATGCATGCACCCACCACACGCCGGCGTGCTCGCATGTGGTCAGGCGCGACCATGCGCACGCTGACACGCACCTGTGCAGCTGCATGCACTCACATGCAGCCACGCACACGCGTGCACACAGCTGGCTGACGTGCGTGCAAACACCCAATCGCATGCGCATGCACACGGGCACACACGTACACAACTCAGACACGCATGCACACCCATGCATGCACACGCGTACACATGCATTCATACGCATGCATGCATGCACACATGCACTCACATGCACATATGCGCTTGCACACACATGTACACAGCTCGCAGACACGCATGCGCACATGCACACACATGCACACAACCTGCTGGCATGCACACACACACGCACGCACACATGCATGCATGCACCCAAATGCACTCACGTGCATGCACACACTCACACGCGTACCCAGCTCGATGACACGCGTGCCTGCACCCACGCATGTGCACACACGCGCCCCTGCACTGAAATGCACACACACGCACACAGAATGCACGCACGCTGACACGCGTGCACACCCCCCCACGCGCTCACATGCACACGCGCACGCAACTCGCTGCCACGCATGCGCGTGCACACATGGACACAGGTGCATGCAGGCACTCACACGCATGCACTCACATAGAGGCACTCACACGCATGCACACACACGCATGCACACACGTGGCGCCCGGCCCCCGCGCTGGCCCCAGGCTGCAGAAGCGTCCTGCATGGCTGCTCCGACAGCTGGTGGCGAGAGGCACGGCCAGCAGGACACGAGAGCCAGCAGCCACCACTGTCCCTGTCCCTGTCCCCATCCCCATCCCCATCCCCATCCCCATCCCCATCCCCATCCCCATCTCCATCCCCATCTCCATCTCCATCTCCATCATCTCCATCCCCATCTCCATCTCCATCCCCATCTCCATCTCCATCTCCATCATCTCCATCCCCATCTCCATCTCCATCTCCATCTCCATCTCCATGATCTCCATCCCCATCCCCATCCCCATCTCCATCTCCATCTCCATCTCCATCTCCATCATCTCCATCCCCATCTCCATCTCCATCCCCATCTCCATCTCCATCTCCATCCCCATCCCCATCCCCATCCCCATCCCCATCCCCATCTCCATCTCCATCTCCATCTCCATCTCCATCATCTCCATCCCCATCTCCATCTCCATCCCCATCTCCATCTCCATCTCCATCCCCATCCCCATCTCCATCTCCATCTCCATCCCCATCCCCATCCCCATCTCCATCCCCATCCCCATCCCCATCTCCATCTCCATCTCCATCTCCATCTCCATCTCCATCCCCATCCCCATCCCCATCTCCATCCCCATCCCCATCCCCATCCCCATCCCCATCCCCATCTCCATCTCCACTCCACCCCACCCCACCCCACCCCCACTCCCAGGACACCGTTTTGCGTCTCACCACGTCGGTGGCCGGAGCTTTTTCTTAATGCCCAGGTAGACCTTCAGGTTCCTGACGGGCCACTCCTTCTCGGGTTTGTGGCTCTGCAGCAAGAGATGGACCATGTTGGCGACTCCCAGGCCCATCCCCACCCTCTCCATGCCACAGCGATGCCAGGATGGACCTTTCCCCTCTGCCACCAGGGAGGAGAAACCGTAGGGTTTGGGTTTGCCGAGGGTGAAGGTGAAGACCAGGATGGAGCAGAGGAAAGGGCAGGATGGGTGCCCATCACCCCTGGAAGAGGTCTCTGTGGTGGGATCTACTAGAGATGGTCCTGGTGGCCTCCAGAGCTGGGATCAACGCTGGGATCATGATCCCATGATGGGATCTCAAGATCTTGGCACTGGATCACGTTGCTCCCCCATGGGGACACCCACATCACCACCACCACCCCCCCACCCACCTTGGCATCATGGCCAGGGCAAGAGTCACCCAGCTCCCTGTCCTGAGCACATTCCCAAACATCCCACTAATGACACGGCAGGTGGGTGAAGATGGGGTCCCCAGCCCCTTGGTCCCACCTAGGTTGTTCTGGGCTCCTCCCTACGTCGGAGCATCCTTTGGGGTTCTCCCTGCACTGAGCAGCGTCCCAGGAGGAGGCACAGGACAAAGTTGGGTCATGGAATCGTTGGAAGGGACCTTCAAGCCCAGCCAGTTCCATGGGCAGGGTCACCTCCCACGGGATCGGGGGGCTCCAAGCCCCATCCAACCTGGCCTTGAGCACCTCCAGGGATGGGGCAGCCACCACTGTTTCCAGTAGAAGCTTCCCTGGAGCCCCTTTCCACACTGGAAGATGCTCCAAGGTCTCCCCACAGCCTTCTCCTCTCCAGGCTCAACAACCCCAGCTCTCCCAGCCTGGCCTCGCACAGGAGCTGCTCCAGCCCTGGGATCATCTCCGTGGCCTCCTCTGGCCTCGCTCCAACAGCTCCAGGTCCTTCCTGTGCTCAGGACTCCAGAGCTGGACCCAGGGCTGCAGGTGGGGTCTCCCCCGAGCGGAGCAGAGGGGCAGAACCCCCTCCTCACCCTGCTGGTCCCACCACGTTGGACGCAGCCCAGGATACCCTTGGATCTCCAGGATGGGAGCGCACGTTGTGGCTCATGTGGAGCTTCTCAAGGCCAGGTTGGATGGGGCTTGGAGCCCCCCGATCCAGTGGAAGAGGTCCCTGCCCATGGGACTGGGTGGGCTTGGAGGTCCCTTCCAACCCAACCCATTCCATGATCCCAAGGGTTGCCCAACACACCAAGGGGATGGAACTGGATGGGCTTTGAGGTCCCTTCCAAACCATTCCCTGATTCTCCCGGCACGTCAAGTCCTTCTCCACAAGGTTCCTCCCAATCCAAGGATCATTCTGGATGTCCTGGCGTCACCTCCTTCCCCAAGGGCTCCGTTCCGAGGGTTCCAAGCCCTTCAGCTCCCTCTCCTCTCCCCCAGGACCTCCCTGAACCCCAACACTTGGTGACCCCTCCCCCAAAAAAGCCACCGGCTCACAAGCGTCGGGACTTACAAGAGCCCAATCCAATGCCCGCGGGATGGGGGAGCCACCTCAGCCCATCCCAAGCTCCTGGAGCAAAGGGCACCCCCAAAGTGGACCATCCTGGGGGTGCAAAGTGGTGCCCACGGTTGGGATTGGATTTGGGGTTGACCCTGGGCAACCTTGTAAGGGCAGAGGGCACTGAGACCCCCGCCGGCACCCGCTGAGCCCCCTCTACTCACGCTCTCCAAGTTGGGGGTCCCGAGCTTCAGGCTCTGCGTGACAGAGGACGGGGTTAAAGCGGGACGAGGAGGAGCGGGCAGCGAGGTGCCAGGGTGGGGGGTGGCACCAGGGAGATGGGGGAAGGATGAGAACTTGCATGGAATCAGGGGTGGGGCTGGAGCTTCGCTGGGCAAGAAATGGGTTTGGGAGAGTAAAGGAGGAGCCACCTCCACCCCTGCATCCTCTGTCCCAGTGATGCCACCTTCACCTCTGCACCCTCTGCCCCGGTGATGCCACCTCCACCCCTGCATCCTCTGCCCTTGATGCCACCTCCACCCCTGCATCCTCAGCCCCAGTGATGCCACCTTCATCCCTGCATCCTCAGCTCCAATGATGCCACCCCCACTCCTGCATCCTCTGCCCCTGGGATGCCACCTTCACCCCTGCATCCTCTGCCCTGCGATGCCACCTCCACTCCTTCATCCTCTGCCCCTGTGATGCCACCTCTGTCCCCGCATCCTCGCCCCTGCGATGCCACCTCCATCCCTGCACCCTCTGCCCCTGCGATGCCACCTCCACCCCTGCACCCTCTGCCCCAGTGATGCCACCTTCACCCCTGCATCCTCTGCCCTGCGATGCCACCCCCACCCCTGCACCCTCTGCCCCTGCGATGCCACCTCCACTCCTGCATCCTCTGCCCCTGCGATGCCACCTTCACCCCTGCATCCTCTGCTCCTGCGATGCCACCCCCACCCCTGCACCCTCTGCCCCTGCGATGTCACCTCCGTCCCCGCATCCTGTGCCCCTGGAAAGCAGGAGAAGGAAGGGGAAGGAAAGGACCGAAGGGGAAAGGGAAGCAAGGGGAGGGGGGGGGGGAGGGGAAGCAGGGAAGGAAAAGGAAGAAAAGGATCAGAGGGGAAGAAAGGGAAAGGGAGGTGAAAGGAAGGGAATCAGGGAAAGGAAGGGGAAGGAAAGGATTGGAGGAGAAATAAAGGGAAGCAGGAGAAGGAAAGGAAAGGGAAGGAGAAAATCAAAGGGGAAAGGAAGGGAAGTAGGAGAAGATCAAAGGGGAAGGAAAGAGAAGGAAGGGGAGGGAAATAAAAGGAAGGGGAGGGAAGCAGGAAAAGAAAGAAGGAGGGAAGGAAAAAAGAGGAAGGAAAGGGAAAGGGAAAGGGAAAGGGAAAGGGAAAGGGAAAGGGAAAGGGAAAGGGAAAGGGAAAGGGAAAGGGAAAGGGAAAGGGAAAGGGAAAGGGAAAGGGAAAGGGAAGGCTCACCCGCACTTCCTTGTAGAGCCGCAGGCAGGTGTGGTTGAGGATGAAGTAGCGGTCGTGGAAGCCGGTGCTGAGGCCGAGTCCCAGCAGGTTCCTCTCCTCCCGGAACTTCATCATCCCGTGCTTGCAGTCGCCCACTCTGCTGGCTGAGGGCACGGCCGTGAGCGGCTCCGGCTCCACAGGGGGCTCCCCGGAAGGGTCTGGGGTGCAGCCGGACCCAGCACCCAGCCGTGGTCCCATCTCAGGGGGCTCCCAGCCCCCTGATAACCAGGTTGGTGCCCCCCCTGCTTGTGGCCCCGGGGGCGGGGGAGACCTTTGCCTGAGGGGGTCACGGTGGGCAGGACAGGGAGCATCGTGCCCACCCAGTGCTGGCAGGGACCCTGTGCTGGGCACATCGCCATCTCTGTGCCCATCCCCAGCTCCATCCCCCTCCTCATCCCCATCATCATCTTTGACCCTTCCCTGGCTCCACATCCATCCCAGCCCCATCTCCACCTCCATCTCCATCTCAGTCCCCATCCCATCCTTATCCTCATCCCTTCCCATTCCAATCTCCATCCCCATCCCCATCTCCATCTCCATCCCCATCCCCATCCCCATCCCCATCCCCATTCCCATCCTCATCCCCATCCCCATCCCCATCTCCATCTCCATCCCCATCCCCATCCCCATCCCCATTCCCATCTCCATCCCCATCCCCATCCCCATCCCCATCCTCATCTCCATCCCCATCCCCATCCCCATCCCCATCCCCATTCCCATTCCCATTCCCATTCCCATTCCCATTCCCATCTCCATCTCCATCATCTCCATCTCCATCCCCATTCCCATCTCCATCCCCATTCCCATCCCCATCCCCATCCCCATCCCCATCTCCATCTCCATCCCCACCGCATCCCACCACATCCCACGTCACCCCATCCCACCCCACCCCGTTCCCACCCCCTCGCCACGCCATTCCCGTTCCTCACCGAGGTAGACCAGCATGTTCTCCATGGCCAGCTGCTTCTTCACCACCAGGAAGCTCTCGGTGCCCAGGCCATGCAGGATGGGCAGGACCTTCTCTGAGTAGTGCAAGGGTCGTTCTGGGGGGCACAGGGAGAGGGGTCAGGCAGCGTTCCCGGGGACCGGAATCCACCATGGGCTGGGGGTCATGCCTGCCAGGAGGATGTGATCCCATGGGGATGGAGTGGGATGGGGTGGAGTGGGGATGGGGATGGAGATGGGGATGGGGATGGGAATGGGGGTGGGGATGGAGGTGGGGATGGAGGTGGAGTTGAGGATGAGGATGAGGATGAGGATGGAGTTGGAGATGGGGATGGGGGTGGGGATGGAGATGGAAATGGAGATGGAGATGGAGATGGAGATGGAGATGGAGATGGAGATGGGGATGGGGACGGGGATGGGGATGGGGATGGGGGTGAAGATGAGGGTGGGGATAGGGATGAAGATGAAGACAAAGATGAGGACGAAGATGAAGATGAAGACCAAGATGGGATGGGATGGGATGGGATGGGATGGGATGGGATGGGGACAGGGATGAAGACGAAGATGCAGATGGAGATGAAGATGGGGTGGGGACAGCATTGGGAATACCAAAGTCCCTGAGCAGACCTCCCAGGCAGCACCATCCCCTTTTAATTGACCTCATCCCCCAGCGCTGCTGTTTAGGAATTGTCCCTTGGGCAGGTGACCTTTGCCCACGGGAAGGCGGCTGAGGAACCATCGCCCACGTGGGTCGGAGTTGCGAAACTCCTGCTTTGCAAACCCGGCCTTGCGAAACTCAAACTCGCGCTGAGGTATCGCAAACACCCCCACGCGGAGAGGGCGAGGCGGGGGTCTCGCAGCCGTTTGCAGGTGGACGTTCCATTTTTAGCCTGAGGAACCTTTGATTTTTGAGGGGCCACTTTCACTGCTGCCTACGAGCACCCCAGAACTTCTCCTTCGGTGCTTGGAGCCCCCACATGCCAACACCAAGACTCAGTTTGGAGACGAACGTTGAGTTTTAGGTGGCACAGCCTGAGGAACCTTTGATTTTTAGGGGCTGGGTGGTGCTCAGCTGCTCCAGAGCCGAGGTGGGAAAGCAGCACCCACTCTTTGCAGAGGACGACCCTAAGCTTGGGGTCACCAAGGTCCAAAACATCTCATGAGGAGCTGTCAGAGCACTGCCGGGCTCAGCACCCCTGCCAAATCACGAGGACCAGCAGGCAGGGGTCTCATCCTGCTCACACCAAGATCTCACTGCTGCCTATGGGCACCCCAGAACTTCTCCTTTTGGTGGCTGCAGACCCCAGACCACCTCAGCAGACCTCAAAGGCATTTGAACCCCTAAGCATGGAGACCTTGGCCCAAACCTCCAGCCCATCTGCAGAGCTTGGCCAACTGCAACCCGGATGCAAGGAGCAAAGTTGCAGCATTGTAGTTGTCCTCCCCCGGAGCACCTGGAGCCCATCCCAGCATTGCTCCATGGTGCAATCCCCATGGGCACGTCTTGTCCCCATCTCCATCTCCATCCTCATCTCCCTTTCCAAGCCCATCTCTACCCCTGTCTCCATCTCAGTCTCTACCCCATCTCCATCTCCACCCCAATCTCCATCCCCATCTACATCTACATCCACATTTCCACCACGTCCCTATCTCCATCCACACATCCGTCTAAATCCTTATCTCCATCTCCATCCACATCTTCATCTCCATCCACATCTCTACCTCCATCTCCACCTCCACCTCCATCTCCATCTCCATCTCCACTTCCATCTCCACCTCCACCTCCATCTCCATCCACATCTCCATCCACACCTCCATCTCCATCCACACCTCCATCTCCATCCACATCTCCACCTATCTCCATTCCAATCCCCATCCTAATCCCCATCCTTATCCCCATCCCATTTCCATCCACGTCTCCATCTCCATCAACATTCCCACCTCTATTCCAATCCTCGTCTCCTTCCCCATTTCCACCTCCATCCCCATCTCTCCATCTCAATCTCCATCCCTACCCTCATCTCCATCTCCATCCACATCTCCATCCCCATCCTCACGTCCATCTCCACCTTCATCCCCATTCCCAAATCCATCCCCACCACCGTCCCTGCCCCCGCACCCACCTGCCTCCTCCCTCTCGTTCACTTCGAAGCAGCTCCAATAATCCTTCTCCTTCGTGACGATTTTCCTCCTGTCCAGGATCTCGAAGGCGAGCTCCTCAGCTGTCATGGTGGCCGGGATCTGGCAGGGATGGACAGGTCTCCATCAGCCTCTTCCTGGGGCTCTGCCACCCTCGTGCTGCAGAGGTGCCAGCTCAGAGGATCCTCTCGTGCCACCACAGAGGTTTGGGCACGCAACGGGTCCCCTCAGTGCCCACCTTGATGTGCTGCTCTGCCTCGGTCTTCTTCTCCTCCAGGTAGACGGTGCAGATGAAGTCCCCAGCTTGCTGGAGGACATCAAGAAACCATCTCAACCTTGAGCTCTGCACTCCTGGGCTAAATCCCCCCAACCCAGGATGCCTGGGGCATCTCCAGGAGATGCCGGAGCAGGCGGTGGAGGCCCTGTATGAAGAAGAAGGTGCCTCAGGAAGGTCCCCACATCCAGGACCCACCTGCGTCCCACTGGACGCTGCCTCCCGCATCTTCATGATGGCCATGATCTCGTCCTGCTGCTTCTTCATCTCTTGGTCGTTGACCTGCCAAGGTAGAGACGCCCAAGGTGCCACCAGGGCTGAGCAGACCACCCTGAAGTCCCACTGCAGAAGCAGACATGGGTGCTGGCACCTCCAGGCTCAGTTGGTCTCCAGGGACATGGACCTCCTTCCCTGCATCTCCCAAGCAAGAACAGCAGATCCACTTTCCTCCTCCTTCTTCTACCTCCCCATTCCCTGGGAATGTTCACCCATCGCCCTGATCTCCCCAGAGCAGCACCCAATGGGGTGGAACCTACATTGAAGATCTTCACGTAGTGGCTGATGAGGTCCTCCACCACGCGTCCTGCCTTGTAGTCCTTCCCATCTGTCTGGAAGAGCGTGGGCCCGAAGACGATGGCCAAGTTGTGTGTGTTCATCTGGTTCTCCCCGGAGAAGCGCTGGACCCTGCGGGGAACCTCGTTATGGTTCCTGCCCTGGAGACTCCCCAGGACCTCAAATGGGATGGGAAGCTTGGCTTTGGAGACAGCTTGACCTCAAATCCCAGTCCTCTCCTTGCCTGGGATGTGGCCTGACCCAAGGAATGAGGGTTATCCTCCACCCCACAGCCTCCTCCATCCCTGTTCTCATATCCACCTTCATCCCCATCCTCATCTCCACCCCCATCTCCACCTTCATCACCACCTCTATGCATGTCTCCAACCCCATCTCCACCTTCTTCTCCATCTATGTCTCCACCTCCACCTTCATCTCCATCTCCATCCCCATTTCCACTCCCAACTCCATCCCCATCCTCATCTCCATCCCCATCTTCACCTCCAACCCCATCTCCACCTTCATCCCCACCCCCATCCACATCTGCACCTTCATCTCCATCTCCATTCCTATTCTCATCTCCACCCCATTTCCATCCCCATCTCTGTCCCCATCCTCATCTCCACCCCAACCTCCCCCCCATCTCCACCTTCACCCCCATCCCCTTCTCCACCCCATCTCCTTCCCCATCCCCATGTCCACCTTCACCTCCATCTCCACTCCCCCGCCCATCTCCACCCCACGGGGACTCAGGGGTGTCCGTACCCCACACCCAGGCCGTACCGGAAGAGGTGGTTGATGAGCGCCTTCAAGGTTGCCCGGTTCACGGTGGGGAGGTTGCCCAGGAGCCGCCGGTACTCGCTGATCTTCTCCTCCTCATCCTCCAGCGCTGCAAGAGGGCCACGAGGGGGAGATTAAGTCCCACCACACCTTCTCCATGTCCCACCTGGGACCTTCCTGTCCCATCATGGGGGTGGAAGATCTCAGCTCCACGAGAAGCATCCTAGCAGTGGAACATCCCAGCTCCATGGGGCTGGAGCATCCCAGGGCTGGAGCATCCCAGCTCCACAGGGATGGATCATCCCATCTCCATGGGGCTGGAGCATCCCAGGGCTGGAGCATCCCAGCTCCACAGGGATGGATCATCCCATCTCCATAGGGCTGGAGCATCCCAGGGCTGGAGCATCCCAGCTCCACAGGGATGGATCATCCCATCTCCATGGGGCTGGGGCATCCCAGGGCTGGAGCATCCCAGCTCCACAGGGATGGATCATCCCATCTCCATGAGCTTGGAGCATCCCAACTCCACAGGGATGGATCATCCCATCTCCATGAGGGTGGAGCATCCCAACTCCACAGGGATGGATCATCCCATCTCCATGAGGTTGGATCATCCCATCTCCATAGGGATGGATCATCCCATCTCCATGAGGTTGGAGCATCCCAAGGCTGGAGCATCCCAACTCCACGGGGCAGGACCATCCCAGCTCTACAAGACCAGAGCATTGCAGCTCCAAAGGGAGGGAGCATCCCACCTCCCTAGGGTTGGAGCACCCCAGCTCCGAGGGCACAGACCACTCCAGCTTGGTGGAGCCAGAGAATCCAAGCTCTGGATCATCCCAGCTTCACAAGGTGGAAGCATCCCAGGCCTGGAGCATCCCAGGGCTGGAGCATCCCAGCTCCATGGGCTCAGAGCATCCCAGCTCCATGAGGACAGAGCATCCCAGCAGTGGTTGGTTCATCCCGACTCCAGAGGGCAGGAGGGCTCTACAAGAGCGGAACATCCCAGCTTCGAAGGGAGGGAGCATCTCATCTTCATGGGGCTGGAGCATCCCAGCTCTGGGAGACTGGAGCACTCCAAGTCCATGAGACTGGAGCACCCCAATTCCATGGGCCCGGAGCACCCCAGCTTGATGGGACCAGAGCATTCCAGCTCTGCAAGGATGGAGCATCCCTGCCCCACAGTGTGGAAGCATCCCAGCTCCATGAGACTGGATCATCCCAGATCCACCAGGTGGGAACATCCCAGCTCCACAAGGTTGGAGCATCCCAGCTCCACAAGGTGGAACCATCCCAGCTCTCCAAGGCTGGATCATCCCAGTTCCACAAGGTTGGCGCATCCCAGCTCCATAGAGCAGGACTATCCCAGCTCTCCGAGGCTGGATCGTCCCAGCTCCACAAAGTGGGACTGTCCCAGCTCCACAAAGTGGGACCATCCCAGCTCTCCAAGGCTGGATCATCCCATCTGTCAAAAAGCAGGAGCATCACAACTCCATAGGGTGGGAACATCTGACACCAGAACATTCCAGCTTTGTGAGACTGGAGCATCCCAGCTCCACGAGGTGGGAACATCCCAGCTCTCCAAGGTTGGATCATCCCAACTCTCACAAAGCAGGAGCATTCCAGCTCCACAGGGCAGGACCATCCCAGCTCTCCAAGGCTGGATCGTCCCAGCTCCACGAGGTGGGAACACCCCAGCTCTCCAAGGCTGGATCATCTCAGCTTCACAAAGTGGGAAGATCCCAACTCCACGTGGCCCCACCGAGCCAGCCAAGGAGAGCACCTGGGATCCGGATGTTCTCCACAAACCACGCAGCCCGGAGGAGTGGACAGGTGATCAATGCCCCCCACCCAGGTATCCCCAATGTTCCCTCCAGCAGAACCCGACACCCCATCTCCGTTCCATCGCCACCCTCCTCCCCCGGACTCACCTGTTGCCCTCAGCCAGTCCTGACCCCACCGCCTGGTGAAGAGTCCGTCCCCGAGCTCGCGGAAGAAGCGTTTGAGGGTGTTGGCGACGTCGTCCACGTGGTGCTCTCCCTCCTTCAAGCGGACGCTGCGGGCGTCCCGGCGCAGCATCTCCAGCAGGTTGGTGGTCTTGGAGTTCTGCCCACTCTTGCGGTAGATGCCTTCAGACGTCAGCCCTGCGGCAGAGACGGAGGCGGTGAAAGCCTCACCATGGAACCACGGAATGGGTTGGGTTGGAAGGGACCTCCAAGCCCACCCAGTCCCACGGGCAGGGACCCCTCCCACTGGATCAGGGGGCTCCAAGCCCCACCCAACCTGGCCTTGAGCACCTCCAGGGATGGGGCAGCCATAACCTCCTTGGGCAACCTGGGCCAGGGTCTCCTCACTCTCATCATGGAGAGTTTCTTCCCGATGTCCAATCTAAATCGTCCCCTTCCAGTTTAAAGCCGTTCCCCCTCATCCCATCACTCCAGGCCCTTGGAAAAATCATCTCCCCAGCTTTCCTGGAGCCCATTTCAGGTACTGGAAGCTGCTGTGAGGTCTCCCTTCTCTCCTCCAGGCTGGACCACCCCAACTCTCCCAGCCTGTCCTCACAGCAGAGGTTCTCCAGCCCTTGGATCATCTCCGTGGCCTCCTCTGGACCCGTTCCAACCATTCCGTCTCCTTCTCACGTTGGAGATTCCAGAACCGGACACAGGAGTCCAGGTGGGAGCAGAGGAGAGGGGGAGAATCCCCTCCCTCCACCTCCTGGCCACCTCCTTTTGACGCAGCCCAGGTCGCGGTTGGACCTTTTGGGCTGCGAGCGCACGTTGCCGGCTCACACGGAGCTTCTCGTCAACCACGGAGGGAGCCACCACCCATCGTGCCCACCCATGAAATGCTTCTGGCACGGAGCCCGCGCCGTGATGCTTCCCACCCCGCAGGTGCTGCCGTGACCACCAGGGAGCCACCGGCTGGAGGCCAAGCTCTGCTCCAGCTGGAGGTGTCCTGAGGCAGCTGGAGAGGACCTGGTGTCAGGAGCTCATGGGTGGCACCACCTACCACACTGGGTGATGTAGTCGACGCAACGGTCCACCAGCAGCGGGACGTCGGCTTCTGTCAGCTGCTGCTCCGCCAAGGTGTCCCCCGAGCTGCCCGCAGCCTTCTGGATGGCGTGGACCCAGCCCAGGAAGTCCAGCTTCCTCTCCCCCTGGATGTAGAGCGTCCTGCCGGGAACGCCAACATCAGCGCTGGGGCTGAACCCCACTTTTGGAGCCTCCCAGGTGATGCTGGTGGGGTCCCATCAGCTCTGGGACGCGGCTGTTGCCCTCCAAGTGCTTTGCTGATGTCACACGATGGGGACAACGGGATGGGGGTGACAGCGGTGGCCCCACCAGGACAACCAGGTCTCCCCCATGGTGGAACAAGAAGCCCAAGCCCCAAAGCACCCCAAAATCTGCACCAGGAGCCCCGCTTGGCCCAGCAAGGAGCAGCTCCAGCTCCAAATCCTGGGGGGCAGCAGGGTTGGGTTTATGTGCTGGGAGAGCGTCCTGCACCCCCACCCCACCTCCTGCACTCCCACCCCACCTCCTGCACCCCCACCCCATGTCCTGCACCCCCACCCCAGATCTTCATCCCCACCCCACGTCCTGCACCCCCACCCCACGTCCTGCACCCCCACCCCACCTCCTGCATCCCCCATCCCATATCCCACATCTCCACCTCCCATCCCATATCCCACATCCCCCACCCCACCCCCCGGTCCAGCGCTGGACATTGAGGTGGGATGGGATGGGGACATCACGAGAAGGTGGGTACCAGACCCCCCCCCCCACCCCATCAGCCAGGTCTCTGTCCCAGCCTCCAGGTGCAACCACAGATGCATCCCCCACCCCCGCCTCAGTTCCCCCAGCAGCCAGAGGTACCCCCAGCAGGTCTCCACTGACCCCCCCAGACCCTCCAGGCCGCTCTCACCTCCTCCTCTCCACCAGCACCAGCACCTCGTTGTCTCCCTGGATGGCTGGAAGGGAAGGTGGAAAATGCTTCACCCTTGGGAATATGGGGTGTCCTGGCCCCCTCCAGCCCTGCCCGCTGCACCAGCAGGTCCAGTTCCAACCCAAATGGGACAAGGACCACCTTTCCAGGATGAGGAAGAGGATGGAGAGGAGGCAAAGCAGCCACATCCCACTTGGTGGAGGCACCATGAGCAGCACCCACCACCCAAGACCACCAAACCCATCTTGACTTGGTGCATCCAGGCTGGATGACGCCCGGTTCTGGCTGCTCAGGGCAGGATTTGGGGGGGGGGTCACCTTCCTCTCCTCAAGGTCCAGGGATGGGGAAGAGGATGGAGAAAAGGAAAAGTGGTCACATCCCGCTTAGTGGTGGGACCATGAGCTCCACCAGAGCAGCACCATCTCCAACCCCATCTTGACTTGGTGCATCCAGGCTGGATGACGCCCGGTTCCGGCTGCTCAGGGCAGGATTTGGGGGGGGGGGGTCACCTTCCTCTCCCCAAGGTCCAGGGGTGGGGCAGAGGCTGGAGAAGAGAGGGGCACTCACAGAGCTCCTGCAGCTTGCGCAGCTGGAGAGGTTCCTGCCGCTCGCTGCCCTCCAAGCAGACGTGGAGCGCGGAGCCGGCGAGCGCGAACCACCCTTCCTTGGCCCTCTCCAAGTTGAGGCCATCCTTGTAGAACAAGCGCCCGATCCGCTCGAAATCCAGAGCCAGGAGCTCCTCGGCGCAAGGGTGGACGAAGGACTGGGTCATGGAGAAGAGGGATCCATCACCCGTTGAGGCTCCCAGGTGCCTTCAGCACCCACCACCGCCCTTAACCCATCGCGTCCCACCTTGGCGATGGATTTGAGCCATTCCCGAGCGGAATCCGGGCTCTCCAAGCCGAAGAGGTAGAGTCGCTCCGATTCGATGTAGACCTCGAAGGTGTTCTCGAACCTGTGGGAAGGAGGGAAAAGAGAGCTTAGGATGGAGCTCCTTGGGTGTCAGGACGTTCCAGGGAGGGAGCTGCAACTGGAGCTGCTGGTGGCTGATCCCATCTGGGGTCCCACCAGCGCGTCTTGAGGTGCTCCAGGGTTACAAAGGGTTAAAAGGGGTAAAAAGGGGGTTTAAAAGGTACAAAAAGGGAGTTTATGAGTAGTCACAAAGGGGTTAAAAAGGGGGTTAGAGAGGGGTTAAAAAGGAGTTAAAGAGGGGTAAAGGGGGTTAAAATGGGTTAAAAAGGGGGTTACGAAAGGGTTACAAAGGGGTTAAAAAGGGGCTGCAAAGGGCCTGCAAGGAGGTTACAAAGGGGTTAAAAATAGGTTGCCATGGAGTTACAATTGGTTAAAAAGGGGTTAAAAAGGGGTTGTAAAGGGGTTAAAGAGGGGTTAAAAAGGGGGGGTGCACAGGAGTTGGAAAGAGCTTTAAAGGGGGTTGGAAAAGGGTTAAAAAAGGGGTTAAAAGGAGTTTAAAAGGGGTTGCAAAGGGGTTAAAAAGGGTTGGAAAGGGGTTAAAAAGGGGTTAAAAAGGGGTTAAAAAGGAGGTTACCAAGGGGGTTAAAAGGGCTTTGAAAGCAGTTGGAAAGGGTTTAAAAAGGAGGCTACAAAGGAGTTAAAAAGGGGTTACAAAGAGGCTGGGAAGGGGTTAAATAGAGGTTAAGAAAGGATTGCCATGAGGTTAGAAAGGGGTTAAAAAGAAGTTACTAAGGGGTTGGAGAAGTGTTAAAAAGGGGGTTACAAAGGGGTTAAAAGGGGACTACAAAGGGGCTGGGAAAGGGTTAAAAAGTAGTTCAAAAGGGTTACAAAGGGGTTAAAATGTGAGTTACAAAGGGGACTAAAAGGGGTTAAAAGGGGTAAAAAGGGGTTAAAAATAGAGATACAACAGGGTTAAAAGGGAGTTACAAAGGGGTTAAAACGGATTAAAAGGGGTTAAAAAGGGGTTAAAATGGGGGGTTAAGAGGGGTTAAAGGGGGCTTAAAGGGGTTAAAGGGGTTAAATTGGGTTAGAGGGGGTAAAAGGGGGTAAAAAGGGGGTAAATTGGGTTAAAGGGGTTAAAAAGGGATTAAAAGGGGTTAAAGGGGGGGTAAAAAGGGGGTAAAAGGGGGATAAAAGGGTGTAAATAGGGTTAAAAAGGGGGTAAAAGGGTTAAAGGGGGGTAAAAAGGGGGTAAATTGGGTTAAAAAGGAGTTAAAGGGGAAAGGGGGTAATAAAGGGTTAAATCAGGTTAAAAACGGGGTACAGGGGTAAAAAGGGGGTAAAGGGGTGTAAAAAGGGGGTAAATCGGGGTAAAAGGGGTTAAAGGGGGTAATAAGGGGTTAAATTGGGTTAAAGGGGTTAAATTGGGGTAAAAAGGGGGTAAGGGGGGTAAAAAGGAGTTAAAGGGGAACGGGGGTAATAGAGGGTTAAATTGGGGTAAAGGGGGGTAAAAGGAGGGGTAAAAGGGGGGTAAAAAGGGGGTAAATCGGGTTAAAAAGGGGTTAAGGAGGAAAGGGGGTAATAAAGGGTTAAATCAGGTTAAAAACTGGGTAAAGGGGTAAAAAGGGCGTATAGGGGTTAAATTGGGTTAAAGGGGTTAAAGGGGGGTAAGAAGGGGGTAAAAAGGGGTAAAAGGGTGTAAATCAGGTTAAAAGGGGGTAAAAGGGTTAAAGGGGGTAAAAAGGGGGTAAAAAGGGGGTAAAAGGGGGATAAAAGGGTGTAAATCAGGTTAAAAAGGGGGTAAATTGGGTTAAAAAGGGGTTAAAGGGGAAATGGGGTAATAAAGGGTTAAATTGGGGTAAAAGGAGGGGTGAAAAGGGAGTAAAAGGGGTAAATCAGGTAAAAAAGGGGCTAAAGGGAAAGGGGTAATAAAGGGTTAAATTGGGGTAAAGGGGGGTAAAAGGAGGGGTAAAAAGGGGGTAAATCGGGTTAAAAGGGGTTAAAAGGGGTTAAAAGGGGTTAAATTGGGGTAAAAAGGGGGTAAAGGGGGGTAAAAAGGGTGTAAATCAGGTGAAAAGGGGGTGAAGAGGGGGACGGAGGGGGTAGCCGGGTATGGCAGGGGCTGAGGGCTCCCGGTGCCGGGGGCGCCGTACCCGTGGGCGTGGGGCGCGTTGTTCACCACGCACACCATCTCGGCCGCCTTGACCTCCCCGTTGGGCGCCGCGTGCCGCTCGCTCTCGAAGTAGCTGAGGACCCCGTCGCGCAGCGAGCACCAGCGCCGGCTGAACTCTGCCAGGAGCACCATGGTGCCAACACACCCAGGTGGCCCGACGGCGCCCGTTGGTGGCCCAACAACCACAGTCCCAACCCCGGTCCCAACCGTGGGCCAACAGCACCCATTGGTGTCCCACCAACCACGTCCCACCAGCCCTGGGTGGCCCGACGGCACCCGTTGGTGGCCCACCAACCACGTCCCACCAGCCCCGGGTGGCCCAATGGCGCCCGTTGGTTGCCCACCAACCACAGTCCCAACCCCGGTCCCAACTGTGGGCCAACAGCACCCATTGGTGTCCCACCAACCACGTCCCACCAGCCCCGGGTGGCCCAATGGCGCCCGTTGGTTGCCCACCAACCACGTCCCACCAACCCTGGGTGGCCCAACGGCACCTGTTGGTTGCCCACCAACCACGTCTCACCAGCCCTGGGTGGCCCAACGGCACCCGTTGGTTGCCCACCAACCACATCCCACCAGCCCTGGGTGGCCCACCAGCACCTGTTGGTGGCCCACCAACCACTTCCCACCAGCCCCAGGTGGCCCAATGGCACCCGTTTGTTGCCCACCAACCACAGTCCCAACCCCGGTCCCAACTGTGGGCCAACAGCACCCATTGGTGGCCCACCAACCACATCCCACCAGCCCCGGGTGGCCCAACGGCACCCGTTGGTTGCCCACCAACCACGTCCCACCAGCCCTGGGTGGCCCAACGGCACCTGTTGGTTGCCCACCAACCACGTCCCACCAGCCCTGGGTGGCCCGACGGCACCCGTTGGTGGCCCACCAACCACGTCCCACCAGCCCTGGGTGGCCCAACGGCACCCGTTGGTGGCCCACCAACCACAGTCCCAACCCCGGTCCCAACCATGGGCCAACAGCACCTGCTGGTGGCCCACCAACCACGTCCCACCAGCCCCGGGTGGCCCAACGGCATCTGTTAGTGGCCCACCAACCCCAGTCCCAACCCCAGTCCCAACCGTGGGCCAACAGCACCTGTTTGGTGGCCCAACAGCACCCACTGGTGGCCCAACAACCATGTCCCATCAGCCCCAGGTGGCCCAATGGCACCCATTGGTTGCCCACCAACCATGTCCCATCAGCCCCAGGTGGCCCAATGGCACCCGTTGGTTGCCCACCAACCACAGTCCCAAACATGGTCCAAACCATGGTCCCAACCATGTCCCACCAGTCCCAGGTGGCCCCATGGCATCCATTGGTTGCCCAACAACCACATCCCACCAGCCCCAGGCGCCTGTTGGTTGCCCATCAACCATGTTCCATCAGCCCCAGGTGGCCCAACGTCGCCTGTTGGTTGCCCACCAACCACATCCCCCCAGCCCCAGGTGGCCCAAAGGCCGCTCAACCAGCCCCTCCAGAAGGTCTTTCAGGGCCGATCCCACCTCCCTGGACCCTGACTCCGTGGAATCACGGAACGCCTTGGTCGGAAGAGACCTCTGAGATGACCGAGTCCAACCCCACGCGTCCTCTGCTGAGCCTGATCCCCGAGCTCCTCATCCTGAATCCACCCAACTTCCGACCCCCCAGGGATGGCGACTCCACCACTTCCAGGGCCGGAGAACCCTTTCCATGGAGGAATTTCTCCCGGTGTCCAACCTCAACGTCCCCATGGGCAACAGGAGATCCTTTCCTTGTCCCATCCGCTGCGACTTGGGAGAAGAGCCCAGCACCCACCCCTTGGTCTTGTCTCAGCCCACGGATCCAGCCTGGCCAGGTCCCTCTTCAGATCCTCCAGCCCATGGATCCAGGTTCTCCAGGTGCCTCTGGAGACCCTTCCTGCTCTTGGCCCATGGATCCACATTCTCCAGGTCCCTCTGGAGACCCTTCCTGCCCTTGGCCCATGGATCCAGCCTGGCCAGATCCCTCTGTAGATCTTCCAGCCCATGAATCCAGGTTCTCCAGGTGCCTCTGGAGATCCTTCCTGCCCTTGGCCCAGGGATCCAGGTTCTCCAGGTCCCTCTCCAGACCCTTCCTGCCCTTGGCCCATGGATCCAGGTTCTCCAGATCCCTCTGGAGACCCTTCCTGCCCTTGGCCCATGGATCCAACCTGGCCAGATCCCTCTGTAGATCTTCCAGCCCATGAATCCAGGTTCTCCAGGTGCCTCTGGAGACCCTTCCTGCCCTTGGCCCATGGATCCAGGTTCTCCAGGTCCCTCTGGAGATCCTTCCTGCCCTTGGCCCATGGATCCAGGTTCTCCAGGTCCCTCTGGAGACCCTTCCTGCCCTTGGCCCATGGATCCAGGTTCTCCAGATCCCTCTGGAGACCCTTCCTGCCCTTGGCCCATGGATCCAACCTGGCCAGATCCCTCTGTAGATCTTCCAGCCCATGAATCCAGGTTCTCCAGGTGCCTCTGGAGACCCTTCCTGCCCTTGGCCCATGGATCCAGGTTCTCCAGGTCCCTCTCCAGACCCTTCCTGCCCTTGGCCCATGGATCCAGGTTCTCCAGATCCCTCTGGAGACCCTTCCTGCCCTTGGCCCATGGATCCAACCTGGCCAGATCCCTCTGTAGATCTTCCAGCCCATGAATCCAGGTTCTCCAGGTGCCTCTGGAGATCCTTCCTGCCCTTGGGCCAGGGATCCAGGTTCTCCAGGTCCCTCTCCAGACCCTTCCTGCCCTTGGCCCATGGATCCAGGTTCTCCAGATCCCTCTGGAGACCCTTCCTGCCCTTGGCCCATGGATCCAACCTGGCCAGATCCCTCTGTAGATCTTCCAGCCCATGAATCCAGGTTCTCCAGGTGCCTCTGGAGACCCTTCCTGCCCTTGGCCCATGGATCCAGGTTCTCCAGGTCCCTCTGGAGATCCTTCCTGCCCTTGGCCCATGGATCCAGGTTCTCCAGGTCCCTCTGGAGACCCTTCCTGCCCTTGGCCCATGGATCCAACCTGGCCAGATCCCTCTGTAGACCCTCCAGCCCATGGATCCAGGTTCTCCAGATCCTTCAGTAGATCCTCCAGCCATGGACCAAGGTTCTCCAGGTGCCTCTGCAGACCCTCCCTACCCAACGAGCCCCCGGGTACCTTCCTGCCCCTTGCGCTCCGTGATGGGCTTGGCCATGGACGGGGTCTTGTAGAGGAACCCATTGTGGGTGACGGCGGGCGGGGGCATCAGGTAGGGCTTCTCCTCGCTGCTCCTCACCTCCAGGCGCGGCGTCTCTGCCAAAGGTGGGACAACCGGTCACAGGGGGGGGGGGGGGTGAACCTCTCCAAACACCCCCCCCCAAGTGATGCTGGTGGGGTCCCATCAGCTCTGGGACGCGGCTGTTGCCCTCCAAGTGCTTTGCTGATGTCACACGATGGGGACAACGGGATGGGGGTGACAGCGGTGGCCCCACCAGGGCAACCAGGTCTCCCCCATGGTGGAACAAGAAGCCCAAGCCCCAAAGCACCCCAAAATCTGCACCAGGAGCCCCGCTTGGCCCAGCAAGGAGCAGCTCCAGCTCCAAATCCTGGGGGGCAGCAGGGTTGGGTTTATGCGCTGGGAGAGCGTCCTGCACCCCCACCCCACGTCCTGCACCCCCACCCCACGTCCTGCACCCCAAACCCGGATCCTGCACCCTCACCCCACCTCCTGCACCCCCACCCCACATCCTGCACCCCCAACCCAGATCCTGCACCCCCACCCCACGTCCTGCACCCCCAACCCGGATCCTGCACCCTCACCCCACCTCCTGCACCCCCACCCCAGATCTTCATCCCCCACCCCACGTCCTGCACCCCCACCTCACGTCCTGCACCCCCAACCCAGATCCTGCACCCCCACCCCACCTCCTGCACCCCCACCCCACGTCCTGCACCCCCAACCCAGATCCTGCACCCCCACCCCACGTCCTGCACCCCCCACCCCACATCCTGCACCCCCACCCCAGATCTTCATCCCCCCCAAATCCTGCACCCCCACCCCACGTCCTGCACCCCCACCCCACCTCCTGCACCCCCCACTCCACGTCCTGCACCCCCACCCCACGTCCTGCACCCCCACCCCAGATCTTCATCCCCCACCCCACATCCTGCACCCCCACCCCACGTCCTGCACCCCCACCCCAAATCCTGTACCCCCACCCCAAATCCTGCACCCCCACCCCACACCTTCATCCCCCCCATCTTCATCCCCAACCTCAGATCCTGCACCCCTCACCCCAAATATTCATCCCCCCCCAGATCCTGCACCCCCCACCCCATATCCCTCACCCCACATCTTCACCCCCCCACCCCACCCCCCTGCACACCCGCACCCCGAACACCGAGGTGGGACTGGGACGGGATGGTGACACCATGAGAAGGTGGGAACCGCACTCCCCCACCAACGAGGTCTGTCCCAGTCTCTCCCAGTCTCTCCCAGTCTCTCCCAGTTGCCCAGTGCTTCCATGGGAGAGGAAAGTCCTGGTCCCCCTGCCTCTGCCCCAGCCTCTCGGTGTCCCCCTGCCTCGGTTTCCCCCCCGGCGAGAAGCATCCTCCAAAGATCCAGCAGAGATGGGGCGCAGGGACCCCCCCCGAAGCACCCCAGCTCGGACCAGGAGGCTTCCCAGAACTCCAGAGACCACCAGCGCTGGCTCCACATGGATCTCATTGACCCCACCAGTTCCCGGACTCCGGAGACGCCTTCTAGAGTCAAATCCTGGAGGAACGAGCTCGGGGCTTTGGGTTTCTCCAGCTCCTGGAGGCCTCAATGCTCTCCCAGACCCCTCTTTGTGCTGACATGGCTGGAACAGCCCCAACCTTGGCCAAACTCCAACTTCCGTGGTTCCGCGCGCGGGATGGACTTGGCTGCCGTGGCCGGGAGGGAGGTGACAACCCTGGCCAGATCCACCACGCCTCCATCCCAGCTGTCCCGGAGCTTTCCAAGGCCGGAGGTTCACCCCGCGCGTGTTTAGGGCAACGGATGGATCCCATGGGAATCATCAGCCCACCCGGAGCGGGACACGGCAGGGTGGGGGCAGGAGGGGGCAAGGTCATAGAATCATGGAATGGGTTGGGTTGGAAGGGACCTCAAAGCCCACCCAGTTCCAACCCTGCTGGTGTGTTGGTCAACTCTTGGAATAATGGAATGCATTGAGGTGGAGAGGACCTCCAAGCCCATCCGATTCCATGGGCAGGGACCCCTCCCACTGGATCAGGGGGCTCCAAGCCCCATCCAACCTGGCCTTGAGCACCTCCAGGGATGGGGCAGCCACCACTTCTCCAGGCATCCTGATCCACTGGAAGCTTCCCTGGAGCCCCTTTCCACACTGGATGCTGCTCCAAGGTCTCCCCAGAGCCTTCTCCTCTCCCGGCTCAACAACCCCAACTCCCCCAGCCTGACCTCGCACAGGAGCTGCTCCAGCCCTTGGATCATCTCCGTGACCTCCTCTGGCCTCGCTCCAACAGCTCCAGGTCCTTCCTGTGCTCAGGACTCCAGAGCTGGACCCAGGGCTGCAGGTGGGGTCTCCCCCGAGCGGAGCAGAGGGGCAGAACCCCCTTCTCACCCCGCTGGTGCCACCACGTTGGACGCAGCCCGGGATCCCGTTGGGTCTCCAGGCTTTGAACACATGTTGGTGGCTCTTGGTGAGCTTGTCCTCCCCCAGGACCCCAAGTCCTTCTCCTCGGGGCTGCCCTCAGCCCATCATGGATCTCCAGGTCGGAGGGGACCTCAAGGACCATCTGGTCTAACCTTTTGAAGGGGCTGCTCTCCAAAATGGTCCAACCCCTCTGATCCTGGGGGAGATGTTGGAGGTGGGGGCTACCCTGCCTGGAGAGGGGGGTGCAACCCAATGCTAACGGAGATGCCTACAACGTGACAGGATGGTGCCTGCAGCACCATCCTGCAACCCCAGAGGAGCGCTGTACCCGGCTGGGAAGGAGCCTTCTTCCATGGTGTCCACCCAAGGGGGCTCCCCAAAACCCTTCTCCTGGGGTGCACAGAGCTCGGGTGCTCCAAGCACCAGGATACAGAGGTGGGACCACCTCAAAGCATCCCTGTGTGCCTCCCAGGACATCCCAGTGGTGGCTTGAAGCCCATGAAGGCTTCATCCCTTACCTGAGGTCTTGTTGTGGAGCAGGAACTCCATCTGCAGCCTCTGCCCGCTCTTCTCAGCCAGCGCGAGGGGCGTCGGGCACTGGGGGTCCCCGGTGGCACAGGTCACGGCCGCCCCACAGAAGAGCAGAGCTTGGGTCTCCGCCAGGTCACTGGTGGTGACGGCCGCGCACAGCGCCTGCGGCAGAGCCAGGACGGGGTGGGGGGGTGAGGCTGGACGCTCTCAAGGAGGGGAAGATCCTCAATGAGAAGCCACCACGGCTCCTTTAATGGGGTGGCAGCGTGGTGAGGACCCAGACCCCAACTCTGTGAGCGACCAGACCCCAACTCCACCAGCAACCAGACCCCAACACCAAGAGGAACCGGATCCAACTCCACCAGCAACTGGACCCCAATTCCACCAGCAACCGGACCCCAACATTAAGAGGAACCAGACTCCAACTCCAAGAGGAACTGGACCCCAACTCCGTGAGCAACCAGACCCCAACTCCAAGAGGAATTGGACCCCAACATCAAGAGGAACCGGACCACAGCTCCGCGAGCTACTGGACCTCAACTCTGTGAGGAACCGAACCCCAAATCCAAGAACCAGACCACAATTCTGCAAGCAACAAAGACCCCAACTCCGTGAGCAACTGGACTCCAAATCCATGAGCCACCAGACCCCAACTCTGTAAGCAACCGGACCCCAACTCCGTGAGCAACCGGACCCCAACTCTGTGAGCAACCAGACCCCAACTTCGTGAGCCACCAGATCCCAAATCCAAGAGGAACCAGACCCCAACTCTGTGAGCAACCGGACCCCCAAATCCACAAACAGACCCCAACTCCATGAGGAAACAGATCCCATCTCCAAGAGCAACCGGACCCCAAATCCGTGAGCCACCAGACCCCAAATCCGTGAGCAACTGGACCCCAAATCCATGAGCCAGACGCCAACTCCGTGAGCAACCGGACCCCAACTTCGTGAGCCACCAGACCCCAAATCCAAGAGGAACCGGACCCCCAAATCCACAAACAGACCCCAACTCCATGAGGAAACAGATCCCATCTCCAAGAGCAACCGGACCCCAACTCCATTAGCAACCGGACCCCAAATCCGTGAGCCACCGGACCCCAAATCCGTGAGCCACCGGACCCCAAATCCGTGAGCAACCGGACCCAAACTCCAAGAGGAACCAGACCCCAACTCCAAGAGGAACCAGACCCCAACTCAGCGTCCCGGCTGCCTGAGCAGGACAAAGGAGTTTGGAAGTGGGAGAAGAAGTTTGGAGCAGGCGGAGAATTCCCTCCCTCAAGGAGCCCGGGTGAAGTCATCCGGCAGCGGGGCGGGACGGACGCGGAGCGGAGAAGAAAAACAAACAAGCCCACATGCGAATTCCCGCAGCCTCCAGCTCCTCGACAAACACGGCGGAGCCTGGTGGAACGGCTGGAATGGTGGGATGACCTTCCTTGAACCGGTGGTGCTGAGCTCCAGTCCAGCACCATGAGGGGACTCGGAATGAGTGACGTGGCCAGGGGTCGTGGAATCATGGAATGGGTTTGGGCTGGAAGGGATCACAAAGATCTTGGAATCATGGAATGGTTTGGGCTGGAAGGGATCGCAAAGATCTTGGAATCATGGAATGGTTTGGGTGGGAAGGGTCCTTAAAGCTCATACAGGTCCATCCCCCTGGTACCTGGGCCAGCCCTTGGAATCATGGAATGGGTTGGGTTGGAAGGGACCTCCAAGCCCATCCAGTGCCACCCCCTGCCATGGGCAGGGACACCTCCCGCAGGATCAGGGGGCTCCAAGCCGCATCCAACCTGGCCTGGAACACCTCCAGGGATCATAGAATCATGGAACGGTTTAGCTGGAAGGGACCTCAAAGCCCATCCAGTTCCACCTCCCTGGTGTGTTGGACAGCCCTTGGAATCAAGGAAGAGTTTGGGTGGGAAAGGACCTCAAGGCCCATCCAGTTCCAACACCACTCCAGCCCCATGCTGCACCCCAACATCATTCCCAAGCCAAGGAGAGATGATTCCTGGTGGGACTTGGCTGTGGTAGGGGGGGATCTTAGGAGGAAATGTTCTCCTGTGAAGGTGGGGAGGCCCTGGCCCAGGTTGCCCACAGAAGCCATGGATTCTCCATCCCTGGAGGTGCTCAAGGCCAGGTTGGATGGGGCTTGGAGCCCCCTGATCCAGTGGGAGGTGTCCCTCTCCATAGAACTGGATGGGTTTTGAGGTCTCTTCCAACCCCAGCCATTCCATGACTCCACGATCCCACCTCAGACCAGGCTCTACAGCCTGGAAATGGAGCTTCTCATGCTCCATCCCACGTGTAACCCTGTCCCCGCAGCCCAATTGTCCCTCCTGGAGACTCCCCAGGCTTCCAGCTTGGGTTGCACAGAGGGGACGTAGGATGTGCCACGTGGTGGGACGGGCAGCGATACCACGGAAGGGATGGTGGGCCACCACCCAGCTCCACACACAACCCGCACCCCAAAACCACCTCCAGATCCCATCTGAAGACCACTTCCCACCCAGATGGGACCTTTGGGAACACCACTGACCCTGTTGAGCTCCTCCTGGTTGCCGAAGAGTGGGTGGTAGCGTCGGTACTTGCCCTCCCGGTATTTGGCGATGAGGAAGCGTCTCCTCTCCTGGCTGCCACTGGTGGGGGTGATGGCTTCACTGGGGGGAACGTTGGCGGCCCAGAACTGGTTGGCCATGGCGTTGCCAAGCTGGTGGAACAGCTGTGAGGACAAGAACAGGTCAATGTGATGGCGGTGTTGGCAGAGGGAACGTCATGAGGTGTGGAGAGGACTTCTTGGGGGGGTCAGGAGGGGTCTTTATTGGATTGGAGGACGTCGCCGAGCTGGTGGAAGGGTGATGGAGATGATGGAGACGATGAGGATGGTGGGGGTGATGGGTGTTGGAGATGGAGATGATGGAGATGATGAGGCTGATGACAATGATGGGTGGTAGAGGTGATGAGGAGGGAGATGATGAGGAGGATGGGTGGTGGAGATGAGGATGATGGGGATGATGGGTGATGGAGATGGAGATGATGGAGATGATGGGTGATGGAGATGATGGAGATGATGGGAATGATGGGTGGTGCAGATGGAGATGATGGAGATGATGAGGATGATGGGGATGATGGGTGGTGGAGATGGGGGTGATGGATATGATGGGGATGATGGGTGGTGGAGATGATGAGGATGGAGATGGGGTGATGATGGAGATGATGAGGATGATGGGTGATGGAGACGTTGGGGATGATGGGTGATGGGGATGATGGGTGATGGAGATGGAGATGATGGAGATGATGGGTGGTGCAGATGGAGATGATGGAGATGATGAGGATGATGGGGATGATGGGGATGATGAGTGGTGGAGATGGGGGTGATGGATATGATGAGGATGATGGGGATGATGGGTGGTGGAGATGATGAGGATGGAGATGTGGATGGAGATGGGGTGATGATGGAGATGATGAGGATGATGGGTGATGGAGACGTTGGGGATGATGGGTGATGGGGATGATGGGTGATGGAGATGATGAGGATAGTGAAGATGATGATGAGGATGAGGAGTGAGAAGGACGAGGAGTGAGGACCACAGGTGGGCAGGACACAGGAACCCCCACCCTCTTCGGGCACGCAAGGCTGCTCCCACCCACCCAACAACTCAACCCCAACATCTGGCAACCTCCACAACCACCAATCCCCTCCTTCCAGCCCTGGAAATCCACATCTGGAGAGCAGTCACCAGCTGTGGGCAAGGGAGGTTGGGGAGGAGGATCTAAAGGGCTTCCCATGGCTCCTCTCCATCCCAAGTGAAGCTCAGCCTGGAACTGAGCACCAGGGGTTTCATCCGGTCTCGGGGAGCCCCGCATCACCCAAAGCTCTTGAGATGACACTGGGAGGGAGGAGCTGGAGAAGATGGGGTGGTGGCAACCAAATGAGGGGTCCGGGGCAGCCCTCCTGGAGAAGGGGGAGGGGAAGAGCAGCAGCTGGAAGCGTTTGGGGACCTGGGGAGCAGGAGGAGGGAGCTCCAGCGGGTGGGACGCCAAGAAGGAATGCGGCCGGAATAAAATAGAGCGAGGTCAGCCAGGATCTGCTGGAGGGAAACGGGTCTGGTGACCAATCCCAGCTCTGGCTGCACCGACATTGGAGTATTGTGACCAGTTCTGCAGTCTCCAACATGGGAATGAGATGGAACAGAGGAGGGTCTGGAACCGGTCCAGAAGGTCCAGGTTTCCATCATCTATGAAGATGATCCAAGGGCTGGAGCCCCTCTGCTATGGAGACCCACCCGTGTCCTGGGCTGCGTCCAACGTGGTGGCACCAGCGGGGTGAGGAGGGGGTTCTGCCCCTCTGCTCCGCTCGGGGGAGACCCCACCTGCAGCCCTGGGTCCAGCTCTGGAGTCCTGAGCACAGGAAGGACCTGGAGCTGTTGGAGCGAGGCCAGAGGAGGCCACGGAGATGATCCAAGGGCTGGAGCAGCTCCTGTGTGAGGACAGGCTGGGAGAGCTGGGGTTGTTGAGCTTGGAGAGGAGAAGGCTGTGGGGAGACCTTGGAGCATCTTCCAGTGTGGAAAGGGGCTCCAGGGAAGCTGGGGAGATGATTTCTGCAAGGGCCTGGAGTGATGGGATGAGAGGGAACGGCTTTAAGTTGGGACGATTTAGATGGGACATCAAGAAGAAATTCTTCAGGATGAGGGTGGGGAGGCCCTGGCCCAGGTTGCCCAGAGCAGCGGTGGCTGCCCCATCCCTGGAGGTGTTCCAGGCCAGGTTGGATGGGGCTTGGAGCCTCCTGATCCCATGGGAGGTGTCCCTGCCTGTGGAACCGGCTGGGCTTGGAGGTCCCTTCCAACCCAACCCATTCCCTGATTCCTCCATGCTGGTGGCCAAGTTTGGCCCATGGGGGATCTCCAGCACCTCCAAAGTCATCTCCCCATGGACAAGTGAACACCGTCGGTCCACGGCAGGGGGACACAAGGGCTACTTGAGTGGGTGCTGGCTGTCCACACACCGTGGAGAAGAGGAGGAACGGATGCTGGATGTCCCCTCCCCAGTGGGCCCCCAGCACCGCATCGCTCTGAGGGTCTTGGATTGGGCTAGAAGAAACCCTTCCATGCTCCTCTGCTCCCCGGCCTCCAGCGAGTGGACGCACTGGAATCACGGAACGGTTTCGATTGGAAGGGACCTCAAAGCCCGTCCAGTTCCAACCCCATGGTGTGTTGGCCAGCCCTTGGGATCATGGAAGGGCTTGGTGGGAAAGAACTTCAAAGCCCACCCAGTTCCAGCCTCACTGCTTTGACCAAGGTGCAGGACCTGCAACTGGTGTGGTTGAACCTCATCCCGTTGGTCTCAGCCTACGGATCCAGCCTGGCCAGGTCCCTCTGCAGATACTCCAGCCCATGGATCCAGGTTCTCCAGGTCCCTCTAGAGACCCTTCCTGCTCTTGGCCCATGGATCCAGGATCTCCAGGTCCCTCTGTAGATCCTTCTTGCCCTTGGCCCACAGATCCAGCCTGGCCAGGTCCCTCTGGAGATCATTCCTACCCTTGGCCCATGGATCCAACGTGGCCAGATCCCTCTGGAGACCCTTCCTGCCCTTGGCCCATGGATCCAGGTTTTCCAGGTCCCTTTGGAGACCCTTCCTGCCCTTGGCCCAGGGATCCAGGTTCTCCAGGTCCCTTTGGAGACCCTTCCTGCCCTTGGCCCAGGGATCCAGGTTCTCCAGGTCCCTTTGGAGACCCTTCCTGCTCTTGGCCCATGGATCCAGGTTCTCCAGATCCCTCTGTAGATCCTCCAGCCCATGGATCCAGGTTCTCCAGGTCCATCTGGAGACCCTTCTTGCCCTTGGCCCATGGATCCAGGTTCTCCGGGTCCCTCTGGAGACCCTTCCTGCCCTTGGCCCATGGATCCAGGTTCTCCGGGTCCCTCTGGAGACCCTTCCTGCTCTTGGCCCATGGATCCAGCCTGGCCAGATCCCTCTGGAGATCCTCCAGCCAATGGATCCAGGTCCTCCAGATCCCTCTGCAGATCCTTCCTGCCCTTGGCCCACAGATCCAGCCTGGTCAGATCCCTCTGGAAACCCTTCCTGCCCTTGGCCCATGGATCCAGGTTCTCCAGATCCCTCTGTAGATCCTCCAGCCCATGGATCCAGGATCTCCAGGTCGCTTTGGAGACCTTTCCTGCTCTTGGCCCACGGATCCAGCCTGGCCAGATCCCTCTGGAGATCCTCCAGTACATGGATCCAGGTCCTCCAGATCCCTCTGTAGATCCTTCTTGCCCTTGGCCCACAGATCCAGCCTGGCCAGGTCCCTCTGGAGATCCTCCAGCCCATGGATCCAGGTTCTCCAGATCCCTCTGCAGACCCTTCCTGCCCTTGGCCCATGGATCCAGCCTGGCCAGGTCCCACTGGAGACCCTTCCTGCCCTTGGCCCACGGATCCAACTCGGCCACGTCTTACCCCCAAGCAGATCAACACCTCCACCCAGCCTGGTGTCATCTGTGAACTCACTAAAGATCACCGATGAACGTTACGGTGAGGAGATGAGGTGTCTCCACCCAAACGAGGCTTTTGGGGGTTGGTTTGTGCCAATACCTCAATCAGCTCCTCCGTCCACACCTTCCTGTCCATCTTCAGGCTCCGGACTTTGGTGATGCCCGGTCCCAAGCCCCGATGTTCTCCTAGAAGTGAGATGAGATGTTAGGGACCCGTTTTGGGGTGGGAGAACCCCAAAGCAGAGGGGTTCTACCACACCTGGCTGAGTCCCCACCCCAGGGCAGGGGATTCACGGTCCCATCTTGGTCCCACGGTACCTGCACATCTCTTGCAGATGACGACGCAGAGGTTGATGGAAGCCCAGTCAGGGTTGGGGGAGCCGCAGTCGGCGCAGAAACGGTTGGGTTCCACCTCCCAGATCCTCTCGGCCACCTCCGAGTTGGAGAGAGCTTCGGTGATGGATTGCTGCATGGCTTCCACCCATTCCTCCTTCTCCTGCTCCGAGTCAGCCGAGAAGCTGCCGGCGGGAACGGTGGGTGAGGGATGGAGCCATCGAATGTTTTGGGTTGGAAGGGACCTCAAAGCCCCATCCAGTTCCAACCCCCCTGGTGTGTTGGCCAACCCTTGGAACCACGGAATGGGTTGGGTTGGAAGGGACCTCCAAGCCCCATCCAGTTCCATGGGCAGAGGACCCCTCCCAGTGGGTCAGGGGCTCCAAGCCCCAGCCAACCTGGCATCTCCCACCTCTTTGGGCAACCAGATCCAGAGCTTCACCACCCTCACAGTAGAGAATTTCATGGACTCATGGAATGGGTTGGGTTGGAAAGGACCTCTAAGATCACCAAGTTCAACCATCATGGAAAGGTTTGATTTGGAAGGGACCTCAGAGCCCACCCAGATCCAAACCCTGCCATGGGCAAAGAGACCTCCTACTGGATGAAGTTGCTCCAAGCCCCATCCAACCTGGCCTTGAGCACCTCCAGGGATCACAGAATCCTGGAATGGGTTGGGTTGGAAGGGACCTCAAAGATCATGAAACCATGGAATGGGTTGGGTTGGAAGGGACCTCCAAGCCCATCCAGTTCCATGGGCAGGGACCCCTCCCACTGGATCCGGGTGCTCAAAGGCCCATCCATGGTCTTGGTGGCCTTGGTGGCCACCTCCTCCTTGTCTCCGTCTCACCTGAAGGTCCTGTAGGGCGTGGTGAGGTCGAAGCCGCGGCGTTCCACCTCCTTCACGTTCCCCACGTTCATCTCGATGTAGGTGATGCCGATCCCCAGCCGATGGTCCTGGTGGGTGGAAGGGTGAGGGGGGGGGGTGTTTGGGGGGGGACAGGTTTGGGGGTGCAGGGTTTTTTTTGGGGGGGAAGGGCAATGCTTCTGGGGGACCCCAAGACATGGAGACAGCAGAAAGGGGTGGGGGTTGAAACTTGGGGGTCACCAATGTGTGGGAGTCACCTGTTTGGGTGAAGGGGACCCCCACAATCTCTGGGGTGGCTGTGCTGGTTTTGGGGGACCTCCAGACTTGGAGACACCATAAAGAGGGGGCTGAAACTTGGGGGTCACCAGTTTGGAGGGCTGAGCCGTCCCAGTTTGGGGGTAACAGTTTTGGGGGTGCAGGGGGGTCTGGGGGAGACCCCAATGATTTGGGGAACCCCAAGGTTCAGGGGGGGCTGCAATGATTTTGGTGGCCCCAAGACTTGGAGACACCATAAAGGCGGGGGGGTGGGGGGCTTAAACTTGGGGGTCACCAGTTTGGGGAGCTGAGCTGTCCCAGTTTGGGGGGGGGGGGAGGCAGATTTGGGGGTGACCCAAGTCATTGCTGCTTTGCTCAAGCTATGGAGGTGAAGGGAAGGTGACCACCTCGAGATGACATGGGGGTCCACCTCGAGATGACATCGGGTGCCCCCCAAGCACCCACCTCTGCGTTCTTGTAGAGGAACACTTTGTCCCCGGCCACCACCACGAAGAGCTTGTGCTTGAAGCCCCTCAGCTCCAAGAAGCCACATTTGTCGGCCAGGTCAGTGGCACCGTTGGTGGTTGAGGATGTCGATGTCCTCTCCGGAGCTTTGTTCTTCCTCTCCTCCACCATCTGCTGGAGGGTCCACATCCACTCGTTACGCTCCGCTGTGGGGCCAGAGAGGAGATGGGTCAAGATCAACCCAGGGTTGGGACCTCCTGGACTGGGAGCATCCAAGGGTTCATCCCTTGGACCAGGGGAGCAGGAGAAGCTGGGGCCACCCTTCGTTGCTCACCATCGCTCTCGGCCCGGAACACGAAGTTGCGGTTGTTGGTGATGACCTCGAACTTCTGGTCCCCAACGGTGGCGACGCGGGAGATGGAGGAGACGGGGATGAAGCGCTTGGAGTAGGCGTCCTGGTGGTGGGGAGGAGACACGGAGGTCACCACCGAGGCCATGGGGAGGTGGGATGGGTCCCACCTTGGTCTTGTGATGCTGAGAGCATCCATGTCTGAGATGCTCCAAGCACCCCATGTCCCACCCTGGTGGTGGCACCATCCCAGCATCCATCACTTCAGCTCTCCAGGATGCTCAGCCGCATCTCATGGCCAGGATCCACGCTTGGGATGCACCCAGAGGGACGTGGTCCTGCTGGGGCACCTCCTCTACCACCTTCTCACCCCAAACCCCAAATCCTCCTTCTTCACTCATGGAATGGGTTGGGTGGGAAGGAACTCCAAAGCCCATCCAGTTCCAACCCCCACCAACATGTGGATCAGGCCTTGCAGTCATGGAAGGGTTTGGGTTGGAAAGGACCTCTAAGACCACCAAGTTCAACCATCATGGAACGGTTTGGGTTGGAAAAGACCTCCCAGCCCATCCAGTTCCACGGGCAGGGCCACCTCCCTCTGGATCAGGGGGCTCCAAGCCCCACCCAACCTGGCCTTGAACACCTCCAGGGATGGAGCATCCATGACTTCTCTGGGCAACTGGATCCAGCGCTTCATCACTCTCCCAGGAGAACCTTCCTTCCTAAGATCTCGCCCCAATGTCTTCTCCTTCAACTTCTCCACTCACCTTTTCGCTGTCGAAGTAGCGGAGGTAGTCGGCATCGAGCTTCACCCAACGTTTTTGGTAGATGTAGGACCTGGGGAGGGTGGAGAAGACGGGGTGACCCAGCTGTGACCTCCATATGGGGCAGGAGATGTGGGACACGGCAGGTCCTGCAGCCCATCTGAGGTGGGTTCTGCTCCCAAAGAGGCACAAAGGATGGGTTGAGACCCTCAAGGTTTGGAAGAACCTCCTTCCTGTTCATCCCAACGTCATCCGCAGCGACCAAGTGGCTCCAGAGCCCCAGGGTGCACCACGTGTCCTTGACCTTGGCACAACTCCGCTTGTGTCTTCACGCCCCAGTTGCCACGAGCCTGGGGCCACCATGCCATCGATCCCCGTGCCATGTCCTCAGCTGGGGACAGCGGTGGGGACTTCGTGGTCCAGGCTCCAATGAAAACACGGAGCTGGGAAGGGTGGTTGGCCCTAAAAGCCCTCTCCAAGATCCTACTTTGCAATTAGATCTCGGGAACCACAAAAGGGTGAGGGTTGAATCCAGGAGATCCGTGTCCTGGTGGCACCCAGGGCTCTTGTGTGGCACAGGGACAAGCTGGGCATCTCAGGGAATCATGGAATGGGTTGGGTTGGAAGGGACCTCCAAGCCCATCCAGATCCACAGGCAGGGACACCTCCTACTGGATCAGGGGGCTCCAAGCCCCATCCAACCTGGTCCTGAGCACCTCCAGGGATGGGATCTGGAGGTTCTGGTTGACATCAACTTAGAATCATGGAACCATGGGAGGGGTTGGGTTGGAAGGGTCCTCAAACCCATCCAGTCCCACCTTCCTGGAGCGCCGGGCAGCCTTGGGGATGACGGAATGGGTTGGGTTGGAAGAGACCTCTAAGATCGTCAAGACCAACCATCGCGGCTTGGGTTGGGTTGGGAGGGATCTCCAAGGTCATGGAACCATGGGATGGGTTGGGTTGGAAGGGACCTCCAAGCCCATACACTTCCATGGGCAGGGTCACCTCCCAATGGGTCAGGGGGCTCCAAGCCCCACCCAACCTGGCCTTGGGCACCTCCAGGGATGGGGCAGCCACCACTTCTTTGGGTTTCCTGATCCAGTAGAAGCTTCCCTGGATCAGGATGGGCTTCCTTGGAGCCCTTGGATCCAATGCTTGGATCATCTCCGTGGCCTCCTCTGGCCTCGCTCCAACAGCTCCAGGTCCTTCCTGTGCTCAGGACTCCAGAGCTGGACCCAGGGCTGCAGGATGGGGGTGTTGGTCCGGCACCTTTGGGCTCACTGGGAGCACTGGGAGCACTGGATCCCAAGGGGTTAAAAAGGGGGGAGAGCAGGAATAAAAAGTGGGAATTAGAGGTGGAAAAGCAGGAATTGGAGGTGGAAAAAAGGGGGGGAAGGAGGAAACGGGGGGGGGGGGGGCGGAAGGAGGAAACGGGGGAGGGAAGGAGGAAACGGGGGGGGAAAGGAGGAAACGGGGGGGGAAAGGAGGAAACGGGGGGGGGAAAGGAGGAAAGGGGGGGGAAGGAGGAAACGGGGGGGGAAAGGAGGAAACGGGGGGGGAAGGAGGGAAGAGGAAGAATTAGAGAAAGAAAAAGGGGGGGGAAGAGAGATCAGAGGTGCAAAAGAGGGAATTAGAGGTGGAAAAGGGGGGAAGAGCAGGAAATAGAGGTGGAAAAGGGAAGAGGAGGAATTAGAGGAAGAAAAAGGGGGGACGAGGGATTAGAGGTGGAAAAGCAGGAATTGGAGGTGGAAAAAAGGGGGGGAAAGGAGGAAATGTGGGGGGAAGGAGGAAATAGAGAAGGAAAAAAGAGAGGAAGAGGGAATCAGAGGTGGAAAGGGGGGGGAAGTAGGAATTGGAGGGGGAAAAATCAGGGAGAGCCCCGCGCTGTCACTCACCCCTGGGGGGGGTTCTTGTCCAGCCACCCCACTTTGATGGTTGGGGACAGCGGGGGGGCAGCGGCGATGCCACCCATGCCAGGGTCGGTGGGTGCGGGCACGATGGGACCGGTGTCACTGCGGGCGCTGCCACCACTGGGGACACCGAGCAGAGGGGGGGGGTTAAGAGGTGGTGGGGACATTGGGGCGGGGGGAGGGGGTAGGGACATCCTCGCCCGCTTCTGCGTCCCCGCGTCCTTCCCCGGGGCGCGGGCGATGGAGCGGTGGCTGCTGGAGAGCAGGGACCGCCGAGCCCTGCTCTGTCCCCTTGTCCCACCTCCCTTTCCTGCTTTTCCACCTCTAATCCCTGATTTCCCCCCCTTTTCCACCTCTAATTCCTGATTTTCCTCCTTTTCCACCTCTAATTCCTGCTTTTCCACCTTTTCCCACCTCTAATCCCGCTCTTCCCCCCTTTTCCACCTTAAATTCCCTCTTTCCACTTTTTTCCACCTTTAATTCCTGATTTTCCACCTCTAATTATCATTCCCCCCCTTCCCACATCTAATTCCTGATTTTCCCCTTTTTCCTCCTCTTCCTCCTTTTTCCTCCACTATTTCTTCCTCTTCCTTGATTTCCACCTCTAATTCCCGATTTTCCTCCTATTTCTGCCTCCGTTTCCTGCTCTCCTTCCTTTTTCCACCTCTAATTCCCTCTTCTCCCACTTTTTCCCCATCTTTAATTCCTGCTTTTCCACCCCTAATTACGATTTCCCTCCCCTTTTCCTCCTCTATTTCCTGCTCTTCCCCCTTTTTCCCCCTTTAATTCCCTCTTTTCTCACTTTTTCCACCTTTAATTCCTGATTTTCCCCCTCTAATTCCCAGTTTTCCCCCCTTTTCCTCCTCTAATTCCTCCTCTTAACCCTATTTCCACCCCTATTTCCTTCTTTTCCTCCTCTATTTCCTGCTCTCCCTCCTTTCCCAGCGTTCCCAGTTCTCCCAGTGACCCCATTGATCCCAGCGACCCCAGTGCTCCCAGTGGCCCCATTGATCCCAGTGCTCCCAGTGACCCCAGTGCTCCCAGTGCCGAACACGTACGTGGCGCTGGGCGCGTCGTCGCCCTCACTGAGATCGTCGTCGCTGCAGAGGCTTCCGACCCCCATGGACCGTGGTGGCCCCGTCCCCGTGTCCTCCTGTTGGGATGGAACTGGTGGGCTTGGCCACCCCCAGGTCCTCCTGGTTGCCAAAACCGAGCAGCTCCTGGTGGGACCTCCATGCCCACCTCCCTGCTCCTGGTGGGACCTCCATGCTCACCTCACTGCTCCTGGTGGGACCTCCATGCCCACCTCCCAACTCATGGTGGGACCCCCATGCCCACCTCCCTGCTCCTGGTGGGACCCCCATGCCCACCTGTCTGCACCACAAGAGGTGGAGAAAGAGGAGTTGAGATGGAAAATCATGGCCCATGGTGGGAGCTCCAGGAGCTCTGGGGTCCCTCTTGGTGTCACAACCCCTCCAGACCCACCACCTCTGCCCATCAGAACCTTCCCAGGAGAAGCTGGAGAACCTCCAGGAGCTCTGGGGTCTCTGGGGTGGTTGCAGCCCCTCCAGACCCACTTCAAGAACCCAAGGAACCACCTCTGCCCATCAGAACCTTCCCAGGAGAAGGTGATGGAAGGAACTCCAGGATCTCAGGGGTCTCTCTTGGTGTCACAGCCCCTCCAACCCCACCCCACGCACACGAGTTTGCAGAGGGGCTGCAGGTTCCTGCTGCTCCCTAGGAATCTTGGAGATGCCCATGGGGTGGTCCCAGCCCCCATGGGAATCACGGAAGGGGTTGGGTTGGAAGGGACCTCAAAGCCCACCCGGTTCCAAGACTGGGACAACCTCCCGCCGGATCAGGTCCCTCAGAGCTTCATCCAAGCTGGCCTTCAGAGAGGTCACCAAGGAGACCCAGTGGGCTCTCTTCTCCAGCTCCTCCAACCGGGGTCTCCAAAGCATCCCAAGGACAGCTCTTCTCCCTTGGGAACGTCCACCCCACCACGCAGGGACCAACCTTGTCAATCATCTCCTCTGAGGCTCCAGCTACTTCGTCCTCCCACGCAGAGTCCTCGTAGTCCGAGTCATCTGGAGGAGAAGAATGGTTGGAATCAGCACGGGATGGGTTCCCACCACCCATTCCTACCAGGACAGGGGACGTGGAGCCCAGCAAGGAGGACCCCAACACAGTTTCTCCCACCCCTTTGAACCTCAGAGGTCGACGCGACACCAAGGGATTTGGAGAAGATCAAAGTCCACCTGGTGGCAATTCCCAACCCTCTTGGCTTTGCTGGGGGAGGTGACTTGGGTGCCACCAGCTTCGGAGCTCCTGGGGAACCCCAGGGGGCTTTTCCTACCCTTTGTTTTTCCAAGGTGGACCTCCCTCCCCCACCATTCCTGGTGGAGAGACGGGAGCGGCTCCGGAGCTGCGCAGGCGCAGGAGCACGAGAACCTGAAGAACAAGAGTGAGGAACCGGTTCCTCCAGCACCACCGGAGCTTGAATCCCGGCCAGCGAGGGCCCATCCTGCAGGAGATGGGTGGTCCTAGATGGCCCAAGACTGCTGAGAACATGGATGAGGTTGATCCTCAAAAATCCCGACCCTGAGGGTGGTGGTGGTGACCAGAGGGTGCTGGTAACGCCCAGAAGATGCTGATAATGACCAGAAGGTGGTGTTAATGACCAGAAGGTGGTCGTGATGCCCAGAAGGAGGTGATGATGCCCAGAAGGTGGTGGTGATGACCAGAAGGAGGTGATGATGACCAGAAGGTGGTGATGATGCCCAGAAGGAGGTGTTAATGACCAGAAGGAGGTGATGATGACCAGAAGGAGGTGTTAACGCCCAGAAGATGTTGTTAGCGACCAGAGGATGGAGATAGAGTCCAGAGGGTGGTGAGAACCTGGTTGAGGTTGCTCCCCAAAATCCTGACCCTGAGGATGGGCTTAATGCCCAGAAGTTGCTGTTAGCAACCAGAGGTTGGAGATGGAGACCAGAGGACCCCTCTAACTCCCAGAGGATGGTGTTGGTGACCAGAGGATGGAGACAGAGACCAGAGGATGGTGGTGGTGACCAGAAGATGCTCCCAGAGCCCAGAAGATGCTGTTAAAGCCCAGAAGACCCTGGTAATGCCCAGAGGGTGATGTTGATGACCAAGGGGATGGTGACAGAGCCCAGAGGATGCTGATAACACCCAAAGGATGGTGGTGCTGACCAGAGGATGGAGATAGAGCCCAGAGGATGATGGTGGTGACCAGAGGGTGGTGTTGGTGACCAGAGGATGGTGGAGGTGACCAAAGGATGGAGACAGTGCCCAGAGGGTGGTGTTGCTGACCAGAGGATGTTGGGGACCAGAGGATGGTGGAGGTGACCAGAGGATGGAGACAGAGCCCAGAGGGTGGTGTTGGTGACCAGAGGGTGGTGGACGTGACCAGAGGGTGGTGGACGTGACCAGAGGATGGAGACAGAGCCCAGAGGATGATGGTGGTGACCAGAGGATGGTGTTGGTGACCAGAGGATGTTGGTGACCTGAGGATGTTGGTGACCAGAGGATGGAGACAGAGCCCAGAGGACGCTCTTAAAACCAAGAGGCTGCTCTTTGCACCCAGAGGTTCCTCCATCCCTGAAATTCCCCATCCTGGACCTTGCACCCCTAAATCCCCAGCTCAGACCTTGCACCCCTAAATCCACACCCTGGACCTTGCACCCCTAAATCTCCAGATCAGCCCTTGCACCCCTAAAATACTCAATGTGGACTTTGCACCCCTAAATTCTCACCCTGGACTTTGCACCCCTAAAATCCTCAGCTCCAACCTTGCACCCCTAAATCCTCGCCCTGGATCTTGCACCCCTAAATTCTCACCCTGGACTTTGCACCCCTAAAATCCCCAGCTCAGACCCTGCACCCCTAAATCCCCACCCTGGACCCTGCACCTCTGAACTTTTCCAGCTCAGATCTTGCACCCCTAAAATCCCCACCCTGGACCTTGCACCCCTAAACCCCCAGCTCAGACCTCGCACCCCTAAATCCTCAGCCCAGAACGTGTCCTCCAGCCCTGAAGACCACGAAGACGAGGAGAACCTGGACAAGGTTGAGCAGGACAGAAGGACCGAGCGGTGGGGTTGGCTGTCCCACCACGCACGGGCGGTGATGGTGGACGGACAGACGGCCCCACCCGACCAACCCAACCATCCCCTGGGACCGTTTTGGACCAGGGGATGATTTGGTGGAACCTCCGTACTCACCAAACTCAAGGTTGACCTTGGACGGTGGCTTCGTGCGTGGAAGAGGGGACGGTGGGGACGCTCCGTGTGGGACCGGGACCTCCTCGGTGGTGGGGAAGCTGTGGGAGAGAGGAGTCAGCTCTACCTCCCCCCAGTCCCAACCATCTCCTGACCTCCAGCCCCACCAGAGGGAGGTCCTGGGGTGCAGGAGAACCCTGAACCCATCCCACAAAGCCCCCCAGCTCCCCTTCTTCTGGTGCTTCTCCAGTCTCAAACTGGTTTCTGGCACCCAACCTCGCTTCCGCAGCTCTGGGTCCTTATCGGCTCCTCAAGGCCACCAGAAGCCACCAACAGCCTTGAAGACCACGGTCTGGACCGGCTTCGTGTTCTCCTCCAGCCAAAACAACGGCGACGCCGCCTCCTCGTCCCGTTTTTAACGACCTTGGGGTCCCCCAAGGGGATGGGGTGGGGTCTGGGGGGGCCCCCGTTGGTGCTTTCGGGTCTGGCATCAAATGGGTGGCCACCAGTTTCAAATGAGTGGTCACCAGTATCAAACTGGTGGCCACCAGCACCAAATCAGTGGCCACTGTGATCAAATTGGTGGCCACTAGTGTCAAATGAGTGGTCACCAGTATGAAACCGGTGGCATCAAACGGGTGGCCACCAGTATCAAATCAGTGGCCACCGGCATCAAATCAGTGGCCACAGGTGTAAAATCAGTGGTGACCAGTATCAAATGAGTGCTCACCAGTATGAAACTGGTGGCCACTGGTATCAAACTAGTGGTCACCAGTATGAAACTGGTGGCCACTGGTATCAAACTAGTGGTCACCAGTATGAAACTGGTGGCCACTGGTATCAAACTAGTGGTCACCAGTATCAAATCAGTGGCCACCAATATCAAATGAGTGATCACTGGTATCAAATCCTTGGCCACCAACATCGAATCAGTGGCCACTGGTATCAAATGAGTGCTCACCAGTAAGAAACTGGTGGCCACTGGTATCAAATTTGTGGCCACCAGTATCAAATGAGTGATCACTGGTACCAAACCATTTGCCACCGTGAATCAGTGGCCACTGGTGTCAAAAGAGTGGCCGCCAGTGGCCACCAGCATCAAACTGGTGGCCACCAGTGTCAAATGAGTGGTCACTAGTATCAAACTAGTGGTCACCAGGATCCAATCAGTGGCCACTGGTATCAAACTGGTGGCCACCAGTGTCAAATCGGTGGCCACTGGCATCAAACCAGTGGCCTCCAGCATCAAATTACTGGCCACTAGTATGAAACTGGTGGCCACCAGTATCAAATCTTTGGTCACTGGTATCAAACTTGTGGTCACCAGTATCAAGCCAGGGGCCACCAGCATCAAACTGGTGGCCACCAGTATCAAATGAGTGGCCACCGGCACCAAACTGGTGGCCACTGGTGTCACAGGGCACCCTCCCAGTTGGAGCAGGAGGGAGAGCGGGTCCAGGGGAGGTGGGTTTTGGGGACCACCTTGGTGCAGAGACCCCATGGGGATGGGGTGGGCTCTGAGGGTCCACCAGGTGGGTGGGTTTGGGCTCCTGGGGGGTGTTGGCATCTCCCCATGGTCCCACCTCCATCCCAACCTCCCCCCCGTGGGGACCCCCCCATCCTGATGCCCCCCCCCGTATCGCATCCCACCCCCCATCCCACCCCCGTTACCTCCTCTGGGTCGGGGTCCTGGGGGGCAGCTCTGGTGGGCATTGGGGCGATGGTGGGACCTTGGCTTCCAACTGGTGCCTCTTGGCCGGCAGCGGTGGCAGGGGGGGCCTCATCCTGCTCTCCACCGGGGTCTTCTCAGTGAGGACCTCATGGGGAGCCACCAGGCTCCCAGCCATTGGCGATGGGGAGAACTTCAGGGGGGGTCTACAGCCCACTCTGGGTGGGATGGGTGGGGGGACCCGGGTGATGGTCGCATCCTGCTCCACCTCCAGGGACCCAACGAGCACCGTTGGGCGTTGAGGTTCTGGATGCTCCTTGGTGGAGCTGAGGCGGAATATGTGGCGTTTGAGGGGGACGGGCTTCCTGGGGGAGGGCTTGGGGGTCTCCAAGTTGGGTTCAGAGAAGGCTTTTTGGAGGCCCAAGAGGATGCGGCGGCGGTGGCCGGGCAGAAGAACCCCGAGATGGGTGAGGGCTTCATCTGTCAGCGCCCGGCAGTCCCACACCGTCCACAGGTCCCCTTGCTGGAAGGTCTCCACGTACTGGTCGAGGTGGAGGGCTGCGAGCCAAGTGGCCACCGGCACGGACCCCTCCTCTTCCATGGTGGTGGCCCGGCCGCTGAGACCTGGTGGAGCTCAGAGCATCTCCAGAGCCCGGTGAGGATCAAGAGGACATCAGGACCTGGGGATGGAGAGGAGAAGGGATGAGGATCAATCCTGAACCTTGGCTGAAGCCCAGGCTCCCAAACCCAACGTCTCATGGAATGGGTTGGGTTGGAAGGGACCTCCAAGCCCACCCAGCCCCATGGGCAGGGACCCCTCCCACTGGATCAGGGGGCTCCAAGCCCCATCCCACCTGGCCTTGGGCACCTCCAGGGATGGGGCAGCTTCAGTGGGAGGTGTCCTTGCCCATGGAACTGGGTGGGCTTGGAGGTCCCTTCCAACCTAACCCATCCCATGATTCTGTGATCCTTGAGGCGTTTTTAGCCCTGCTGAAGAGCACCCAGAAGGTTTCCGTGTGGTGGAACCAACCCCGTGGTGAAATCCGCCCGTCAGAGTCACGTTGGCTCTGACTCAGGAAGCTCCGACCCCTCCAGACGCCGCTTGTGGTTTTGTCAGCAGCCACGGTTGAGTGGCTGCAGCTCCTGCTCAACACGGGCAAAGAAAGGCTCAGGTCACGAAGCTGGTGGAGGTTCTGGAGAACATCCAGAGAAGGACAATGGAGCTGGAGAACAAGGGTTATGAGGAGCAGCTGAGGGACCTGGGGTTGTTCAGCCTTGGAAAAGGAGGCTGAGGGGAGACCTCATCGCTGCCCACCTGGAAGGAGGTTGGGGTGAGGTGGGTGGTGGTGTCTTCTCCCAAGGAACAAGTGAGGGACAAGGAAATGGCCTCAAGCTGCACCAGGGTGGGTTCAGGTTGGACACCAGGAGAAGTTTCTTCAGCGTTCGCGGCATGGGAAGCTCAGGGAGGTGGTGGAGTCCCCATCCCTGGTGGTCTCCAAAAGATGGGTGGATGAGGTGCTCAGGGATCTGGTTGAGGAGTGGCCAGGGACGGTTGGACGCGATGATCTCAAAGGTCTCTTCCAAACAAGAGACTCCATGATTCATCCTTATCCCGACACAGCCGAGCCCGTGGCACTTTGGGACATGGTTTGGTGGGCTTGGTGGGGTTGAGGTGATGGTTGGAATCGTGGGATGGGTTGGGTTGGAAGGGACCTCCAAGATCAAGAAATCATGGGATGGGTTGGGTTGGAAGGGACCTCCAAGCCCACCCAGTTCCATGGGCAGGGACCCCTCCCACAGGATCAGGGGGCTCCAAGCCCCATCCAACCTGGCCTTGAGCACCTGCAGGGATGGGGCAGCCACCGCTGCTCTGGGCAACACGAACCACAAGAGGCCTCCAGGGGTTGGTCCTTCCCTCCTCCACAGCTAAAAATAACTCCATCCGTGGTTAAAAATAGCCACGTGACGGCGCTGGGAGACGTCGCTGTCACAAAACGCCTGTCCACACGTGTCCATCCCTGATCTCCATCCCCGGTCCTCATCCCTGATCCACATCCCTGGTCCCCATCCCTGATCCATATTCCTGGTCCCCAACCATGGTCCCCATCCCCTGTCCCCATCCCTGGTCCCAGCCCCTGGTCCCCATTCCCAGGTCTCATCCATGGTCCCCATTCCCAGGTCCCATCCTTGGTCCTCAGCTCTGATCTCCAACCCTGGTCTCCATCCCCAGTCCCCTCCCCCTTCCAAGCAGGAACCAAGGAGCCACCTTGGGACCAGGGATGGGGTCTGGGGGATGGGAAACGGAGATGGGGACCAGGATGAGGGATGGGGACAAGGGATGGGGATCAGGGATGGAGATGAAGGACAGGGACCAGGGATGGGGAATGAATGGAGACGGAGACCAAGGTCCAGCTCACCCTCGCTCTCCAGCCCTTCCGCCCTCACCGAGTAAATCCTTCATGAGGACCTTGCTCCACTCATCAATCATCCAACCCCCACCCACAAAGGGACCAGATTCCAGAAGATCAACCCATGGAGCCACCACAACCCAACTGGATCACGGAATCACGGAATGGGTTGGGTTGGAAGGGACCTCCAAGCCCATCCAGTTCCATGGACAGGGACCCCTCCCACGGGATCAGGGGGCTCCAAGCCCCAACCAACCTGGCCTTGCGCACCTCCAGGGAGGGGGCAGCCACCACTGCTCTGGGCAACCTGGGCCAAAGGAAGCTTCCCTGGATCGGATGGGCTTCCCTGGAGCCCCTCTACTGCAAGATCCTCTAAGGTGTCCCCAGAGCCTTCTCCTCTCCAGGCTGACCAAGCAACCTTGTCCTCGGACAGAAGGTTCTCCAGCCCTTGGATCATCTCCGTGGCCTCCTCTGGCCTCGCTCCAACAGCTCCAGGTCCTTCCTGTGCTCAGGACTCCAGAGCTGGACCCAGGGCTGCAGGTGGGGTCTCCCCCCAGCAGAACCCCCTTTCCCTCAGCCCCTCTTGGTCACCCCAACCCTGGTCACTCACCGTTCCTTCTAAATCCTCGACCCGCATTCCTGCCCCGGATTAGGACAAAGCCACCGAGGCTGTCGGGTAAGAGCCTTAAAGGGACCTGGAGCAGCCTGGTCTGGTGGGAGGTGTCCCCACCCATGGCAGGGAGGGGGGAACAGGGTGGGCTTTGAGGTCCCTTCCAACCCAATCCATTCCACGATGGCCGCACTTGATGATCATAGAGGTCTTTTCCAACCCAGTCCCCAGGTCCCATCCCTGGAGGTGCCCAAGGCCAGGTTGGATGGGGCTTGGAGCCCCCTGATCCCGTGGGAGGGGTCCCTGCCCATGGAACTGGGTGGGCTTGGAGGTCCCTTCCAACTCAACCCATTCCGTGATGGTTGGTCTTGATGTTCTTGGAGTTCTTTTCCATCCCAACCCATTCCGTGATTCTAAGAAGTTCTTCCCTGTGAGGGGGATGAAGCCCTGGCCGAGGTTGCCCAAAGAGGTGGGAGATGTCACATCCTTGGAAACATCCAAGGCCAGGTGGGATGGGGCTTGGAGCCCCCTGACCCAGTGGGAGGTGTCCCTGCCCATGGAAGTGGATGGGCTTGGAGGTCCCTTCCAACCCAACCCATCCCATGATTCTATGACCAGGGATGGAGGAGCTGGGGATGGAGGATCTGGGGATGGAGGACTTGGGGGTGACCAGGATGGAGGAGCTGGGGATGGAGGATCTGGGGATGGAGGACTTGGGGGTGACCAGGATGGAGGAGCTGGGGGTGGAGGAGCTGGGGGTGACCAGGATGGAGAAGTTGGGGGTGACCCGAATGGAGGAGCCGGGGGTGACCAGGGATGTAGAAGCTGGGGCTAACCAGGGATGGAGAGGCTGGTGGTGACCTGGATGGAGGAGCTGGGGGTGATGAGGATGGAGAAGCTGGGGGGGGGGCATGGATGGAGGTGCTGGGGGTGACCAGGGATGGAGAAGCTGGGGGTGACCAGGGATGGAGGAGCTGGGGGTGATGAGGATGGAGGAGCTGGGGGTGATGAGGATGGAGAAGCTGGGGGTGACCAGGGATGGAGGAGCTGGGGGTGACCGGGATGGAGGACCTGGGGGTGGAAGAGCTGAGGGCCACAAGCCAGAAGCAAAGAGGTCCAGGAGCCCACCAGGAACCAATCAACCTCTTGATGGGCCTGATTCCCACCCCAACCCCTCCTCCAGCTCCAGGGCCACCTTTCCTCCTGGTCTGGAGGCCACAGACCAGTAGAAAAGAGACCCGGGAGCCCATCAGGCATCCTAGGAGCCCACCAGGAACCCAACAACCTCTTGATGGGTCCAATTCCCACCCCAGTTCCTCCTCCAGCTCCACCGAGCCCTGCCCACACCCATGGTTCCTCTTTCCGCTCCATCAGCCTCGTTAATCAAGGTCATCTAATTAAGTCATGGTACCTGGGCTCAGCTGGGGGTGGCGAGGAGACCACGGAGACCAACTTGCCCGCAGCCCATGGTTGGTTGCCCGGCTGGAAGAGAAGTCTCTGGTGACCCAAGGACTTCCTCAAAGGACACCTCGCGCTCGGAGGTGTCGCAACAACCGCAATTCCCCGCGAGAACGTGGTGGACGCGCGACACGGTGGCAACCACAGAGGCCACGGGAGGAAGCCGGACGCCCGGGGACCGGATGGGCCTCACGGTGACGGAACGGATGGGGAAGGGCTTTGGGTGGAGGAGGAAGGAAGGAACGGAGTGGGTGGCCCCAAAAAGCCATCGTGGGAGCAGGGATCCGTGGCCACCAGGATGGGCCAAGCAGTGGCCACCAGCAAGGAAGGGGCGAGGAGTCGGGTGGTGGCCACATCTCCACCACCTTGGGATCCCTTGGGAAGGAACGGGATTTGGCGCCCTTGGAAAACTGGATGGGGACCAGGGATCCGTGGCCACCAGGATGGGCCAAGCAGTGGCCACCAGCAAGGAAGGGGCAAGGAGTCGGGTGGTGGCCACATCTCCACCACCTTGGGATCCCTTGGGAAGGAACGGGGGTGGTGACCCTGGAAAACTCCACAGGGACCAAGAGATCCCAGGATGGGGAGGTCCGTGGCCACCAGGAGAAGCCAAGAAGTGGCCACCAGGGTGAGCCAAGCAGTGGCCACCAGCAAGGAGGGGGCAAGGAGTTGGGTGGTGGCCACCCAATATCACTATAAATAGACCCAATGTCACCATTATTAGACCAAATATCACGACTATTAGAGCCAATATCATGATTAATACACCCAATATCTTGATCAATAGACCAAATATTGCTATAAATTGATCCGATATCACAATTATTAGACCTAATATCGCTATCAATAACCCAACATTGCTATAAATAAACCCAATACCACGATAAATAGACCCAATATTGCGATAAATAGACCCAATATCGCTATCAATAACCCAAAGTCTTGATAAATCGACCCAATATTGCGATAAATATCCCTATTAATAACCCAAAATCCTGATAAATTGATCAGCTATTGCGATAAATAGACAGAATATCGCTATTAATAACCAAATATTGCCATAAATAACCCCAATGTCGTGATAAATAACTCAAATATCCCTGTAAATAGATGAAATATCGCTATCAATAACACAAATATTGTTATTAATAACCCAATGTAGCTATTAATAACCCAATATTGCTATTAATAACCCAAATATCGCTATTAATAATCACAATACTGCTAGTAATAACAAAAATATTGCAACAAATAACCCAAATATTGCTATTAATTACCCAATATTGCTATTAAAAATCCAATATCGCTATTAATAACACAAATATCACTATTAATAAAGAAAATGCTGCTATTAATAACCAAAACATTGCAATAAATAACTCAGATATTGCTATTAATAACTGAATATCCCTATTAATAACCCAATGTTGCTATTAATAACCAAATCGCTATTAATAACCATCGCTATTAATAACCAAAATATTGCGATAAATAACCCAAATATTGCTATTAATAACCCCCAAATTGCTATTAATACCCCAAATATCGCTATTAATAGCCGATATCGCTGTAAATAGCCCTGATATCACCATAATTAACCCCATCCCGGCTGTTCCCCCCGAACTCCAACCCCCTCTCCCAGTCCCACCATTACCAGGGGAATTCCCAGTTACCAGGGATGCAGCACCAGTATGAGATCCCAGAATTCCCAGTTCCAGCAATGTGGCACCAGTTTGAGGTCCAGGAATTCCCAGTTACCAGGGATGCAGCACCAGTATGAGATCCCAGAATTCCCAGTTCCAGAGATGCAGCACCAGTATGGGGTCCCGGAATTCCCAGTTACCAGGGATGCGGCACCAGTATGAGGTCCCGGAATTCCCAGTTACCAGGGATGCAGCACCAGTATGGGGTCCCGGAATTCCCAGTTACCAGGGATGTCGCACCAGTTCGAGGTCCTGGAATTCCCAGTTACCAGGGATGCAGCACCAGTATGAGGTCCCAGAATTCCCAGTTCCAGAGATGCAGCACCAGTATGGGGTCCCGGAATTCCCAGTTCCAGAGATGCAGCACCAGTATGGGGTCCCGGAATTCCCAGTTACCAGGGATGCGGCACCAGTATGAGGTCCCGGAATTCCCAGTTACCAGGGATGCAGCACCAGTATGGGGTCCCGGAATTCCCAGTTACCAGGGATGTCGCACCAGTTCGAGGTCCTGGAATTCCCAGTTACCAGGGATGCGGCACCAGTATGAGGTCCTGTGTTTCCCAGTTCCCAGGGATGCGGCACCAGTTGGAGGTCCCAGCATTCCCGGTTCCCACTGGGGGAGGAAGAGGAGGAGGAAGAAGGAGCGGGAGGTCCCAACTGGAATCTTGGCTGGGATCCAGTAAAGGCACCACTGGTGGCACTGGTTGGCCGGGAACTGGGACGCGGGCGAGGCGGTGGCCTCGGCATTGACCCCTGCAGCGCCAGGGGGGACTGGGAAGGAACTGGGATGTACTGGGAGTGGGCTGTGGAGCACCGGGATTGAGCTGGGATGTGCTGGGGGAACTGGTTTGTACTGGGATTGAACTGGATTACACTGGCATTGAGCTGAATGCACTGGGATTGAACTGGGAGGAAACTGGAAAGTACTGAGAAGGAACTGGGATGTACTGGGAGTGGGCTGTGGAGCACTGGGATTGAACTGGAGTATACTGGGATTGAGCTGGGATGTGCTGGGGGAACTGGTTTGTACTGGGATTGAGCTGGATTATACTGGGATTGATCTGAATGCACTGGGATTGAACTGGGAGGAAACTGGGATGTACTGGGATTGAACTGGTGTGTGCTGGGATTGAACTGGGATATACTGGGATTGAGCTGGGATGAGCTGAGCAGAGCTGGGTTATACTGGGATTGAGCTGGGATGTGCTGGGATTGAACTGGGAGGAAACTGGGATGTACTGGGAGTGGGCTGTGGAGCACCGGGATTGAACTGGAGTATACTGGCATTGAACTGGGATGTGCTGGGGGGAACTGGTTTGTACTGGGATTGAACTGGAATGCACTGGGATGTACTGGGACGCAACTGGGAGCAACTGGGATTTACTGGGACTGAGCTGGGATGAACTGGGGGGCAACTGGGATGTACTGGGATTGAGCTGGGGCATACTGGGATTGAACTGGGATGAACTGGGATGTACTGGGGGGCAACTGGAGAGCACTGGGACTGAGCTGGGATGTACTGGGACACAACTGGGATGTACTGGGACTGAGCTGGCCCAGAGGCAGCAAGGACAAGGCGACAAAGCCCACCCAGTTGGGTTCTTCAAGCCATACTGGTCTTACTGGTTTGACTGGGTTGTCCCTCATTAATGAGCGAGAGGCGGAGCCACCGCGTTAATGACTTTATTCCTAATTAATTAAACCCCTCCCCCCTCCGGGGGGACCCAGAACATCTGGAGGAGCCAGGAGACCCCCAAGTCCAACCTCAACATCTGGAGATGCTTGAGGACCCCCAAGATCCCCCAGAACATCTGGAGGAGCCAGGAGACCCCCAAATCCCACCTCAACATCTGGAGATGCTTGAGGACCCCCAAGATCCCCCAGAACATCTGGAGGTGCCAGGAGACCCCACCCAAGTGAGAAGATGAGGGTGCAGAGGGAAGGTCAGGGGTTTGGGGTGGTCCCAGTATTGGGGTGCAGGACAGGGTCCCCCCTTTTCTCCCCCCCCCCCCCAAGAGTTGAAGGACACTTTGGGTTTGATGACGTTTTTTGGAGTCCCACCACATTTTTAGGGGTCCCGTCACATTTTTTGGGGGTCCCACCTCACTTTAGGACCTCCCAAACCAGGTGGGACCCCAAAACTACCTCAAGGCAAGGAGGAAGCAGCACGGGGAGGTCCATGTGGGTACAAGGGACCCCAAAATTGGGTTGGTCCCACCTCATCTTTGATGGTCCCACCTCATTTTTGGTGGTTCCACCTCATTTTTGGGAGTTCCACCACGTTTTTTGGAGTCCCATCACATTTTGGGGGGGTCCCACCTCACTTTAGGTCCTCCCAAACCAGGTGGGACCCCAAAACCACCTCGAGGCAAGGAGGTGGCAGCAAGGGGAGGTCCATGTGGGTTCCAGTTCCCCCTCAGAACGTTGAGGGGGGGTCTCAGTTGACGCTGTCCTCGTCGCTTCCCTCCTCTTTGCTCTCGGCCAAGGAGCTCTCGTCGATGTTCTCCAAGGACTCGGCGTGTTGGATGGCCAAGGTGGTCAAGGACACGGTGGGCAAGCGGTTCTGCTCCGGGAAGAGCCAAGGCTTGAAGGTCGGCTCGTGGTGGGACTTCCAAGCTGGGTACTTGAGGCAAGCCTTGTACATCTTCTTCATGGCCTGGAAGAGAAGGGGGGGAGGTGGAGAAGGAAGGTCCAACCCATCCCAGGAGACCAAACCCAACCCATCCCAGGAGCTCAAATCCCACTCCAGGAGCTCAAATCCAACCCAAGGAACCCAAACCCCACCCATCCAAGGAGCTCCAAACCCAACTGAGGACCTCAAATCCCATCCCAGGAGACCAAATCCCACCCAAACAACCCCAAACCCCTCCAAGGAACCCCAAACCCAACCATTCCAGGAGCTCAAATCCCACCCCAGAAGACCTCAAATCCCACCCCAGGACCTCAAATTCCATCTCAGGAGACCTCAAATCCCACCCCAGGAGACCTCAAATCCCATCCCAGGAGACCTCAAATCCTACCCCAGGAGACCTCAAATTCCATCCCAGGAACCCAAATCCCACCCAAGGACCTCAAATCCCATCCCAGGAGACCTCAAATCCCACCCCAGGAGACCTCAAATCCCACCCATCCCAAGAGACCAAAACCCACCCATCCCAGGAGACCTCAATTCCCATCTCAGGAGACCTCAAATTCCACCTCAGGAGACCTCAAATCCCACCCCATCCGGATGGTCCCGAGTCCCAGACTCACCTTGGGTGCCAGGAACTGGGAGGACTTGTTCACCACCCACTTGGGCAGGGACCCTGCGGAGACCAGGATGGGGTCTTGGGGGGGGGAGGGGCTCCAAGCACCTCCAGATGTTCCAGAGGTCTTGGAGGCTCCAAGCGTCTCCAGATGTTCTGGGGGCTCCAAGCAACTCCAGATGGTTTGGGGGGGCTCAAAGGCTACAAACATCTCCAGGTGTTCTGGAGGTCTTGGGGTCTCTTGGGGGGCTCCAAGAGTCTCCAGATGTTCTGGGGGCTTCCAGCTCCTCCAGATGTTCTGGGGGTCTCTTGGGGGGCTCCTCGCATCTCCATGAATCTTGGGGGGGGATCTAATCATCTCCAGATGTTCTGGAGGCTCAAATCATCTCCAGATGTTCTGGAGGCCTTGGGGGACCCCCTGGCCCCTCCAGAGCTGCAGGACTTGGGGTTGTCCCCATCCCCACCACCCACCCCCCGTCCCCGTTTACCTTTGGGGTCCACCTGGGCCAGGTAGGTGATGGTGCAGCTCTTGTCTCCCGTGCCCTGGACCAGGTAGCCCGTCCGGATGGAGACGGCTCGGACCATGTCCTTGCGGGGGGGGTACTTCTGCGAGGGGTGGGGGGTGGGAGGGGACAACGAGACGTGGTGGGGACGTGGTTATGGGGCAGCACCGTGGGTTGGATGGGATCTATGGGGCTGGAGGTGGGTTCTGCGGGGCTGCAGATGATCTCCAGGGGGTTGAGGATGGGCCGTGTGTGATGGGGACGTGATCTATGGGGCAGGGACAGGTTCTGTAGGGCAGGAGATGGGTTCCATGGGACCTCCAAGAACCCACCCAGGACCCCCTCAGGACCTCCCATCACCCCAGGACCTCCTAGAGCCCCCTAGAGCCACCCAGGACCTCCCAAGACCCCACCCCAGGACCTCCAGGACCTCCCAGGATGTCCCAGAACCCACCCAGGACCTCCCAAGATCCCATCCCAGGATCTCCAGGACCTCCAAGGATCCCACACCAGCACCTCCAGGACCTCCCAGGACCATCCCAGGACTTACCAGAACCTCCTAGAACCTCCCAGAACGACCCTAGGACCCCCTAGGACCTCCATGACCCCCCAGGACCCCACCCCAGGACCACCCAGGACCTCCCAGACCCCACTCCAGGACATCCCAGGATCTCCCAAAACCCACCAAGGACCTCCAGGACCTCCTATAACCTCCCAGAACCTCCTAAGACCCCACCCCAGGACCTCCAGGACCTCCCAGGATGTCCCAGAATCCACCCAGGACCTCCTCAGAACTTTCCCAGACCCCCAGGACCCACCCAGGACCTCCAAGACCCCATCCCAGGATCTCCAGGACCTCCTAGAACCTCCCAAGATCCCACACCAGCACCTCCAGGACCTCCCAGAACCCACCCAGGACCTAACAGGACCCACCCAGGACCCACCCAGAACCTCCAAGACCCCACCCCAGGACCTCCAGGACCTACCAGAACCCACCTCGGACCTCCAGGACCTCCTAGAACCTCCAAGGACCCCATACCAGCACCTCCAAGACCTCCCAGGACCTACCAAAACCTCCTAGAACCTCCCAGAATGACCCTAGGACCCCCCCAGGACCACCCCAGGATCTCCATGACCCCATCCCAGGACCTCCTGGACCTCCCAGGACCCCACCCCAGCACCACTCAGGAACTTCCAGAACCCGCTCCAGCACCTCCAGGACATCCCAGGATCTCCCAGAACCCATCAAGGACCTCCAGGATCTCCTAGAACCTCCCAGAACCTCCTAAGACCCCACCCCAGAACCACTGAGGACCTACCAGAACCTCCTAGAACCTCCTGAAACCTCCCAAGACTCCACCCAGGACCTCCAGGATCTCCCAGGATGTCCCAAAACCCATCCAGGACCTCCAAGACCCCATCCCAGGATCTCCAGGACCCCCCAGAACCTCTGAGGACCTACCAGGACCTCCCAGAACCTCCTGAAGCCCCCCCAAGACCCCACCAGGATGTCCCAGACCCCACCCCAGGACCTCCAGGACTCACGGGGTGCTTGACCGAGTAGTTCATGATGATGTAGTCGGAGCCCATGGGCAACCAGGAGCGGAGGGTGATGACATCACGGTTCTTGAGGGGCTTGGGACACCTCCCTGGGGACAACGAGGACACCGGGGTGAGGAACCCACCAAGAACCTCTTGGGGACCCAATCCTGCCCCCTGCCCCCAAATCCATCCTGGACCAAGACCAAGGGATGGTGGAGCTCCAGTAGGACCTTGATGCCCACCAACCCCATGGGTGCAGAACCCATGGGTGATGCCCCCACCACCCTGGAGCTCAGAAACCCTTCCAGACCCCCTCTAGATCCATCCTGGAGATGTTTGATCTCCGTGACCACCTCTGTGCCCGCCAACCCTATGGATCTTGAACCCATGGGTGATGCCACCACCCCTTGGAGCTGAGGACCCTCCTCAGGACCCTCCCAACCCATCCTGAACTGGTCCCCAGGTCCTCCAAGTGATGGTGGAGCTCCACAACCTCCTCGGTGCCCACCAACCCCATGGGTGCAGAACCCATGGGTGATGCCACCACCACCCTGGAGCTCAGGAACCCTTCCAGACCCCCTCTAGATCCATCCTGGAGATGTTTGACCTCCACGACCACCTTGGTGCCCACCAACCCCATGGATCCTGAACCCATGGGTGAAGAACCCGTGAATCTTGAACCCATGGGTGATGCCCCCACCACCCTGGAGCTCAGGAACCCTTCGAGACCCCCTCTAGATCCATCCTGGAGATGTTTGATCTCTGTGACCACCTCTGTGCCCACCAACCCCATGGATCTTGAACCCATGGGTGATGCCACCACCACCCTAGAGCTCAGGAACCCTTCCAGACCCCCCCCCCCAGATCCATCCTGGAGATGTTTGACCTCCACGACCACCTCGGTGCCCACCAACCCCATGGTTCCCAAACCCCTGGGTGATGTCACCACCCCCCTGGACCTGAAGACCACGCCCCGCCCCTCACAGGCGTAGTAGCCCACGTCGGCGTTGACCGTCAGCCTCCCGATGTCGAAGGTCTCGATGACGTTGGGGTCCCACTTGCGCCGGTACTCGGTGTCGTGGAGGACATCGTAGAGGGTCTCGGCCGCCACCTCCTTGCACTCCATCCTGCACTGGAGATGGGGGAGGAGGAACCACTTGGGGGGCCACCAGGAGGACCTCAAGACCCAACCCGTGGCGTTGGGTGGGTGGGAAGGGACCTCCGAGGCCATCGGGGTCCACGGGGCAGGGCCACCTCTCATTGGATGAGGTTGCCCACGGCTCCAGCCCAGTCGGTCTCGGAGGCCTCCAGGGGTGGAGAAACCACCACGGGGGTCCCCAACCCCACAGAACCCATCTGCTGCCCCACAGAAGCCACCTCAGACCCATAGACTATGTACCCACCACAGCCAGGTCATCATCAACCACTTGGAGACCATCCCTGCCCCACAGAACCCATCTGAGACCCATGGAGATCATCTCCAGCCCCACAGATCCCATCTGAGACCCATGGAGATCATCTCCTGCCCCACAGATCACGTCCCCATCACACACAGCTCAACCTCAACCCCTTGGAGATCATCTCCAGCCCCACAGAACCCATCTCCAGCCCCATGGAGACCATCCCTGCCCCACAGAACCCGTCTGAGACCCATGGAGACCATCTGAGATCCATGGAGATCATCTCCAGCCCCATGGAGACCATCCCTGCCCCATAGATCACGTCCCCACCACACACAGCTCATCCTCAACCCCTTGGAGATCATCTCCAGCCCCACAGAACCCATCTCCAGCCCCACGGAGACCATCCCTGCCCCATAGATCACGTCCCCACCACACACAGCTCATCCTCAACCCCATGGAGATCATCTCCAGCCCCACGGAGCCACCCAGGAAGCACCCGGTGTGGCCCAACCTTGTGTCAATATTGACTCCATGGGACGAGGAGGAGGAGGAGGAGCAGGAGGAGGTCCCAGTCCCGTCCCTGCCACCGTGGCACCAGGTGCCACCAACACCACCCCCCCGGCTGCTCCATCACCCCAAGGTTCTCCATCACCCATGGGTTCTCCGCCACCCCGTGTCCCCTCCTTGCACCCACAGATCCTCCCCCACCTTGAGGTTCTCCACCACCCCCTTGGTGTTTCTCCATCACCCCGAGGTTCTCCACCACCCCTGGGTCCCCACTTCCCATGGGATCCCTGTTTGCACCCCAAGGTTCTCCATCACCCCCGGATCCTCCCCCACCCACGGGTTCTCCACCCCCTTGAGGTTCTCCATCACCCCTGGATCCTCCCCCACCCACGGGTTCTCCACCCCCTTTGAGGTTCTCCATCGCCCCAAGGTTCTCCATCACCCCCGGATCCTCCACCACCCCAGGTCCCCCCTTTGCACCCACGGACATTTCATCCCCTTGATGTTCTCCAACCCCTCGAGGTTCTCCACCCCATCGAGGTCCTCCCCCACCCCGTCTCCCCCCACGCCCCCCCCCCGCACCCATGGATGTCGCATCACCTCGGGGTTCTCCATCACCTCGAGGTCCCCCACCTCCTCAAGGTTCTCCCCCACCCATGGGTTCTCCATCACCTTGAGGTTCTCCACCCCCTTGAGGTCCTCCTCCCCCCCCCCTCCCCACCCCCCCCCCTTTGCACCCCCACACGTTGCACCCCTTCGAGGTGCTGTGCCCCCATCCCCCCACACACACCTGGATGTGTCCCCACTTCCCGCACGTGGATGTTCCCCCCCCCCGCACCTGGATGCTCCCCCCCACACCTGAATGTTCAGCCCCCCCCTCGCACCTGGATGTCGTGTCCCCCCCCCGCACCTGGATGTTTCCCCTCCGTCTCCCCTGCACCCGGATGTCCCCCCACCCGCCCCCACACCTGGATGTCATATCCCCCCCTCTGTCGCACCTAGATGTGTCCCCCCCGGATGTCGTGTCCCCCCGCACCTGGATGTGTCCCCCCCCGCACCTGGATGCTCCCCCCCCCGTACCTGGATGTGTCCCTCCCGGATGTCGTGTCCCCCCCGCACCTGGATGCCCCCCCCCCCCGCACCTGGATGTGTCTCCTCGCACCTGGATGTGTGTCCCCCCAGATGTCGTGTCCCCCCCGTACCTGGATGTGTCCCCCCGCACCTGGATGTCCCCCCCCCCGTACCTGGATGTGTGTCCCCCCGGATGTCGTGTCCCCCCCGTACCTGGATGTGTCCCCCCCGTACCTGGATGCTCCCCCCCCCCCGCACCTGGATGTGTCCCCCCCCGGATGTCGTGTCCCCCCCCGGATGTCGTGTCCCCCCGTACCTGGATGTGTCCCCCCCGGATGTCGTGTCCCCCCGTACCTGGATGTGTCCCCCCTCACCTGGATGTCCCCCCGCCGCCCCCAGCTCACCTTGATGTTGTGGAGCGCGTGCTGGGGCTCGCGGGGCTGCACCCACACGGCCACCCCCCCCCTTGCTGTAGGTGAGGCTCCAGCCCCGCTCGGATTCGCATTCGGCTCGAAACGCCCCGAAATCGGCGTCGTCGGGGACGCGCACCTGGCCGGGGCCGCGCACCTGGCCGGGGCCGCGCACCTGGCCGGGGCCGCTCATGGTCCCACCTGGAGCCGCCGGGGAGCTCCCAGGGAAGCCCCGAGCAGCGAGAGCGGAGGGGGAGGGGGAGGGGGCGGGGCGAGGGGAGGGGAGGGGGCGGGGCGAGGGGCGGGCAGGGGGGTGGCAGGGGGGAGCGGGGGGGACGAGGGGACTGGGAGGGAACTGGGAGGAACTGGGGTGGAACTGGGAGAGAGGGGGAGCGGTGGAGAGCGGGGGGACTGGGAGGAACTGGGAGGAACTGGAGAAGTGGGAGAGATAGGACTGGGGTGGAACTGGGAGGACTGGGAGAAGTGGGAGGACTGGGAGGAACTGGGGTGGAACTGGGAGGACTGGGAGAAGTGGGAGGACTGGGAGGAACTGGGATAGAACTGGGAGAAACGGGAGGAGTAGGAGGACTGGGAGAACTGGGAGAAACTGGGAGAAACGGGAGGACTGGGAGGAACTGGGCTGGAACTGGGCTGGAACTGGGCTGGAACTGGGAGACATGGGAGGACTGGGAGAAGTGGGAGAAATAGAACTGGGAGGACTGGGGTGGAACTGGGAGAGAGGGGGAGTGATGGGGGCGGGGGGACTGGGAGGAACTGGGAGAACTGGGAGAGCGCAGGGAGTGATGGGGGAGGGGGGACTGGGAGGAACTGGGAGAACTGGGAGAGCGCAGGGAGTGATGGGGGAGGGGGGTGGCAGCGGGAAGCGAGGGGGACTGGAAGAACTGGGGGGACTGGGAGGAACTGGGAGAAATGGGAGGAATGGGAGGACTGGGGTGGAACTGGGAAGAACTGGGATGGAACTGTGAGAACTGGGAGGAACTGGAGAAGTGGGAGAGATAGGACTGGGGTGGAACTGGGAGGACTGGGAGAAGTGGGGTGGAACTGGGAGGACTGGGAGGAACTGGGAGAACTGGGAGGAACTGGGAAAAAATGGGAGGAGTAGGAGGACTGGGAGAACTGGGAGGAACTGGGAGAAATGGAAGGAACTGGGAGGAACTGGGATGCAACTGGGAGGAGTGGGAGGACTGGGAGGAACTGGAATGGAACTGGGATGGAACTGGGAGGACTGGGAGAAGTGGGAGAGTTAGGAGGACTGGGGTGGAATTGGGAGGACTGGGGTGGAACTGGGAGGACTGGAAGAACTGGGATGCAACTGGGAGGACTGGGGTGGAACTGGGAGGACTGGAAGAACTGGGATGCAACTGGGAGGATTGGGGTGGAACTGGGAGGACTGGAAGAACTGGGATGCAACTGGGAGGACTGGGAGGAGTGGGAGAGTTAGGAGGACTGGGGTGGAACTGGGAGAACTGGGCTGGAACTGGGAGACATGGGAGGACTGGGAGAAGTGGGAGAAATAGGACTGGGAGAAATGGGAGGAACTGGGAGGACTGGGGTGGAACTGGGAGGAACTGGGAGAACTGAGAGGAACTGGGAGAAATAGGACTGGGAAGGAACTGGGAGAGAGGGGGAGTGATGGGGGCGGGGAGACTGGGAGGAACTGGGAGAACTGGGAGAGCGGAGGGAGTGATGGGGGAGGGGGGTGGCAGCGTGGAGCGAGGGGGACTGGAAGAACTGGGGGGACTGGGAGGAACTGGGAGAAATGGGAGGAATGGGAGGACTGGGGTGGAACTGGGAGGAACTGGGCGGGGGGGGGGGGGGCGGGAAGGAATGGGGGGGGACTGGGAGGAACTGGGAGGACTGGGAGGAACCGGGAGAGCGCAGGGAGTGATGGGGGAGGGGGGTGGCAGGGGGGAGCGAGGGGGGGCGGGGGGACTGGGAGAACTGGGAGGGACTGGGAGGACTGGAAGCACTGGGGTGGAACTGGGAGAACTGGGGTGGAACTGGGAGAACTGGGGTGGAACTGGGAGGAATGGGAGGAACTGGGATGGAACTGGAGAAGTGGGAGAAGTCGGACTGGGGTGGAACTGGGAGGAACTGGGAGAACTGGGAGAGGGGGAGGGGTGGAGAGCGAGGGGTCTGGGGGGACTGGGAGATTTGGGAGGGAGGGGAGGAGGGGATACTGGGAGAACTGGGGAGAACTGGGAGAAGGGGGGACTAGGAGGGAGGAGGGGGTTAGGGAGTACTGGGAGAACTGGGAGGGGGCATCTGGGGGGTACTGGGGGGAACTGGGAGAAAGGAGAGAAGGGGATACTGGGAGTACTGGGAGAAAGGGGATGGGGAACTGGGAGAACTGGAGGGCACTGGGAACGATGGGGGGGGCGGGGACAAGAGGGGACTGGGAGGCGAACTGGGAGGGAGAACTGGAAGAACTGGGAGAACTGGGAGCGATGGGGGCGGGGACAAGGGGGTGGAGCGGGGGGACTGGGAGGAAGTGGGATGGAACTGGGAGAACTGGGAGGGGGGACTGGGAGTGATGGGGGAGAACTGGGAGGGAGGGGAGAAGAGGAAACTGGGAGAAGGGGGGTAGGGGGTACTGGGAGAACTGGGAGCGATGGAGTGGGGGACAAGGGGGAACTGGCGGGGGGGAACGAGGGGACTGGGAGCAACTGGGAAGAACTGGGCTGGGGGCGCTGGATTGGGGGAACTGGGAAGAACTGGGAGGAACTGGGCTGGGGGAACTGGGGAGAACTGGGCTGGGGGAACTGGTTGGACTGGGAGAACTGGTCTGCCCAGTTCCCCCAGTTCCCCATCCCAGCATCCCCAGTTCCCCCTCCCAGTTTCCCCCCCACTTAGGGGATGGGGACACCAGTGGGAGGCGCTGGTTAAACTGGGAGATCCTTGGGGGGTGAGGACAACCCCAGTGGGGGGCACTGGTGGAACTGGGACACACGTGGAGGTGGGATTGGGGACACGAGTGGGTGTTGGAACACAGGTGGGACCTGGGGTGGGGTTGGTGACACGTGGGGGGGCACCGGGAGGGGCATTGGTGGGACTGGGACACGCGTGGGGGGCGAGGACACGAGTGGGGGTGCTGACACGCGTGGGGTGGCACCCCAGATGTGGCACTGGTGGGACTGGGACAGGCTGGGGGATGGGGACACGCAGGGATGGGGACACCAGTTGTGGCACTGGGACAGGCGGGTCAGAGGAGGCACCTTGGGACACGCGTGGGTGGGACTGGGGGCAGGGACACGAGTGGGAGTGGAGACACGGGGTCATGGGCGGTGACACGCGTGGGGGGTGGTGACACGGGAGGCGGGGGGGGGGGGGGCACCAGTGGGGGCCACTGGTGGAACTGGGAGATGCTGGGGGGTTGCTGGGGACACGCGTGGGGGGGGGGGGGGAATAGGGGGTAGAGACACGCGGAGTGCCGCGGGGCATCCTGGGAGTTGTAGTTCTCAGCGGCTGCACTACGACAGCAGAGGGCGCGGCAGGGACTACAACTCCCGTCATGCACCGCGCGCTTCCGCCATTTTTTTCTCTGCGGATCTCGCGAGATTTCATTACGCCGGCCTAAACGGCGGAGTTGAAGGGGGAGAAAGTGGAAACCGCGCAGCGCAGGGAGCGGAGGGGGTGGCGGAACCTTTCACCCGTGCCCTCAGCCCTTCCCGGGGCGGCAATCGATCTCTCGCGGTTTGAACGGCAGCGTCCGACCCCTATTGGCTGCCGCGCGTCACGTGGTTTGGGCACGGACTACAGCTCCCGACATGCTTCGCGCGGGGCACAAGCGCTGCTGGGTTCTTTCAGCCATCCCACGCCCGCCGCGGTGCATCCTGGGATTTGTAGTTCTCAACAGTATCGTCAACGTAGCGGGGGGGGCGGGAACTACAACTCCCGGCGTGCCCTGCGCGCCGCAGCTCTTGTGTCGGCGGGGTCAGTGGGAATGGGGCCACGCGTGGGGTCGGGGAACTGGGGCTGGGGGTGCCCTGATGGGAGGCAACGGGGCACGGGGGGAGGTGGCTTTGAGGACAGGGACACGAGTGGGGGGAACACGGGTTTAGGGGGCGGAAAAACTCGTGGGCGTGGTGACACGCGTGGGAACACCAGTGGGGGGAACTGGAGGGACTGGGAGATGCATGGTGTTGGTACTGGGGGCACAGACACGAGTGGGGCGTGGGACACGAGTGGGATCTGTGGGTGGTGACAAGGGTTTAGTGTGTGGGGACACGAGTGGGAGACACCAGCAGGGGTACTGGTGGAACTGGGACACGCGTGGGGGTAGTGGTACGCGTGGGGGGCACCAGTGGTGCCGTTGTTGGAAGTGGGAAACACGTGGGGAGGTGGCTCTGGGGGCAGGGACACGGGTGGGAACACGGGTGGGATCTGGGGATGGAGACGCTCGCGGGGGTGGTGACATGAGAGGCTTGTGGGCGTGGAGACACTAGGGAGTGTGGACACGCGTGGGGGGCGGAGACACCAGTTGGGACACTGGTGGAACTGGGACACGCGTGGGGGTGGCACTAGGGGGTAAGGACAAGCGTGGCGGTTGGTGACGCGTGGGGGGGCAGCAGCTGGGGCACTGGTGGGAGTGGAACACGCGCGGGAGTGGCTGGTGGGTGGGGACACGCGTGGGGGACGACTGGGGGCGGGGACCGGGAGGGAAGAACCCGCAAGCCGCGGGGCACCCTGGGATTTGTAGTTCGCTGGGGCGCATTAAAGTAGCGGGGAGCGCGACGAGAACTACAACCCCCAGCATGCCTCGCGCTGCTCAATGACCTTTTCTTCTCTTCCCGGCATCCCCCGCGCCCGCCGCGAGGCACCTTGGGAATTGTAGTTCACAGGGCCTGCATTGACGCAGCGGAAGGCGGAGGCACGAACTACAACTCCCAGCGTGCCCCGCGCGCCGCCGCCATATTGGCTCGCCGGCTTCAGCTCCCGGGTTTGAAGCGGAGGCGGGGGGACGGCGCGGGGAGCGAGGAGGAGGGGGGGGACACGATGCTGGCGGCCCTGGCGGCTCGGCCGCCTCCGCCGGGGTTGGCGAGGCTTCTCCCGGCTCGGCCGAGCTGCGGGGCTCGAGCGGCGGCGGCTGAGAGGAACGGGTCTGCCGGGCCGCGGCCGCTCCCACGCGGGGCCGCCAGGGGGCGCCGCGAGCGCGCGCTCAGCGCGGGGCGGGGGGGGGGCCGGGGGGGCCGCGGGGGGGGCCGGGTCCCCCCTTGTCCGTAGGGCCAGGACCCCCCCCTGAAAGAGGGGCTCAACCTCTTGGGGTCCCCCCTGGCCTTGGGACGAAGCCCCCGGGGCTCCCCCTTAGCTGTGGGGCCAAGGCCCCCCCGCGTTTTGGGGCGCGCCCCCCCAGCGCTGGGTCCAGGGCCTCCCCTGGTTGTGGGGCTCGACCTCTTGGGGTCCCCCCTGTCCGTGGGGCCAGGCCTGAAGGGGTCCCCCTTAGCCGTGGGGGGCAGTCCCGGGGGCTCCCCCCTGCCCATGGGGCCCGGACCCCCCCTGAAAGAGGGGCTGAATCTCTTGGGGTCCCCCCTGGCCGTGGGTCGGGGTTCCCCGTTGGCTCTGGCTCCAGACTCCCCACATTTTTGGGGATCCCCCCAGCTTTGGGATTCCCTCCCCTCGCCGTGGGTCCAGCCTCCTCTCTGGATTTGGGGTTCCCCCCCCTCGTTGTGAGTCCAAGCCTCCCCTTGGCCGTAGATCCAGGACCCTCCGTGGCTTTGGGGTCCCCCCTGGCTATAGGCCCCCCCCCACCCCTTCGGGGCGATGAACGGCGCTGCCGGAGCCGAGAAGACCCCGGGAAACGGCGAAGAAGCAGCGATGGGGGGAGAAGCCCAACGGGAGCTGCGATACCCACGGTCGTGGTGGCGCTGACCTTCTGCTACTTCAGGGAACACCGGTCCAAGGGTGACTATGGGGGGGCTGCGGGGACGGGGGGGGGGGCGTCTGGGGACCTTCCTGGTAAAGCGGGATCATGGAATTGTGGAATGGGATGGGTTGGAAGGACCTCCAAGACCATTGAGTTCAACCATCATGGAATGATTTGGGCTAGAAGGGACCTCCAAGACCATTGAGTTCAGCCATTGTGGAATGGTTTGAGCTGGAAGGGTCCTCAAAGTTCATCAGGTTCAACCATCATGAAATGGTTTGGGCTGGAAGTGACCCTAAAGGTCATCCAGATCCAACCCCCTGGTGTGTTGGCCAGCCCTAGGAATCATGAAATGGGTTGGGTTGGAAGGGACCTCAAAGACCTCCACACCTCCTGCCGTGGAGCCGGGTTGGTTTGTGCGTGTGTTTTGCTCCTAATGGGCTTCCTCTTCCCTCTCTGTCTGTTTGCAGAAGATGCTCTGCTGGACGCGGCGAGGATCAATGACGTTTCAGAAGTCAACAGGTGAGTGGGCTTGAGGGAGGTGAACGAGGGGTGGGAGGGTGGGAAAGCTCTGTCAGCGCCTGGAGAATCAATCATGGAATCCTGGAATGGGTTGGGTTGGGAGGGACCTCAAAGATGATGGAATTATGGAATGGTTTGGGTTGGAAGGGTCTTCAGAGATCCTGGAATCATTGCATCATGGAATGGTTTGGTTTGGGAGGGACCTCAAAGATGATGGAATCATGGAATGGTTTAGGTTGGAAGGGACCTCAAAACCCATCCTCACACGATTTCTCCTCCAGACCCTTCCCCACCTTTGTGGCCTCCTCTGGATGCTCTCCAGCAGTTTGATGGCCACCCAAAACTGCACCCAGTGCTCCAGGTGGGGCCTCACCAGAGCAGAGCAGGACCATCCCCTCCCTTGCCCGGCTGGCGATGCCGTCCTTGATGCCCCCCAGGACACGGTTGGCCCTCTTGGCTCATGGTCAACTTGTTGTTGACCACAACCTCCAGGTCCCTTTGTGCAGGGCTGTTCTCCAGCCTTTCGCTGCCCAAGCGGTGTGGACGTCCAGGGGTGCCGTGTCCCAGGTGACCCAGGAGCCGGTGGCCATGCCCAGTCCGGCTCTGCTGCTCAGCCTTGGCCTTTCCCTTCGTTCCGTGCTCTTTCCTTCCAAAAGTTCTCCTTGGGGAGCCGTTGGTCTGCTCTTCTCCTGGGTTTGGAGCTCCTGGCCTAGATCAGCCGTGGGGTGGCCAGGAGGAGTAGGGAAAGGATTGTCCCACTGGACTTGGCCACGCCTTGAATCCTGGATTCGATGTGGTCCCTCACTCCAAGAAGGATCTTGAGGGGCTGGAGAACATCCAGAGGAGCAGGGCCACGTCAAGCCCATCCAGTGCTCCAGGCGTGGGGAAGAGCGGCTGGAGAGCTGCCTGGTGGAGAAGGACCTGGGGGTGTTGGTCGACAGGGGCTGAACAGGAGCCAGCGGTGGCCCAGGTGGCCAAGAAGGCCACCAGCATCCTGGCGTGGCTCAGCCATGGAGTGGCCACCAGGAGCACGGAAAGGATCGTCCCCCTGATGAGGCCACACCTTGAACCCTGGGGTCAGGGTTGGGTTCCTCACTCCAAGAAGGACCTTGAGGGGCTGGAGCGTGTCTGGAGAAGGGAACGGAGCTGGGGAAGGGGCTGGAGAACCAGGGAAGGGTCTGAGGGACCTGAGGAGGTTTAGCCTGAAGAAGAGGAGGCTGAGGGGAGACCTTAAGCCCCCTGATTCAGTGGGAGGTGTCCCTGCCCATGGAGTTGGATGGGCTTTGAGGTCCCATTCCACGATTCCATGAAGAGCTGGAAGGGAATCGCTGGCCGCTCCATCCAGCACTCCAGGCGTAGGGGAGAGCGGCTGGAGAGCTGCCTGGTGGAGAAGGACCTGGGGGTGTTGGTCAACAGCAGCCAAACATGAGCCAGCAGTGGCCCAGGTGGCCAAGGAGGCCACCAGCATCCTGGCTTGGATCAACCACGGGGTGGCCACCAGGATCAGGGAAGGGATCAACCTCCTGGTGAGGCCACACCTCGAATCCTTGGTTCAGTTTTGGGTTCCTCACTCCAAGAAGGACCTTGAGGTGCTGGAGCGCGTCCAGAGGAGGGGACAGAGCTGGGGAAGGGGCTGGAGATCCCAGGAACTGGGGTTGAGGGAGCTGGAAGGGTTCGGTCTGGAGAAGAGGAGGCTGAGAGGAGACCTTATCGCTCTCTGCAGCTCCTGGAGAGGAGGTTGTGGTGAGGTGGGTGTTGGTTTTTTCTTCCAAGGAACGAGAAATGGGATGAGAAATGGCCTCAAGTTGCACCAGGGGAGTTTTAGGTTGGTCACTGGGAGAAGTTCCTTCATGGTAAGAGTGGTGAAGCCCTGGCAGAGGTTGCCCAGGGCGGTGGTGGAGTCCCCATCCCTGCAGGGGTTCGTAACCATGTGGATGTGGCACTTGGGGACCATGTTGAGCGGTGGCGTTGGCGGTGTTGGGGTCCGAGTTGGACTCGATGACCTCAAAGGTCTTTTCCAACCTCAATGATCCTGAGGTTTGGAGGTGGTGAAGGAACCTCCAAGAGAAGCCACCAGCAAGGAGCAAAAGCCCCAGCACAGTCTTGGAAGGGCAGGAAGGCAATGGTCAACCAGGAGAGGGCAACAAAGACCACAAAACCCTGGGTTGTGGCTCGTAACCCCTGATTTGTGGCTCGTAACCCCCAGTGTGTGACTCGTAACCCCCAGTTTGTGGCTCGTAACCCCCTGGCTGTGACTCGTAACCCCTTGGCTGTGACTCGTAACCCTTGATTTGTGACTTGTAACCCCCAGTGTGTGACTCGTAGCCCGTAGTTTGTGACTCGTAACCCCTGGTTGGTTCCTCTGGACGCTGCCGTCCCTTCCTGCTCGTGGTGGTGCTGTAGGACAGGAGAAGCTGACGTCACCGAGATCTCCAGTTCAGCTTTGGGCTCATTCAAACTCCCTCCCATGGGCGAAATTCTCGGTGCAACAACACAACAAGGGGAGGAGGAGGAGCGGGCGCTGAGCTCTTCTCGCTGGTGACCAACGATGGGACCCAAGGGAATGGCAGGAAGATGAGTCAGGGGAGGGTTACGTTGGACATCAGGAGAAGGTTCTTCACCCAGAGGGTGGTGGAGCACTGGAACAGCTCCCAGGGAGCAGTCACAGCCTGACAATATTCCAGAAGCCTTTGGCCAACGCCCTCATGGTGGGAACGTTGGGGTGTCCTATGCAGGGAGAGGAGCTGGACTCGATGGTCCTGGTGGGTCCCTTCCAACTTGGGTCGTTCTGTGATTCCATGATAAAGCAGTGGTGGAGCAAAGTCCTGTGCCGTGTCTGGCTTTGCCGAGCGATTCAGGACACGTGTTTGGTTTCCTCAGGCCGTGCCAGGAAGGGTGAGCGGGGACGCACTGTGGAGGAGTTGCTGATGTGGTTTGGTTCTCCATCCTTTCAGTTCAGAAGCAGTCAGATATTTGTGATCATGTAGTCATGGAATGGGTTGGGTTGGAAGGGACCTCCAAGCCCAGCCAGTTTCATGGGCAGGGACACCTCCCACTGAATCAGGGGGCTCCAAGCCCCATCCAACCTGGCCTTGAGCACTTCCAGGGATGGGGCAGCCACCACTGCTCTGGGAAACCTGGGCCAGGACCTCCCCACCTTCAAAGGAGAACATTTCTCCCTCAGATCTCATCTCAGTCTCCCCTCTTGCAGCTCCAAACCCTTCCCCTCGTCCCATCCCTGCACCCCCTGATCCAGAGCCCCTCCCCACCTTCCCTGGAGCCCCTTTCCACACTGGAAGATGCTCTAAGGTCTCCTTGGAGCCTTCTCCTCTCCCGGCTCAACAACCCCAGCTCTCCCAGCCTGGCCTCGCACAGGAGCTGCTCCAGCCCTGGGATCATCTCCGTGGCCTCCTCTGGCCTCGCTCCAACAGCTCCAGGTCCTTCCTGTGCTCAGGACTCCAGAGCTGGACCCAGGGCTGCAGGTGGGGTCTCCCCCGAGCAGAGCAGAGGGGCAGAAGCCCCTCCTCACCCTGCTGGTCCCACGGCTTTGGGTGCAGCCCAGGATCCCGTTGGCGACTCATGTTGAGCTTCTCCACCCCCAGCACCCCAAGTCCTTCTCCTCGGGGCTGCTCCCATTGTCACATTTCTGGAGTTAAAATCGATCCCACCAGCTGAGTAGGGAGGTCGGGAAGTGGGGACGTGGTGGTGGTGGTTGGAGGGCCACGGCTTTGAGCAGCTACCAACCTCCGACACGATGGATGAAGAAGCCGCTGTTTGCAAGTCGAGGAGCATCCTGTGACCGTGGTGGAGCAGGTGATGCTCCTCAAGCACTGAAGATCTCCCATTCCGTGGGCCTTCGTTCCAGCCCTCAGGACACGAGCAGAGGTGGAAAACAAGTGATGCAAAACCAAAAAGGATTGGAAAGACCAAGGTTCTAAATATTGGAATGAAGAGGAGGCTTCTTTTCAGGGGAATTTTGTATTGTTCCCACCAGGAACTTTCTCCTTGGATAAGGCTGAAGAGGTCTTTCAGGTGTCCCAGGCAGACCTGGCGTTGACACGCGCATGGGTGCTGCTGCAGGAAGGATCCCATGTCCAAAGAGTGGACCCAACCCATGGGCCAGGCTCTCCTCTTCCCTCTTCTTCCTCTCAGCTCCCAGGATTCCTCACTCTTATCGATGAGAAACCAGGTTGGATTCTCCATCGAGGTCAAGAAATGTTTTCATTCAATTTGGGAGCGGCCAGCGATTCCCTTCCAGGCCTTCATGGAATCATGGAATGGGACCTCAAAGCCCATCCAACTCCATGGGTAGGGACACCTCCCGCTGGATCAGGGGGCTTAAGGTCTACTCTCAGCCTCCTCTTCTTCAGGCTAAACCTCCTCAGGTCCCTCAGCCCCTTCCCTGGTTCTCCAGCCCCTTCCCCAGCTCCGTTCCCTTCTCCAGACGCGCTCCAGCACCTCAAGGTCCTTCTTGCAGTGAGGAACCCAACCCTGACCCCAGGGTTCAAGGTGTGGCCTCATCAGGGGGACGATCCTTTCCGTGCTCCTGGTGGCCACTCCATGGCTGAGCCACGCCAGGATGGTGGTGGCCTCCTTGGCCACGTGGGCCACCGCTGGCTCCTGTTCAGCCCCTGTCGACCAACACCCCCAGGTCCTTCTCCACCAGGCAGCTCTCCAGCCGCTCTTCCCCACACCTGGAGCTGCTTGGGGTTGTGTCCCAAGTGCAGGATCCAGCACTTTGATCCAGCCAGGTGACTGGTGGCCAGGTGACTCCTGAGCAAGGGTCCTGATCCCAGAGGCAGGAACATCCAGCTCTGCCATGACCAGAGCAGATCCGTGAAGAAGAGGCCATCCCTTGGTTGGATTTACCTCCTATTCCATTCTCTCAGGGGTGGGGATAGGACTTGGCAGCCCCTTCTGGTTGCTTCCCATTTCCAGGATTCATGAAAGAATTCCAAAACCCCATCACTGAGTGTTCAAAAAATCCCTCGGCGGTGAATCAGGGTTTGGTTTCCAACTGGGAACATCAAACTCCTTGGTCTTGGGAAGTTTTGGCCCAAATCGGAGCTGAACGTGAGCCGTTGGCATCAGAGTTCTCCAACTTGAGAAGGAGATGGAACTGTTGGAACAGATCCAGAGGAGGCCACGGGGATGATCCAAGGGGCTGGAGAATCTCCTGTCCGAGGCCAAGCTGGGAGAGCTGGGGTTGTTGAGCCTGGAGAGGAGAAGGCTCTGGGGAGACCTTAGAGCATCTTCCAGTGTGGAAAGGGGCTCCAGGGAAGCTTCCACTGGATCAGGCTGCCCCATGAAGTCATGGCTGCCCCATCCCTGGAGGTGCTCCAGGCCAGGTTGGATGGGGCTTGGAGCCCCCTGATCCAGCGGGAGGTGTCCCTGCCCATGGAACTGGCTGGGCTTGAAGGTCCCTTCCAACCCAACCCATTCCATGATTCCAAGGGTTGACCAACACACCAGAGGGGGTTGAAACTGGATGGATTTGAGGTCCCTTCCAACCCAACCCATGATTCTCTAACGAGGATTCAGCTTTCCCTCTCGGAGATGTTGTCTGGTTTCGATGTTTGCCTTTCCTCCCTCTTCCGTAAATCCCGAGTGAGCGAGCCAGCGAGCTCCTCCGGAGGTGCCCCCGGTTCAACGGTGACATATTGGCAACGGCCGAGGAGAAACAGAAGCTATTGTTGATGGCAAAGTTCAAGTTTCCAGCTTCCTCTCGCTCCAGCTGCCGGGAGGGAGCGGCGGGCGCTGAGCACAAACTCAAACATGCCCCGCGGGCCGGGCCGTGGGCGCGGTGTCACCGAGGCGGTCACCCGGAACCCCGGCAGCGCGATGAATAGGAGGAACATCTGGCCGGAGCGGTGGGGGGAGCGGGAGCGAGGATGTCTTTTCTCTGCCGGGTGGATCAAAGCTCAGAGGCTTTGGGAGCTTTAGGAGCTGCTCTTCGGAGGGAAAATAAGGTGGTGGGTGCTGTGTCCGGGCTCCTCCGATGAATTCCAAAAGTCCTGGTGATGATTTCCTCCTCCAGAACTTCTGCTCGTATCCATAGGGGTCTTCAGTTATAGAATTGTAGAACAACCCAAGTTGGAAGGGACCCACAAGGACCATCGAGTCCGACTCCTCCCCCTGCACAGGACTCCCCAACGTTCCCACCGTGAGGGTATCGGCCAAAGGCTTCTGGAATATTGTCAGGCTGTGACTGCTCCCTGGGAGCTGTTCAGTGCTCCATCACCCTCTGGGTGAAGAACCTTGTCCTGATGTCCAACCTAACCCTCCCCTGACCCATCTTTCTGCCATTCCCTGTGGTCCCATCGTTGGTCACCAGCGAGAAGAGCTCGGCACCTTCTCCTCCTCCTTCCCTTGTGAGGAAGCAGCTCTGAGGTCCCCCCTCAGTGTCCTCCAGGCTGAACAGACCAAGTGCCTTCAGCCTCTCCTCACACGATTTCTCCTCCAGACCCTTCCCCACCTTTGTGGCCTCCTCTGGATGCTCTCCAGCAGTTTGATGGCCACCCAAAACTGCACCCAGTGCTCCAGGTGGGGCCTCACCAGAGCAGAGCAGGAAAGAAGTTCTCCAAACTGTCCCTGATGCTGCCCTGGTGCATGAAAATATGGGCCTGGGAGTGTGGCTGCTCGCTCGCAGGGTGTCCAAACCATCAGGAACCAGACAGGAGGATCCATCCAACACGTGGGATGTCCCATCTGTCTGGAGATGTGGTCCAGGGATCTGCACTAAGACCCTAAAATAGAGAGGTTTTGCTGAAATCAGAGGATCACAGAATCGTGGGATGGTTTGGGTTGGAAGGGACCTCAAACCCATCCAGTTTCAACCCGCCTTGGTGTGTTGGGCACCTCTTGGAATCATGGAATGGCTTGGGTTGGAAGGGACCTCCAAGCCCATCCAGTTCCACAGGCAGGGACCCCTCCCACTGGATCAGGGGGCGCCAAGCCCCATCCAACCTCAACTCAATCCATTCTGCCCCACCCTGGATTTGTGTTTGGAATTGTCTCGACCTGGGTGCAGGACCTTGCCCTCGATGTGGTTGAATTCCGTGAGGTTTGCATGGCCCCACCTCTCCAGCCTGTCCAGGTCCCTCCTGGATCCATCCCTTCCCTCTGGGTCCATCCCTTCCATCTGGGTCCATCTCTTCCCTCTGGGTCCATCCATTCCTTCTGGATCTACTTCATCCTTCTGGATCTACCTCATCCCTCTGGGTCCATCTCTTCCCTCTGGATCCATCCCTTCCCTCTGAATCCATCCCTTCTTTCTGGATCTACTTCATCCTTCTGAATCTACCTCACCCCTCTGAATCCATCCCTTCCCTCTGGATTCACCTCATCCCTCTGGACCCATCCCTTCCCTCTGAATCCATCCCTTCCTTCTGGATCTACTTCATCCTTCTGGATCTACCTCATCCCTCTGGGTCCATCCCTTCCCCCTGGATCTATCCCTTCCCTCTGGATCCACCTCATCCTTCTGGGTCCATCTCTTCTCTCTGATTCCATCCCTTCCCTCTGGATCCATCTCTTCCCTCTGGGTCCATCCCTTCCCTCCAGATCCATCCCTTCCCTCGGAGCCAGGAGCGACTGTCCTGGATCTTATTCAGTTAAACCCTGGATCAGCCTCCCAAACATTGATCACAGGACTTTATCTAATTAAGAAGAGTCCTCCTGCTGGTAAATCCACGTGGCTTGTCTGGGATGGGAGCCGCAGTCGGCGCGGGATCGATTGCTGTGTCGTTAAATCCGCCGGGGGAAAAAAATTAATGAGCATCTTGAGGACCTCAAAGAGAAAGTTCAGGTGGCTGGAAAAATTGTGGAGTCGGGATGATTTAAACCAGAATCCAGCTCCTAAGTGAAACATCAGGGCGAGTTGTGTGGTGTCGTGTGGCCTCGTCGTTCCGCGTGAAGGACGTTGAGGGGCTGGAGCGCGTCCGGAGAAGGGAACAGAGCTGGGGAAGGGGCTGGAGAACCAGGGCTGGGAGGAGCAGCTGGGGGACCTGAGATCGTTCAGCCTTGGAAAAGGAGGCTGAGGGGAGACCTCATCCCTGTCTACACCTGCCTGGAAGGAGGTTGGAGTGAGGTGGGTGTTGGTCTCTTCTCCCAAGGGACAAGTGAGGAACAAGGAAATGGCCTCAAGTTGCACCAGGGGAGGTTCAGGTTGGACACCAGGAGAAATTTCTTCACCAAAAGGGATCTCAGGCCCTGAAAGTGGTGGTGGAGTTCCCATCTCTGGAAGGGTTTAGAAGATGGGTGGATGAGGAGCTCAGGGATCTGGTTTAGTGGAGGGCAGGGACGGTTGGACTCGAAGAGCTCCAAGGTCTTTTCCACCCAGATGGTTCTGTGATTCTGTGCTTGTGGTTGTCTGGATTCCTGAATGGAAAACTACTCGATCCATCGAGGGATCTGGACCGGCTTCGGGGGAGGGACCGTGTGAACCTCGTGGAGTTGGACTTGATGATCTTGATGATCCTTGTGGGTCCATTCCAGCTCAGGTCATTCTAGGAGTTCAACACGGCCAAGTGTCCTGCACTGAGGTTGGGGCAATCCCAACCCCAAGTCCAGGTTGGGTGGAGAATGGATTGGGAGCAGCCCCGAGGAGAAGGACTTGGGGTTCTGATGGAGAAGCTCAACGTGGACCAACAATGAGTGCTCACAGCCTGGAGATCCAATGGGATCCTGGGCTGCATCCGATGTGGTGGGACCAGCGGGGTGAGGAGGGGATTCTGCCCCTCTGCTCCGCTCGGGGGAGACCCCACCTGCAGCCCTGGGTCCAGCTCTGGAGTCCTGAGCACAGGAAGGACCTGGAGCTGTTGGAGCGAGGCCAGAGGAGGTCACGGAGATGATCCCAGGGCTGGAGCAGCTCCTGTGCGAGGCCAGGCTGGGAGAGCTGGGGTTGTTGAGCCTGGAGAGGAGAAGGCTCTGGGGAGACCTTAGAGCAGCTTCCAGTGTGGAAAGGGGCTCCAGGGAAGGTGGGGAGGGGCTCTTGGTCAGGGAGTGCAGGGATGGGACGAGGGGAAGGTTTTGGAGCTGCAAGAGGGGAGACTGAGATGAGATCTGAGGGAGAAATTCTTCAGGATGAGGGTGGGGAGGCCGTGGCCCAGGTTGCCCAGAGCAGTGGTGGCTGCCCCATCCCTGGAGGTGTTCCAGGCCAGGTTGGATGGGGCTTGGAGCCCCCTGACCCAGTGGGAGGGGTCCCTGCCTGTGGAACTGGCTGGGCTTGGAGGTCCCTTCCAACCCAACCCATTCCATGATTCCATGAGGAGCTGATGCTGAAGTTCCTCCGGCAGCGGCAGCGAGCGAGCAGTTTTCCACCCGAAGGCACAGCCGGACACATGGAGGCACAGATGGAGCCGCGGTGTGGATTTCTCCTGGAGGCTCTCAACAAGAGCAGGTGACGGCTGTGACCGACAGCAACCAAGACAGAAGCTTTTATCTCTGTTGTGAGTGCAAACACCCTCCAGGTGTGGAGCTGCACCCGGACCTGACCCCGGGAGATCGCTATCTGCCATCACCTGTGCATCGGTTGGGCATCAGGAGAAGGTTCTTCACCCAGAGGGTGGTGGAGCACTGGAACAGCTCCCAGGGAGCAGTCACAGCCTGACAATATTCCAGAAGCCTTTGGCCAACACCCTCATGGTGGGAACGTTGGGGTGTCCTGTTCAGGGAGAGGAATTGGACTCGATGGTCCTTGTGGGTCCCTTCCAGCTCAGGACATTCTGTGATTCTGTGATAACGATGACGCGTCTGATGTGGGTCCTTGGGGACAAGAGCTTCTGACTGCGTTGGGTGGGTGGTGTTTGTGTTCCCCACGTCTGGACAGATCATGGAATGGGTTGAGTTGGAAGTGACCTCAAAAACTTCCAATTCCAGCCCCCCCCCGGTGTGTTGGGCAGCCCTTGGAATCATGGAATAGGTTGGGTTGGAAGGGGCCTCAAAGCCCATCCAGTTCCATGGGCGGGGATCCCTCCCACTGGATCAGGGCCCTCCAAGCCCCATCCAACCTGGCCTTGAGCACCTCCAGGGATGGAACAGCCAACACTGCGCTGGGCAACCTGGGCCAGACTCTCAGGAAAGACCTTGAGGGTCTGGAGCGTGTCCAGATCTTTCACAGCTCCGTGGAACCCCAGGGACAGTTCTTCTCCCAGCAATCTGACCTCCGGGAGAGCTCCTCAAGCAGCCGAGCTCCTGGAGTTTGCTCCAAGTGTTGGGAAGAAGGAGAAAGCGTGAGCCAGGACCGGTCACGTGCAGCAGCTCCAGCTGCAGCTTGTAGGACTTCAGGGAAGAGCAGCTGGAGAGCTGCCTGGTGGAGAAGGACCTCAAGGTGTTGGTCAAAAGCAGCTGAACGTGAGCCAGCAGTTGCCCCGGTGGCCAAGAAGGCCACCAGCATCCTGGCTTGGCTCAGCCATGGGGTGGCCAGTGGGAGCAGGGCAGGGATCGTCCGCATGGACTCAGCGCTGGTGACGCTGCACCTCAAATCTTGGGCTGTTGGAGCGAGGCCAGAGGAGGCCACGGAGATGATCCGAGGGCTGGAGAACCTCCTGTACCAGGACAGGCTGGGAGAGCTGCGGTTGTCCAGCCTGGAGAGGAGAAGGCTCTGGGGAGACCTTGGAGCAGCTTCCAGTGTGGAAAGGGGCTCCAGGGAAGGTGGGGAGGGGCTCTGGATCAGGGAGTGCAGGGATGGGACGAGGGGAAGGGTTTGGAGCTGCAAGAGGGGAGATTGAGATGAGATCTGAGGGAGAAATGTTCTCCTGTGAGGGTTGCCCAGAGCAGTGGCGGCTGCCCCATCCCTGGAGGTGTTGAAGGCCAGGTTGGATGGGGCTTGGAGCCCCCTGATCCCGTGGGAGGGGTCCCTGCTCATGGGACTGGATGGTTTTGAGGTCCTTTCCAACCCAACCCATTTCATGATTCCAAGAAAATTGCAGAACACCTCACGTTGATGTGGGCTTTGGAGATCTCAGCTCTTTCTGGTACCTTTGTGCTTACAGTGCAACCTGAAGATCCAGAGCTGTTGCAAGGTTGTGGGTTGATGCTTTGGTCGCCACCATGGTGGTTGGTTCTCCGGGTGTCGGACTGAACGGGAGGGTTGATTTTGCTCCTTTTGTCCTTCTCACCTTCCACCTCGATTCCATTTGGTAGGAGAGAAACTGGATTGACTCAACTTTTCATCTTGGGTCTTCGAAGACCTGTGAAGTGAGATCTTGGTATGGTCTCCCTGGTTCCTTTTCCTGACGGTGTCTCTCTCCTGTCCAGGTTGTTGCTGGAAGGCGCAGACGTAAACGCGAGGCACAGGCTTGGCTGGACTGCGCTCATGGTGGCCGCCATCAGCCGGAACTCCAGGTAGGTTTGTCTCAACATTCGCCGTTGCGTAGTGGATTTGTCACATCACGGTTTCTCCAGCTTTTGGAGCTCCTTGAGGGCTTTCCATAAAGTTCGGGGCTTGTTTGGAATGTGCGGTGGAGCTAAACCTCAGGGAGGTTTTCACTCATCCATCGTCCACCATGTTGAGCAACCAATGGAGGAAGAACGTTCCACCATCCCCAAGGCGGCTCTTGAATGGAACCATTGAGGTTGGAAAAGGCCTCCAAGCTCATCCAGTCCAACATCAGCCCAACCCCACTGAACCCTGTGCCCAAGTGCCACGGCCACGCGGTTTTGGACCCCTCCAGGGATGGGGACTCCACCAGTGCCCTGGGCAGCCTCTGCCAGGGCTGGACAACCCTTTCCATGAAGGGACTTCTCCCAGTGTCCAATCTAAACCCCCCCTGGTGCAACTTGAGGCCATTTCATCCCATCCCTTGTTCCTTGGGAGCAGAGCCCGAACCCCACCTGGCTCCAACCTCCTTTCCAGGAGCTGCGGAGAGCGATGAGGTCTCCCCTCAGGCTCCTCTTCTCCAGACCAAAGCCTTCCAGCTCTCTCAGCTGCTTCTCTGGTTCTCCAGCCCCTTCCCCAGCTCCGTTCCTTTCTCCGCACCTGCTCCAGCTCCTCAAGGTCTTTCTTGGAGTGAGGAACCCAACCCTGACCCCAGGATTCAAGGTGTGACCTTGCCAGTGCCGAGTTCAGAGGGACAATCCTTTCCCTGGTCCTGGTGGCCACCCCATGGCTCAGCCAAACCAGGATGCTGGTGGCCTTCTTGGCCACTGCTGACTCGTGTTCGGCCGCTGTTGACCAACACCCCCAGGTCCTTCTCCACCAGGCAGCTCTCCAGCCGCTCTTCCCCACGCCTGGAACTGCTTGGGGTTGTGTCCCAAGTGCAGGACCTGACACTCAGCCAGGTTGAACCTCATCCTGTTGGTCTCAACCTACAGATCCGGCCTGGCCAGGTCCCTCTGCAGACCCTTCCTGCCCTCCAGCCCATGGATGCAACCTGGCCAGGTTCCTCTGCAGACCCTTCCTGCCCTTGGCCCACGGATCCAGCCTGTCCCAGTCCACAATTTCTCCACAGAACCACTCAGATTTTGGCCCCTGAGGAGCCCCTCACCTTGGCATCTCCTAGGGATGGGCAATGTAGGACCCCACCATCCCAAACTGCTCTCGCAGGAGCTGCCAAGTCCCTCCCGGCTCCTGGGGCCATGGATGGGTCTGGCCCACCAGGTCTTTATGAAGCCGTGCCCTCGCTCCTCAGTTCCCATGCCGAGCGCCGTGGCTTCTCGTAACCTTTGAAGGCCACTCATAAATATATTCAGTCCACAACTAAATTCAATTAGTAGGGTTTTTTTTTTTATTATTTAAGGCAAAGAAATCCAATTTTGGCAAACGCGAGACAGACGGGAGAAGAAGAAGCTTTGATGTCCCCAACCTCTCGGGGCCGCTTTCCTCAGTCACAAGTTCATAAGCAAAGAAAAACCTAATGACTTGGTCAAACAGAGGATTAAAAGAGGGCACAAAGGCTGAATATCCGCTCTCGGGCGACACGATTCGCCTCCGTGTGCCGAGTTCGTGTGTGGTGCGAACTTTGATGTGTGCCATGACAAGCTGGAAGTCGTGACCTCCTCCTGGAGCTCCTTAAGAGGAGCCCGGAGGCGGAGGAACGGGGTTGTTTGTTTAACTTTGATGTCCGAGCAGCAACGGGCCCTGTTGTTTGCTCGTCCGCTGAGGGACGGGGTTGTGGAACCTCCCTCCTTGGCCAGAGGACAATGGTCAGCAATGGAGTGTGACGACTGTTGACCATTCCAAGTGACTGGTGGAGCAGAACTGCACTGCCTGAGATGCAAAGGCCGAGAGGAGAGGGAGAAAAGCTCTTCATGGTCCAACAATCGGGTCGAAAAATCAGGTGGAATTGCTAATGAAAACATCCAGGCAGGAAAAGGCACTCGGCAACCAGACCCCATCCCTGGGTCTGGGGTGATGGGACCCAAGGGAACGGCAGGAAGATGGGCCAAGGGAGGGTTAGGTTGGACATCAGGAGAAGGTTCTTCACCCAGAGGGTGGTGGAGACTGGAACAGCTCCCAGGGAGCAGTCACAGCCTGACAATATTCCAGAAGCCTTTGGCCAGCGCCCTTGTGGTGGGAACGTTGGGATGTCCTGTGCAGGGAGAGCAACTGGACTCGATGGTCCTGGTGGGTCCCTTTCAACTCAGGACATTCTGTGATTCCATGATAACGACGCATTCTGATGTGGGTCCTTGGGGACAAGAGCTTCTGACTGCGTTGGGTGGGTGGTGTTTGTGTTCCCCACGTCTGGACAGATCATGGAATGGGTTGGGTTGGAAGTGACCTCAAATGCTTCCAATTCCAGCCCCGCCCCCCCCCCCCCCCCCCCCCCGCCCCCCCGGTGTGTTGGGCAGCCCTTGGAATCTTGGAATGATTTGGGTTGGAAGGGACCTCAAACCAATCCAATTCCCCAGTCAGGGACACCTCCCACTGGATCAGGGGGCTCCAAGCCCCATCCAACCTGGCCTTGAGCACCTCCAGGGATGGGGCAGCCACCACTGCTCTGGGCAACCTGGGCCAGGACCTCCCCACCCTCATCCTGAAGAATTTCTCCCTCAGATCTCATCTCAATCTCCCCTCTTGCAGCTCAAAACCCTTCCCCTCGTCCCATCCCTGCACTCCCTGACCAAGAGCCCCTCCCCACCTTCCCTGGAGCCCCTTTCCATACTGGAAGATGCTCCAAGGTCTCTCCACAGCCTTGTCCTCTCCAGGCTGAACAACCCCAGCTCTCCTAGCCTGTCCTGGTCCAGGAGCTGTTCCAGCCCTGGGATCATCTCCGTGGCCTCCTCTGGACCCAAGGATCATCCCCAAGACAGAACAGGCCCTGGGGGGTTGACAGTGGTTGAACATGAGCCAGCAGTGACCCAGGTGGCCAAGAAGGCCACCAACATCCTGGCTTGGATCAGCCATGGTGTGGCCATCAAGAGCAGGGAAGGGATCAACCCCCTGCCCTCGGCACTGGTGAGGCTGAACCTCAAATCCTGGGTTCAGTTTTGGGTCCCTCACTCCAAGAAGGACCTTGAGGTGCTGGAGGGCGTCCGGAGAAGGGAATGGAGCTGGGGAAGAGGCTGGAGAACAAGGAGCAGCTGAGGGACCTGGGGTTGTTCAGCCTGGGGAAAAGGAGGCTGAGGGGAGACCTCATCACTGCCCACCTGGAAAGGAGGTTGGAGCAAGGTGGGTGTTGTTCTCTTCTTCCAAGGAACAAGGGATGGGACAAGAGGAAACGGCCTCAAGTTGCAGCAGGGGAGGTTTTGATTGGACACTGGGAGAAGTCCCTTCATGGAAAGGGTTGTCCAGCCCTGGCAGAGGCTGCCCAGGGCACTGGTGGAGTCCCCATCCCTGGAGGGGTCCAAAACCTGTGTTTTTGTGCCACTTGGGGACATGGCTCAGTGACCACGGTGAGGTTGGGCTGATGTTGGACTGGATGAGCTTGGAGATCTTTTCCAACCGCAATGATCCCATGGTTCTGTGATTCCCTGATCTTTCCCCATGGAGTGGATTTCCAGACCACGCTTTGCGTCTCTCCTTTGATGTTCCAAGTCCCTGGCTCGTTCGATGACTCTCGTGCTTTACGGTGACGGTGACGAGCGCCCTTACTCTGCGTTTTGATGACATCGTTACCGTTCCTCAAGGCTAATTTGCTTCGATGTCCCATTACCTCCAAATTGGATGGGTCCGATCGATAGTTGTGATTCCAGGAACAGGTCTGGCTGGTGCAGAAGTGCCTGGAGGGGACAACACGTCCCCAAAGCAGGAGAAGAGATTGAAAGGTTGATTGGAGAGCGAGGCTGGATGTGGAGATCACACCAGTGAGACCCAACCCAGCGCTGGATCGTGGCCACAACGGGGACGGGACTTTGGAACAGCAGATTTTGCCAAGGAGAGATGACATCCATCACGTTAAACTTGACCCTCCCAGCTGTCCTAGGAGCTGAGGAAATCATGGGATCCTCAAAGTTGGAGAAGACCTCCAAGCTCATCCAATCCCACCATCAGCCCAACCCCACCGTGCCCACTAAACCCTGTCCCCAATGCTACGGCCACATGATTTTTTAACCCCTGCAAGGATGGGGATTCCACCACTGCCCTGGGCAGCCTCTTCCCGTCCCTGGAGGTGCTCAAGGCCAAGGTGCTCCAGGTTGGATGGGGCTTGGAGCCCCCTGATCCAGTGGGAGGTGTCCTTACCCATGCAACTGGGTGGACTTTGAGGTCCCTTCCAACCCAACCCATTCCATGATTCCATCTTGCCCTCAACCAGAACCCCCAGATCCCATCCCTGGAGGTGCTCAAGACCAGGTTGGATGGGGCTTGGAGCCCCCGATCCAATGGGAGGTGTCCCTGCCCATGGAACTGGCTGGGCTTGGAGGTCCCTTCCAAACCAACCCATTCCATGATCCTCCTTTCTTCACAGAAAGGGTTCTCAGGCCCTGGCAGAGGCTGCCAAGGCGGTGCTGGTGTCCCCATCCCTGGAGGGGTTCAAAAGCCGGGTAGATGAGGTGCTCAGGGATCTGGTTTAGCAGTGCCCAGGTTTGGTTGGACTCCATGATCTCAAAGGTCTTTTCCAACCAAACAATTCTAGGATTATGTGATGCTTCACCACTCTTTCCATGAAGGAACCTCTCCCAATACCCAACCTAAACCTCCTTTGGTGCAACTTGAGGCTGTTTCTTCTTGTCTTGTTCCTTGGGAGAAGACACCAACACCCACCTCACCACAAGCTCCTTTCAAGGAGCTGCAGAGAGTGATGAGGTCTCCCCTCAGCCTCCTCTTCTCCAGATTAAACCGCCCCAGGTCCCTCAGCCGCTCCCACAACCCCCATGTTTCTTCTCGCTGAGGAGAAATGGTGTGGAGGGTCGTTAACTGGGAGAGAGGAGCAGTTCTGCCACCGTCACCTCCCTGCGTCCAACGTTTTGCTTCCCTGCTGGAAGATGATCCAAGGGCTGGAGCAGCTCCTGTGCGAGGCCAGGCTGGGAGAGCTGGGGTTGTTGAGCCTGGAGAGGAGAAGGCTGTGGGGAGACCTTGGAGCATCTTCCAGTGTGGAAAGGGGCTCCAGGGAAGGTGGGGAGGGGCTCTTGGTCAGGGAGTGCAGGGATGGAATGAGGGGAAGGGTTTGGAGCTGCAAGAGGGGAGATTGAGATGAGATCTGAGGGAGAAATTCTTCAGGATGAGGGTGGGGAGGTCCTGGCCCAGGTTTCCCAGAGCAGTGGTGGCTGCCCCATCCCTGGAGGTGCTCAAGGCCAGGTTGGATGGGGCTTGGAGCCCCCTGATCCAGTGGGAGCTGTCCCTGCCCATGGAACTGGATGGGCTTGGAGGTCTCTTCCAATGCAGACCCTTCCGTGGTTCCAAGGGCTGCCCAACACATCAGGGGAGTTGGAACTGGATGGGCTTTGAGGTCTCTTACAGCCCAACCCATTCCATGACTCCATGTGTTCAAGGTGTTCAAGGCCAGGTTGAATGAGACTTGGAGCCCCCTGATTCAGTGGGAAGTGTCCCTGCCCATGGCAGGGGGATGAAACTGGATGGTCTTTGAGGTCCCTTCCAACCCAACCCATCCCATGATTCCATGATCATGGTTGGTAGTCGATGTTTGATGGATAAGACCAAGCACATCTTCACCTCCATATTTTTAGACCCAGTGCCCTGTTCTGACTCAACTGGAAATGAGCTCCATGCCCTCACACAGGAGATGATGAGATGTTCTCCTGGCTTCCAGCTGCGTCCTTTGCTCACTGGAAGTGACTTTGTGGGTGGCAACGAGTGAACCGGTGCCACGAACGAGGTGGCCTCTGCTACAGGACTGAGCAACCACCTTTTATCCGTGTAATCCATTTATGGGGTGAGTGGGAAAGGAGCTCCGGTGAGATTCCAAACGAGACTTGACAAGACGTAGCCCACGGACACGTGTCTGTCCAGCCGTGGTCCCCCGCGGTGGCAGCCGTTGTCCCTGTCACCACTGATGAATGCTCACTACCGCGTTACTGTCGAGTTGTCAGGGAAAGCTTCAACCTCGGTGACGAAAATTAAGAATTAAGTGGCTTTGAGCAGCTTTTGGAGATGAGAGAAATCCAATTCCGGCCTGAGGGTCAGTTGGGATCGGAATCAGAGAGGGAGAAGCTCCACACTGGAGCTGTCTGGGTCATGCGCCTCGTTGTGGTGGATTGAGGACTTTGGGATTGGAGACCAGCAGCCTCGGTCCTGGCGCATGGGAGAGTTGGCATTATAGAATCATGGAACCATAGAATTCTGGAACCATGGAACCGTGGAGTCATGGATTCATAGAATCATGGAGTCATAGAAACATAGGATCATGGAATCATTGAGGTTGGAAAAGACCTCCAAGCTCATCCAGCCCAACATCAGCCCAACCCCACCATGTCCGCTAAACCGTGTCCCCAAGTGCCACGAAAACACGGGGTTTGGACCCCTCCAGGGATGGGGACTCCACCAGTGCCCTGGGCAGCCTCTGCCAGGGCTGGACAACCCTTTCCATGAAGGAACTTCTTCCAGGGTCCAATCTAAACCCCCCCCCATGGTGCAACTTGAGGCCGTTTCCTCTTGTCCCATCCCTTGTTCCTTGAAAGAAGAGACCAACCCCCACCTCACCCCAACCTCCTTTCCAGGAGCTGCGGAGAGCCATGAGGTCTCCCCTCAGCCTCCTCTTCTCCAGACCAAACCCCTCCCCAGGTCCCTCAGCCGCTCCCACAGCCCTTGTTCTCCAGCCCCTTCCCCAGCTCCGCTCCCTTCTCCCGACGCACTCCAGCACCTCAAGGGCTTTCTTGGAGTGAGGGGCCCAAAACCGACCCCAGGATTTGAGGTTTGGCCTCACCAGCACCGAGTCCAGGGGAACGATGCCTTCCCTGCTGGTTGTGGCATGGTGTCTCCTCCCTGGTTGTCATGCTGGTCATCCCAGGAGGATCTGCCTGTCCTGCACCTCCTGCCACTACGGTACGAAATAATCATGGAATGGGTTGGGATTGGAAGGGACCTCGAAGACCATCCAGTTCCCACTTCCCTGTCATGGACAGGGACACCTCCCACTGGATCAGGGGGCTCATAGTCCAGAGGAGCCCATGGAGATGATCCAAGGGCTGGAGCACCTCCCATATGAGAACAAGCTGAGAGAGATGGGGTTGTCCGGCCTGGAGAAGAGAAGGCTCTGGGGAGACCTTAGAGCAGCTCCCAGTAGGTGATGGGGCTCCAGGAAAGCTGGGGAGGGACTTTTTCCAAGGGCCTTGGAGTGATGGGATGAGGGGAAACGGCTTTAAATCGGAAGGGGAAGATTTAGATGGGACATCAGGAAGAATTGTTCAGGATGAGGGTGGGGAGACCTTGGCACAGGTTGTCCAGGGATACTGTGGCTGCCCCATCCCTGGAGGTGCTCAAGGCCAGGTTGGATGGGGCTTGGAGCCCCCTGATGCAGTGGTAGGTGTCGCTGCCCATGGAACTGGATGGGCTTTGAGGTCCCTTCCAACCCATTCCGTGGTTCCAAGCGCTGCCCAACACACCAGGGGAGTTGGTACTGGTTGATCTTTAAGGTCTGTTCCAACCCAAACCACTCCATGATTCTAAGAAGTTCTTAACTATGAGGGTGATGAAGCACTGGATCCAGTTGCCTGGAGTTGTGGGAGATGCCCCATCCCTGGAGGTGCTCAAGGCCAGGTTGGATGGGGCTTGGAGCCCCCTGATCCAGTGGGGGAGGTCCCTGCCTGTGGCACAGCAGAGAGGTTGGAACTGGATGGGCTTTGATGTCCCTTCCAACCCAACCCATTCCATGATTCTGTGAGAGCTGGATGGACACGATGATCTCAAAGGTCTTTTCCAATTGGATGATTCCTTGATTCTATGATCCAACCTGGTCTTGAAGGGGTGCCAGGAGATGGCCCTGACCACGCGTTTCCAGCCGGGAAGAGCTTCCACCACTGATCCAGACCTACAGCGCTGTGGGGACATCACTGGTTGCCGTGGTGGATTTGGAGCACGAGACACTCAGAGCGTGTCCTGTGCTGGTCTCCTTGGGGTTCCTTGGAGCATCACCACTGCCTTGGTGCCTCCAGCTTGTTGGTGGTTTCGGAAGGGGCTGGTGTGGCTCCATTGGTTGGAATATTATGGTTGTTGGTTTACCTTCCCTTCTCTCATTGGGAATGTTGGTGGAGAGCTTTCCAAGCTCTGTGTCCCACCTCAAGCCTGAAGGACTCCCGATCCACCTCTCCCTTCTTTCTGTTATCATTTCTAACAGCGTGGTGAAGACCCTGCTGGCGGCCAACGCGGATCCAAACCTCGGAGACAATTTCAGCAGCGTGTACGAGACCGCCAAGGAGAAAGGCCTCCATTCTTTGGAAGGTAGGACTTCATGTGCAGCCACCGGCTTCTGCTTTTCAGGTCCTCAGATGTTTTTTCCTGGCTTAAATGGAAATGGGACCTCGTTTTATATCAGAGGTGGCTTCAGCTTCCATTTAAGCGTGGAGGAGCTGGTGGTCCGTGCGTAGGTGCGTGTCTGACGATGAGGGGAAATGTTATGTAGATGTTTGTGAGGACCACCCCTCAAAGACCTAGGGAGGACCTGGTTTGGTACAGCCAGAACGTGAGATTGGAGATGGAAGGGACATCTCATGGAATGGGACAAGGTGTGATGTTAAGGAGTGCTGGGACAGGACGAGGGGAACGGTTCTGAGCTGCAAGAGGGGAGATTGAGGTGGAGAACTTGGGGAGGAATGTTGTCCTGTGAGGGTGGGGAGGCCCTGGCCCAGGGTGCCCAGAGCAGTGGTGGCTGCCCCATCCCTGGAGGTGCTCAAGGCCAGGTTGGATGGGGCTTGGAGCCCCCTGATCCAGTGGCAGGGGTCCCTCCCCATGGCAGGGGGTGGCACTGGATGGGCTGTGAGTTCTTTCCAATTCAGACCATTCCATGATTCCAAGGGCTGAGCCGTGTACCAAGGGCGTTGGAACTGGATGGCCTTGGAGATCCCTTCCAACCCAGAGCAGTCCATGATTCCAGGAGCTGGCCCACACACCAGAGGGGCTGGAACTGGATGGTTTTGAGGTCCCTTCCAACCCCAACCACTCCGTGATTCTCCGATCCATGCGAGGCCAACTTTGAGAGGGCTTTATGTTAGTTTTCAAAGCTCTCCTCCCTCCTCCTCAACAAGCAGGAGAGCAGCGATCGATCCTCGGGGACCGCAGGATGGATGGAAGGACGTTCAACAATGAGCGATGGAACGCGCCAACCCATCACGCGCGGGGCGCGGCGTTTGTTTAAGACAAAGCCCATCACCCGGCGAAGCGAATCGCTTGCGTCTTCCTTCATCCCTCCTCATCGTCGTATATTTTGGGGGCGAAGAAGAGCTAAAGCCACTCAGCGAGAAGTTGCATTAATCCTTTCCTTGACGTGTTTTATTAAAAAGAATAAATTCAGCTGCATTTTTTTTTTTTAAAATAAGAGCAAAACTGCCTTTGTTTCCCCCCCCCCCTTTTTTTTTATATATTTACATATAAATATTTTTTCATAAACCCACCCGAATCGCGTTCGCCCGCACAAAATATATTACAGACATTTATATGGATGGCAGGAAGGGAGACGGAGGGCTGAAAATTTCCAGGCACCGCGTGATTGATGGCAGACGAGGCTCCCCCTGACGCTTTATTGAGTTTCCGATGATTATCTCTCTCGCAGACATTTTTTACGGCTGACGGGCGAGCTGTCACGTTGGACCATGGGGGAAAGAACCCAACAATAATAACACTTTAATCTCTTTACCGCGCTGCTCGCTAGGATCTCAGATTCATCTTCCCTGACGCACGCAGTTCATTATCTCCTGCTCCTCCCTGGGTAGGAAATGACGACAAAGAAAGCAAGAGAGAAACTCAACTCGGAGAAAAGAGAAGGAGCCGGGGCGTTAATTGAGCTTCCTGGAGGTGCTGAGGTTCATTAGTGGCGATGGTGGGCGAGGGCGGCAGCGGGGAGTTGTGAAAGGGGTTTGTCTTGTGAGCTTCTGAGGTCTCCTGGAGGTCTGTGGTTGTTAGGAGTCGTGGAATGGTGGAACTGTGGAATTGTGGGGCCATGGAATCGTGGAATCGTAGAGTCGTGGAATCGTGGAATCCTGGAACCATAGAATTATGGAATTGTGGCATCGTGGAACCATTGAATTATGGAATCGTAGAGTCGTGGAATCATAGAATCAGGGAATCATGGAATTATAGAATCATGGAATCACCGAATCATGGAGCCATGGATTCACAGAACCATGGAATCGTGGAAATCACGGAATAGTTACAATCACAGAATCACAGAACGACCTGAGTTGGAAGGGATCCACAAGGACCATCAAACACTCACAAACACCACCCACCCAACGCAGCCAGAAGCTCTTGTCCCCAAGGACCCACATCAGATGCGTCATCGTTATCATAGAATCACAGAATGTCCTGAGCTGGAAGGGACCCACAAGGACCATCGAGTCCAATTCCTCTCCCTGCACAGGACACCCCAACGTTCCCACCATGAGGGCGTTGGCCAAAGGCTTCTGGAATATTGTCAGGCTGTGACTGCTCCCTGGGAGCTGTTCCAGTGCTCCACCACCCTCTGGGTGAAGAACCTTCCCCTGATGTCCAACCTAACCCTCCTTAACCCATTTTCCTGCCATTCCCTTGGATCCCATCGTTGGTCACCAGCGAGAAGAGCTCAGCGCCTGCTCCTCCTCCTCCCCTTGTGAGGAAGCAGCTCTGAGGTCCCCCCTCAGTGTCCTCCAGGCTGAACAGACCAAGTGCCTTCAGCCTCTCCTCACACGATTTCTCCTCCAGACCCTTCCCCACCGTTGTGGCCTCCTCTGGACGCTCTCCAGTTAAGCCTGGAAAAGCCCTCCAAGCTCTTCCAGCCCAACCGTCAGCCCAAGCCCACTGACCTCACCAGCCAATCTCCTCACAGAAATGTTTACATTGGAAAAGACCTTTAAGACCAAGTCCAGCACTGCCAACTCCACCACTAAACCACGTCCCTAAGTGCCACATCTCCACATCTTTTAGATACCTCCAGGCATGGGGACTCAACCACTTCCCCGCTTCAGGAACTCCTCCTGGTCTTCCAAGGCACTGTGAGAACCACTGAGCTTCTAAAGGCCCTCCAAGCTCATCCAGCCCAACATCAGCCCAACCCCACCGTGCCCGCTACACCCTGTCCCCAGGTGCCATGGACACACGTGTTTTGGACCCCTCCAGGGATGGGGACTCCACCAAAGAGGGGACGAGGAGAGAGCTCAGCAGGGATCCACCAGCCAGGGGTGTTTGCTTTGCTGTCACGAAGCTCCAACCCCTTCTGCATTTTTGATGGCGAAGACCTTGAATTTGGCCTCACTGAGTTTGGGTTCCACCTCAAAACTGAGCGCACGTCCAGGAGCAGAATTTGACCCACGAGCACCGTGGTTTTCATCAAAGAGGAGGTGGCACGTGCCAGCCCCACCATCCCTTGGCTGGATCATCTCCCTGAGATGGGGAGCAGGGTTTTGGCCAGACCTGGACCTGTTCCCTGTGCATGAGTTGAAGGTGAGGGGGATCAATCTCCGTGAACTCTGGAATGGGTGAAACAACCTTCTTTTCCTCAAAAAGAGGGAGGGGGTTCTGCCCCTCTGCTCCGCTCGGGGGAGACCCCACCTGCAGCCCTGGGTCCAGCTCTGGAGTCCTGAGCACAGGAAGGACCTGGAGCTGTTGGAGCGAGGCCAGAGGAGGCCACGGAGATGATCCGAGGGCTGGAGCAGCTCCTGTGCGAGGCCAGGCTGGGAGAGCTGGGGTTGTTGAGCCTGGAGAGGAGAAGGCTGTGGGGAGACCTTGGAGCATCTTCCAGTGTGGAAAGGGGCTCCAGGGAAGGTGGGGAGGGGCTCTTGGTCAGGGAGTGCAGGGATGGGACGAGGGGAAGGGTTTGGAGCTCAAAAAGGGAAGATTGAGTTGGGATCTGAGGAAGAAATGTTTTGCTGTGAGGGTGGGGAAGCCCTGGCCCAGGGTGCCCAGAGCAGTGGTGGCTGTTTGGGTCATAGGTTGGACTTTGGGTCATAGGTTGGACTCGATGATCTCAAAGGTCTTTTCCAACCTTACGATACTGAGATACTGTGATTCTGTTCCATCCCTGGAGGTGCCCAAGGCCAGGTTGGATGGGGCTTGGAGCCCCCTGATCCAGTGGGAGGGGTCCCTGCCCGTGGAACTGGCTGGGCTTGGAGGTCCCTTCCAACCTAAACCATTCCATGATCCCAAGGGTTGGCCAACAAACTAGAGGGGTTGGATCGGGATGGGCTTTGAGATCCCTTCCAGCCCAACCCATTCCGTGATTCTACAGCCCTTCCACATCCCAAAGCCACCATCAGCGGGGCTGGAGGAGCCGTTCCTGGGGGACGTGGTAGGACCTGCATCGTTGATGCAGAACCTGGAGGGAGAAGAGCAATTCCACGGTGGGTACAGACCTGGAGACCTCACCCCGTGGCACCCCTTCCAACCAGAAGCCCCGCTAGGTCCCAGTTATCTCTTGGAGAAGACCTTTGTGCCCTGAACCAACTTCCATAGCGGTGGTGGTGGTCCATGTTTAGACGTTCTTTACTGTTTCCAGTTGAGCTGAGCTGATCTTCTTCTCCCCCTGCAGTCCTGGTGACCCGGGAGGACGACTTCAACAACCGCCTCAACATCCGAGCCAACTTCAAGGGCTGCACAGCCCTGCACTACGCCGTGCTGGCCGACGACTACCTGACCGTCAAACTGCTGCTGGATGGAGGTGAGTTCCGTAGCTCCAACCGGTTCCTGGGCCAGGAGCAACTGCTTCTGAGTGGGCCTCGCCCACAGGATGGTCCAGCTTGGACAAGGACCGCGCTCGGATGTTGTCAGCGTCAGGTGTGATTTACTCCTGGCTTTAAGCTCTTTATTTGGAGCTTCTGTGTTCCCATTCGTGGTTTTTCTCGTGTGCTTCTGGTGGTTATCTTGTCTTCATCACTGAGACTTCGCTTTCTGCCTGCAGTTCATGGAATCATGGAATGGGTTGGGTGGGAAAGGACCTCAAAGCCCAGCCAGTTCCATGGGCAGGGACACCTCCTACTGGATCACGGGGCTCCAAGCCCCATCCAACCTGGCCTTCAACACCTCCAGGGTGACCACCTTGGACACCATGATGGCACCAAGCTGAGTGGCGCAGTTGTCACACCAGGAGGATGGGAGGTCAACCAGAGGGACACGGACAAATTGGAGAAGGGGTTCTATGTGAACCTCATGAGGTTCAATGAGGTCAAGTGCAAGGTCCTACACCTGGATCAGGACAGCCCCCAGTATCAGTACAGGACGGGGGACAACGTGATTGGGGAAAGCCCTGAGGAGAAGGTCTTGTGGTGCTGGTGGTGGAGAAGCTCAACATGAGCCACAACGAGCGCTCCCAGCCCAGAAACCAACGGGATCCTGGGCTGCACCCAAAGCCGTGGGACCAGCAGGGTGAGGAGGGGGTTCTGCCCCTCTGCTCCGCTCGGGGGAGACCCCACCTGCAGCCCTGGGTCCAGCTCTGGAGTCCTGAGCACAGGAAGGACCTGGAGCTGTTGGAGCGAGGCCAGAGGAGGCCACGGAGATGATCCAAGGGCTGGAGCAGCTCCTGTACGAGGCCAGGCTGGGAGAGCTGGGGTTGTTGAGCCGGGAGAGGAGAAGGATCTGGGGAGACCTTGGAGCAGCTTCCAGTGTGGAAAGGGGCTCCAGGGAAGGTGGGGGGGGGCTCTTGGTCAGGGAGTGCAGGGATGGGACGAGGGGAAGGGTTTGGAGCTGCAAGAGGGGAGACTGAGATGAGATCTGAGGGAGAAATTCTTCAGGATGAAGGTGGGGAGGCCGTGGCCCAGGTTGCCCAGAGCAGTGGTGGCTGCCCCATCCCTGGAGGTGTTGAAGGCCAGGTTGGATGGGGCTTGGAGCCCCCTGATCCAGTGGGAGGGGTCCCTGCCCATGGCAGGGGGTGGAACTGGATGGGCTTTGAGATCCCTTTCACCCCAAACCTTCCATGGTTGGAAGAACGGAAGCACCTGCTTGGTTCCTGTAGGCTCAGGTAAATGCGGGTGCAGATCAGAGGAGCCAACGTTGAGGAGCTCCAGCCAAGTCCAAGTCCAGCTCCTTTCCCTGTCCATGCCCTGATCCAAGTGCCGTTACTGCACCGACCAGGGCTGTTCTTGCCCTTCAGAGGTGCCTGGGTGCTGGAGCCACCACCCGTGAATGCCCACTTCTGCTCATGGAGAGCTCTTTGTTGGGGCCCAAGTGTCTCCGCTCCGAGGAACCCACTTGGATCTCAGCAAAACCACGTGTGGCAAACGGGGCGGCTGTGATCGGACAAGGGAGGGATTGTGGTGCTCAGCTCCGTCCTGTTGTGACTCCAGCACGTGGTCGGCACGGTGGGGTTGGGCTGACGGTTGGACTGGACGAGCTTGGAGGTCTTTTCCAACCTCAATGATTCCATGGATCTCTGCTTCGATGAGTGCGCGTCCCAGCGCTTTGTCCCTGGGGACGGTGGACCCTTGAGTGTGCGTCTCCGGTTGGGACGTGGTGTGAAAGTCCTTGTGGGATCTTGAGGTTGGGTTTGCAATGTTCTCCAGAGGAATCCATGTTTATCAGGTCCTGCACCTGGGACACGACAACCCCACCCAACGCTCCAGGTTTGCGGAAGAGCAGCTGGAAAGCTGCCTGGTGGGCCAGACCCATCCATGGCCCCGGGAGCCGGGAGGGACTTGGCAGCTCCTACGAGAGCAGTTTGGGATGGTGGGGTCCTACATTGCCCATCCCTAGGAGATGCCAAGTTGAGGGGCTCCTCAGGGGCCAAAATCTGAGTGGTTCTGTGGAGAAATTGTGGACTGGGACAGGCTGGATCCGTGGGCCAAGGGCAGGAAGGGTCTGCAGAGGAACCTGGCCAGGTTGCATCCATGGGTTGGAGGGCAGGAAGGGTCTGCAGAGGGACCTGGCCAGGCCGGATCTGTAGGTTGAGACCAACAGGATGAGGTTCAACCAGGCTGAGTGCCAGGTCCTGCACTTGGGACACAACCCCAAGCAGCTCCAGGCGTGGGGAAGAGCGGCTGGAGAGCTGCCTGGTGGAGAAGGACCTGGGGGTGTTGGTCAACAGTGGTTGAACATGAGCCAGCAGTGGCCCAGGTGGCCAAGGAGGCCACCAGCATCCTGGCTTGGATCAACCATGGGGTGGCCACCAGGAGCAGGGAAGGGATCAACCTCCTGGCGAGGCCACACCTCGAATCTTGGAGTCAGGGTTGGGTTCCTCACTCCAAGAAAGACCTTGAGGAGCTGGAGCGTGTGCGGAGAAGGGAACGGAGCTTGGGAAGGGGCTGGAGAAGCAGGGGTTGTGGGAGCGGCTGAGGGAGCTGGGATTGTTTAATTTGAAGAAGAGGAGCCTGAGGGGAGACCTCATGGCTCTCCACAGCTCCTGGAAATGAGATTGGAGCCAGGTGGGGGTTGGTCTCCTCTCCCATGGAAAAAGGGGTGGGATGAGAGGAAACGGCCTCAAGTTGCACCAGGGAAGGTTTAGATTGGACCCTGGAAGAAGTCCCTTCATGGAAAGGGTTGTCCAGCCCTGGCAGAGGCTGCCCAGGGCACTGGTGGAGTCCCCATCCCTGGAGGGGTCCAAAACCGTGTGGCTGTGGCACTTGGGGACAGGGTTTAGTGGGCATGGTGGGGTTGGGCTGATGTTGGGCTGGATGAGCTTGGAGGCCTTTTCCAACTTCAGTGGTTCCACGATTCTCCGATTCTATGTCTGCGCGTGGCAACGCTTGGACCCTGCAAGCGGTGGACCCTGAGCGTGAGTCTCCAGTTGGGACGTGATGTGAAAGTCCCTGTGGGGTCCTCAGGCTGAGTTTGCAATGTTCTCCAGATGAATCTGTATTTCCCAGCCCACCTGCAGCCCTGGGTCCAGCTCTGGAGTCCTGAGCACAGGAAGGACCTGGAGCTGTTGGAGCGAGGCCAGAGGAGGCCACGGAGATGATCCCAGGGCTGGAGCAGCTCCTGTGCGAGGCCAGGCTGGGAGAGCTGGGGTTGTTGAGCCTGGAGAGGAGAAGGCTCTGGGGAGACCTTGGAGCATCTTCCAGGATGGAAAGGGGCTCCAGGGAAGGGGGGGGGGGGCCTTTTCCAATGACCTGGAGTGATGGGACGAGGGGGAACAGTTTTAAACTCAAAGAGGGAGGATTTAGGTTGAACATCAGGCAGAAATTCTTCATGTTGAGGGTGGGGAGGTCCTGGCCCAGGGTGCCCAGAGCAGTGGTGGCTGTTCCATCCCTGGAGGTGCTCAAGGCCAGGTTGGATGGGGCTTGGAGCCCCCTGATCCTGCGGGAGGTGTCCCTGCCCATGGAACTGGCTGGGCTTGGAGGTCCCTTCCATCCCAACCCATTCCATGATCCCAAGGGCTGCCCAGCACACCGAAGGAGTTCAAACTGGATGGGCTTTGAGATCCCGTCCAACCCAACCCATTCCGTGGTTCCATGATGGTTATGATGAAGATTTGTGAGGGTTTATAGTTCTCCCCTCTATGTCAGGTGGATTCTTTGAGCTGGGTTGGTACCTCAGACCCTTCCCTTTCACCGAGGTTCACTGGAGGTTGATTTCCCATCGGCCCTGACGCGAGGTTTTCATCCCATCCGTGGCGGCTCCTCCCCTCCTCCCGCTCGGGCGCGATAACAAAGCGTCGGACCCCGCGTCCTTGTCGGTTTAATCCACCATGAAACCATGGCCGAAGCGGAGATCGAAGCCCTCTCCAAGTGGGTCCTTTGTGAGGGTAATTGCCCCGCGCGGTGGACGCCTCTTGGTTGCTGACGTGGAACAGGCTCCCCTCGCTCCCTCCCGCGCGCGTCCCTCCACCTGCCCGCTTCCTCGCTCTCCATTGACGCTCCCCACCACTTCCTCCGCGCTGCCCTGCCCTCGGGGCCAAAGCCATGGACCTCCAGGCCCCTCTGCCCTCAAGGGAAACCCCTCACCCCTCAACCCTGGCCTTTTGTGGTCCATTCAACGCCTCGCTTGACCCCTCCGGGACCTTTAGCGCCCTGTGGTCAGCATGTGTGTGCCCAGCAGAGCGCGAGCGCGAGCGGCGGCTCCGTTGTCCTCGCTGGCGGCCCTTGGTGACCTTTCATAGTGTCTTGACCCGAGGTGACACCATCAACGTCGGGGTTGAGGGGAAGGATTGGGTGGGAGCTCGCGGACACCGAGCGCACCCGTTCCCACCACAGGCGCCATCGATCCGGATGCTTTTGTGTTTGGTTGGGAGGAAAGAAGGGCCAAGTCTGCGGCTCGTTGACGATGGAAGGCTCTTCGGTTTAGGAGAAGCTTTGATTGTGTCGGTGTCTAAACCTGCCACGCGAAGTAGAATTGTGGAAGCATGGAAACATGGAAACATGGAAACGTGGAATTGTGGAACCATGGAAACATGGAAATGTGGAATTGTGGAATCGTGGAAACATGGAACCATTGAGGTTGGAAAAGACCTCCAAGCTCATCCAGCCCAACATCAGCCCAACCTCACCGTGTGCTCTGAACCCTGTGCCCAAGTGCCACGGCCATGCGGTTTTGGACCCCTCCAGGGATGGGGACTCCACCAGTGCCCTGGGCAGCCTCTGCCAGGGCTGGACAACCCTTTCCATGAAGGAACTTCTCCCAGTGTCCAATCTAAACCTCTCCTGGTGCAACTTGAGGCCATTTCCTCTCATCCCATCCCTTGTTCCTTGGGAGCAGAGCCCGAACCCCACCTGGCTCCAGCCTCCTTTCCAGGAGCTGCGGAGAGCGATGAGATCTCCCCTCAGCCTCCTTTTCTCCAGACCAAACCCCTCCAGATCCCTCAGCCCCAGTTCTCTGGTTCTCCAGCCCCTTCCCCAGCTCCGTTCTCTTCTCCGCACACGCTCCAGCTCCTCAAAGTCTTTCTTGCAGTGAGGAACCCAACCCTGACTCCAGGATTCGAGGTGTGGCCTCACCAGGAGGTTGATCCCTTCCCTGCTCCTGGTGGCCACCCCATGGTTGAGCCAGGATGCTGGTGGCCTCCTTGGCCACCTGGGCCACTGCTGGCTCATGTTCAGGATGCTGTGGGAGATGGCGTTGAGAGCTGTGCTGATATCAAAAAAAACATCTACTGCTCTTTGTCCATCCACGCCGACTGCTCCCAGTCACCACCTTCTCCTTCACGTCTTACGAGAGGGTTTCCAGGATGGGTCACTCCATCACCTTGCCAGAAATCAAGGTGGGATTGACCATCCTGAGGTTCTGTGGATCCTCCTTCTTGTCCTTCTCGACAATAGCTGGGACTTTGGCTTTCTTCACGTCCCAGGGGCCTCTCTCACCACCATGGCCTTTCAAGAGTAGCCTCACCGTGACGTTGCTTGTGTCCCCCAGCCTGTTTGAATGTTCTCTAACCTCATCCTCCTCCACCAAGGGTCGCTCTTCCTCCCTCCAGACATTCCCACACCTCTGCAAGCAGAGGAGACCCCAAGTCCAGCCCTGGCCCTGGATGAAGGTCTGCAAAGTTAGTGGAAAGAGGGGGGGGACAACCTGGAGAAACCCATGACCTTCAAACCCAGGGGCAACACCACGGGGAAGGATTTGCCCTGCGTGGAGACATCCCACCTCCTGCCATGGAACAGTGTTTGCCTTTCATGACCTTGTGCTGGGAAGACTTCTCGTGGCTGGGGTGGCCTGGGAAGGAATTGAAGTTGGAGTGAACAAAGCAGAGAAGAAAAAGCTGCAGGGACACATCTTCTTCTTGGGCTGGAGCTTCTGAAATGGGATCCTGGGCTGCATCCGAAGTCGTGGGACCTGCAGGGCCAGGGAGAGGGTTCTGCCCCTCTGCTCTGCTCTGGTGGGACCAAACCTGGAGCCCTGTGACCAGTTCTGGAATCCCCAACATAAGAAGGAGATGGAGCTGTTGGAGCAGATCCAGAGGAGGCCAAGAGCTGGAGAACCTCCTGTCCGAGGCCAGGCTGGGAGAGCTGGGGTTGTTGAGCCTGGAGAGGAGAAGACTCTGGGAAGACCTTAGAGCAGCTTCCAGTGTAGAAAGGGGCTCCAGGAAAGCTTCCACTGGATCAGGATGCCTGGAGAAGTCATGGCTGCTCCATCCCTGAAGGTGTTGAAGGCCAATTGGATGGGGCTTGGAGCCCCCTGATCCAGTGGGAGGTGTCCCTGCCCATGGCAGGGGGTGGGACTGGATGGGCTTTGAGGTCCTTTCCAACCCAAACCATTCCATGATTCTAAGAAATTCTCTGCTGGGAGGGTGATGAAGCGCTGGATCCGCTTGCCCAGAGAGGTGGCTCCATCCCTGGAGGTGCCCAAGGCCAGGTTGGATGGGTCTTGGAGCCCCCTGATCCAGTGGGAGGTGTCCCCTGCCCACAGAACTTGATGGTCTTGGAGGTCCCTTCCAACTCAAACCATTCCATAATGATTAAACTTGATGGCCTTGGAGATCCCTCCCAACCCAAACCATCCCATGATGGTTGATCTTGATGATCTTAGAGGTCTCTTCCAACCCAAACCATTGATTCCACGATTTCGGGGGCCACCCTGACCCCTTCTGCTGCGAACTTGAGGTTTGCTGCCGGAACGCATCCATCCCAGCTCGGCCTGAGCTCCTCCCTCCCTCTCCCCACTCATTTTCCGAAGGAACGTGATAAATCCCGTATTGATCCCTTCTGCCGCCCTCTACATTTTGCAAAAGATGATTAAATAGCGCAATAGAGGCTGCGAGCGCCGCGGCTCAATAAGAGCCGGGCCGGCGTATCGACCCCTCCGACCGACCGCAGCGCCTTCCACTCCCAACCGCTCCAGACCAGTCACGAAAACCCTCCGAGACTGGGATTTAGAAGCCAATCAATGCAGCTGAGGAACCACCGACGTCCCACCGTGGTGAGGACGATCGGCATCAAAGTGGGGGCGTCAAGTCCGTGTCGGATGCTTGAGGAGAGTTTCCAGCCAGGGTAGAGGAGCAAAGAGGTCCCACTTGAACGGGTTCTGGGTGCAAAACTCAATGGTGATGGCGTGTTTGTCGTAAATTGACCTGGTGGAGGGTAGGGAGGGTCTGCAGAGGCTTATGGCCAGGCTGGATCCGTGGCTGGAGGGCAGGAAGGATCTACAGAGGGATGTAGCCAGCCTGGATCTGTGGCTGGGGGGCAGGAAGGATCTACAGAGGGATCTGGCCAGGCTGGATCCATGGGCCAAGGGCAGGAAGGATCTACAGAGGGTTGTGGCCAGGCTGGATCTGTGGCTGGAGGGCAGGAAGGATCTACAGAGGGATCTGGCCAGGCTGGATCCATGGCTGGAGAGCTGGAAGGGTCTGCAGAGGGACCTGGCCAGACTGGATCCATGGGCCAAGGCGAACATCCCAGGATTCAGCAAGGCCAGGAAACGACCTCAGGGGGAGGCTTAGATTGGACACTGGGAGAAGTTCCTTCATGGAAAGGGTTGTCCAGCCCTGGCAGAAGCTGCCCAGGGCACTGGTGGAGTCCCCAACCTTGGAGGGGTCCAAAACCGCGTGGCCGTGGCACTTGGCGACAGGGTTCAGTGCGCACGGTGAGGTTGGGCTGATGTTGGACTGGATGAGCTTGGAGGGCTTTTCCAACCTCGGTGATTCCATGGTTCCGTGATCAATGACCCAGAGAGCTACGATTCTCCAAGGGTCCGGGATAACTCTACATGGCCAACTCTTCCCAGGGATGAGCCCCAAACCCAAACCCTCCCTGCATTGAATTGTCCCCATGGCGGGTCAACCATGTAGAGTTGTCCCACAGAAAGTTATCCCACGGAGAATTGTCCACCACGGAGAGTTGGCCACAGAGAGTTGGCCGTGAAGGTGCCCCGTGATGTTTCTCCTGTATTGATGGAGACATCAGGCAGGGAAAGACTCCAGGCTGTGGTGAGATCAACGCTCCGTGGTGGAAGTTGTTGTGACATCGGTGTCGTATTGATTGAAAACCAGGTTTGCGTTCCTGGAAGAGGAGGTGACCATGGTAATTGAATCTCTGACGACTCAGGAGGACACGAGTCGTGTTCCATTACTTTAAGTGGCCATGTGGAACAATCGTAATGTCATTCCTTGTCAACGCTGATGGCTGATGGCATCGGGAAATCCCAGCAGGCCCTTTGGGCTGCTCCCTCCTGGTCGCCCCAGCCTTCGGTGGTGTTCGGACAAAGCCATGGAGACGTGGAACGGTGGTGGCAAACGATATTTGACGCAACAGAGTCCGTGCTGGTGCTGGGCTGCCGTTGCAGAGCATCCCTGGTTTGAGGTGACAACCTGGTTTGGGATGACAACCGCTCGTTGTGGGGGTCTCCAACATCTTCGTGTGGTTTTGGACCCCTCCAGGGTTGGGGACTCCACCAGTGCCCTGGGCAGCCTCTGCCAGGGTTGGACAACCCTTTCCATGAAGGAATTTCTCCCAATATCCAATCGAAACCTCTTGGTGCAACTTGAGGCCATTTTTTCTCGTCCTATCGCCTCTCACATGGGAGAAGAGACCAAGTCCCACCTCACTCCAGTCTCCTTCCAGGCAGGTGTAGACAGTGATGAGGTCTCTCCTCAACCTCCTTTTATCTCCAGGCTGAACAACCCCAGGTCCCTCAGCTGCTCCTTGTAGGACTTGTTCTCCAGCCCCTCCCCCAGCTCCGTTACCTTCTCTGGACGCGCTCCAGCCCCTCAAGGTCCTTCTTGGAGTGAGGGGCCCAAAACTGACCCCAGGATTCACAGAATTCCAGAAGGACCTGAGTTGGAAAGGACCCACAAGGACCATCAAGTCCGACTCTTGTCCTTGTGTCGGACAATCCCAACGTTCCCACCATGAGGGCGTTGGCCAAAGGCTTCTGGAATATTGTCAGGCTGTGACTGCTCCCTGGGAGCTGTTCCAGTGCTCCACCACCCTCTGGGTGAAGAACCTTCTGATTGTCCAACCTAACCCTCCCCTGACCCATCTTTCTGCCATTCCCTGTGGTCCCATCATTGGTCACCAGCGAGAAGAGCTCGGCACCTTCTCCTCCTCCTTCCCTTGTGAGGAAGCAGCTCTGAGGTCCCCCCTCAGTGTCCTCCAGGCTGAACAGACCAAGTGCCTTCAGCCTCTCCTCACACGATTTCTCCTCCAGACCCTTCCCCACCTTTGTGGCCTCCTCTGGATGCTCTCCAGCAGTTTGATGGCCACCCAAAACTGCACCCGGTGCTCCAGGTGGGGCCTCACCAGAGCAGAGTGGGACCATCCCCTCCCTTGCCCGGCTGGCGATGCCGTCCTTGATGTCCCCCAGGACACAGTTGGCCCTCTTGGCTCATGGTCAACTTGTTGTTGACCACAGCCTCCAGGTCCCTTTGTGCAGGGCTGTTCTCCAGCCTCTTGCTGGAAAGGGTCCTGTCATTGATCATGGGGTCCTGTCATTGGCCATAAGGTCCTATCATTGATCATGGGGTCCTGTCTTTGATCATAGGGTGCTGTCATTGACCATAGGGTGCTATCATTGATCACCAGAGAAGAGCTCAGCGCCTCCACCTCCCCTTGTGAGGAAACAGCGAACTGGGAGGTCCCCCCTTCAGCCTCCTCCAGGCTGAGCAGACCAAGTGCCTTCAGCCTTTCCTCCAGACCCTTCACCACCTTCTTGGGTGCAGCCAGCGCCGAGTTCACGGAGCACAAACCCTACCCTGGTCCTTCTGGCCGCGCCGGTTCGGCGTCGCCGGCTCTATTGACGCTTATCCAGAATCTGAAGGAATCCAAGACAAATCGTTAAGAGGATGGAGTTAATAAAATTTGAAAAATTGAGGCCTGTCACTCCACTAAACTTTGTTCGATACGGCTGACAGGAACATATTTCCCCAATGAGTGACCTTCTGCAGCTGCTCCGGCGGCGCCGATGCTGCTGGAGAACCAGCGGGCAATTTATCAAATATGATAAGCCGGAGCCTCCTAATACGAGGAGGGAGGTGTTGGAGGACGCTCACAGCCCGAGGTGTTGCCCAGGTGTCCATCTCCAAGCCCCAGACAGCGAGTGGGAGGTGACAAATTGCCTTCTATTAAGTCTCCAAAGGTTGACGTCCCCTCCACCAACGGAACGAGGGATGGAGAAAGGAAGGAGGAGGAGGGGGCGGGGGGGTCAGGGCGGTGACGAACCCGTCGCCACTTGTGCCTTCTGTGACACCGTTATTTATGGCCACGTAATATTTTATTGCTGGAGGTTGGAATCGACCAGTTGGAAGAGTCGGGTTCTATCAATTATTGCAGCAATTAGTCAAGTCGTCAAAGCCATTAACAGGGGGATTGGGCCAATATTGGAGAGTCATTATTGATAGATCCAGGATGAGCCGAACGAACCCCTCAGCCTCCATCCGAGATCGGAGGAGGCCTCGCCTCGAGGACGTTGGCCTTTGGAGAAGGTGGAAGACTTCCCCTCTCCTGACTCAAACCCGAGTGGGATTCGGCAGCGGGACAGGACCAGGTCTCAGAGCCACCGCGTGGCGCTGTGACATCTCACCTGATCGTATTCTTTATTGGCCGTGACAGAGCTCGCAATGGAAATTACTCCGTGTCGGATGTTTATGGAGCACATTTTTCATTCTGTAAGCAAATATAGATCCCCGATGCCAAGGTGGAGGAGCTGCTCGTCTCTCCGGCTCCCGCTCGCCGAGCTCGCTCCCATCTTTCATGTGTTGTGACGGATATTTTGTAGGAGGTTCAACCAAGTGCTGGGTCCTGCACTTGGGACACAACCCCAAGCAGCTCCAGGCGTGGGGAAGAGCGGCTGGAGAGCTGCCTGGTGGAGAAGGACCTGGGGGTGTTGGTCAACAGTGGTTGAACATGAGCCAGCAGTGGCCCAGGTGGCCAAGGAGGCCACCAGCATCCTGGCTTGGATCAACCATGGGGTGGCCACCAGGAACAGGGAATAGGTTGGCCCCCTGGACTCAGCGCTGGTGAAGCTGCACCTTGAATCGTGGGGTCAGTTTTGGGCCCAAGAAAGATCTGGAGGTGCTGGAGCGCGTCCGGAGAAGGGAACGGAGCTGGGGAAGGGGCTGGAGAACAGGGGTTATGAGGAGCAGCTGAGGGACCTGAGATTGCTCAGCCTGGAGAAAAGGAGGCTGAGGGGAGACCTCATCATTGGTGAGGCCACACCTTGAATCCTGGGTTCAGTGTTGGCCCCTCACTCCAAGAAAAAACTTGAGGTGCTGGAGCGCGTCCGAAGAAAGGAACGGAGCTGGGGAAAGAGGAACCAGGGCTTCTGGGAGCGGCTGAGGGAGCTGGAAGGGTTCGGTCTGGAGAAGAGGAGGCTGAGGGGAGACCTCATCGCTCTCCACAGCTCCTGGAGAGAAGGTTGGAGCCAGGTGGGGTTCGGGCTCTGCTCCCAAGGAACAAGAGATGGGATGAGAGGAAACGGCCTCAAGTTGCAGCAGGGGAGGTTTTGATTGGACACTGGGAGAAGTCCCTTCATGGCAAGAGCGGTGAAGCCCTGGCAGAGGCTGCCCAGGGCACTGGTGGTGTCCCCATCCCTGGAGGGGTCCAAAACTGCGTGGCCGTGGCACTTGGGGACAGGGTTTAGTGGGCACGGTGGGATTGGCCTGATGTTGGGCTGGATGAGCTTGGAGATCTTTTCCAAGCTTCATGATTCCATCACTTTTCATGGAGCGCTCTGGTTGCTCCGTGCTCTCCAGCCTTGAAGAACCAGAATCATGGAATGGTTTGGGTTGGAAGGGACCTTAAAGCCCATCCAGATTCAAAGCCTCTGTCATGGGCAGGTGCAGCCTGGGTTGCGTGTGCCAAGGTCCCCACTTTGCTCCTGTCTTTCCAGCGAGATGGTGGATATTGGCCAAGACCCCGATGGAACGAGGATGCTGGAATGGTGCTCAGGGCTCCCAGTTCTTCCCATCATGCACCACCAGCATCCAGTACCCTTCCCAGCCCATTGTCACCATTGTCCCCTCCATTTTACAGACCCACTGAGCAGGGTGTCCTGCTTTGCTCTCACCAGGTTCTTCCCAAGACCCCACAGCAGCTTTGGAATCCATGGGTTGATGGGCTCCAGCAGGATCTCGAGGGGTCTGAGGCCACTCCGAAGGTTCATTCTCGTAACCCTTGGTGTCTGGTTGGTGGCAGCAAGTTGTCACGGGGTCACAGAGTGTGTGAGCGGCAGTGCTGGGTCCCTGGTGCACAGAGGTTCCTCCTGAGATGCCAAGAGCAGAGGTTGATCCTGTGGGACCAGCAGGGTGAGGAGGGGGTTCTGCCCCTCTGCTCCACTCGGGGGAGACCCCACCTGCAGCCCTGGGTCCAGCTCTGGAGTCCTGAGCACAGGAAGGACCTGGAGCTGTTGGAGCGAGGCCAGAGGAGGCCACGGAGATGATCCCAGGGCTGGAGCAGCTCCTGTACGAGGCCAGGCTGGGAGAGCTGGGGTTGTTGAGCCTGGAGAGGAGAAGGCTCTGGGGAGACCTTGGAGCAGCTTCCAGTGTGGAAAGGGGCTCCAGGGAAGGTGGGGAGGGGCTCTTGGTCAGGGAGTGCAGGGATGGGACGAGGGGAAGGGTTTGGAGCTGCAAGGGGGGAGACTGAGATGAGATCTTGGGGACAAATGTTTTGCTGTGAGGGTGGGGAGGCCCTGGCCCAGGTTGCCCAGAGCAGTGGTGGCTGCCCCGTCCCTGGAGGTGTTCCAGGCCAGGTTGGGTGGGGCTTGGAGCCCCCTGATTCAGTGGGAGGGGTCCCTGCCCATGGAACTGGATGGGCTTGGAGGTCCCTTCCAACCCAACCCTCCCATGGTCCCGTCACTCTTCCTGCGTCGCTGCCTGTTCCCCTCCCTCCCAATCCAAGATTCCCCATTTTCCCTTCCCTTCGCTCCAGCCGCGTCCGATTTCACTGTGCACGTTCTGCTTTGACCCCGCATCCATGCGAGGGGGACGGAAGATGAGGAGCCCTCTCCGTGCCATCCTGCTTCCATGTGGGTGCCCACCTGGCTCCTCCAGGTCCATTTTTGGGCTCCCTTAACTCTTTATCCCATGAAATCCCGAAGAAGAGCGTGGTTTCCCCCCGAAGCCGCTCACGGGGGCAGCTGTTCCGCAGCCTCCGACCACCTCCAGCTCCAGCTTGGAGCAACGAGAGCAAGGGCAGCGTGTCCAATCGGAGCCGTAATGGTCCCATGTGGCTCCTCCGGGACGGGGAGCTGGTGCTTTTGTGAAGCCACGTGTCCTTCTGGTGACCATGTGCTCTCCTCCCCCGCCAGCAGCTCTTCCCCCCCCAAGCCAATTGTTAGGGTTGACAGGTCCTTTTCTTCTTCTCCGCACACCCACGTGTCGTACATTGTCCCTTTCTGCTCCGGAAACCCTTTGGAGCAAAGGTTAGGAGAGGACGTTGACTCGGATGAGAGGGCGTTGACTGGGATGAGAGGCCCAGGATGTCCTTCCTGCTCATTCCACCCCAAGACTGAGCTTGGGTCTCCTCACCTTAATTCTTTTCTTCTTGCCCTCAGGTGCCAACCCCCTCCAGAAGAACGAAATGGGACACACGCCTCTGGATTACGCCCGGGAAGGGGAGATCATGAACCTCCTGAAGGCGTCGGAGACCAAGGTGAGCCTGAAGTTGGTGTTTCCTACTGCACCACGAGACCTTCGCACGCCGGCACCTCCGGGCTCCTTCAGGAGAGGGCTGGAAAATTAAAGGAAGGGTGGAGAAAGGGATCAAAATCACTTTGGAAGAGTTTTCAGCCGTGACCGTGTGTGCCCTCCTCTTCTGCGTTAAGAATTCTGCCCGGCAGTGACACGTGCAGGACCAGGGATTGTGGGGTCATGGAATGGTTTAGGTTGGAAGGGACCTCCAAGCCCATCCAGTTCCATGGGCAGGGACCCCTCCCACTGGCTCAGGGGGCTCCAAGCCCCATCCAACCTGGCCTTGGGCACCTCCAGGGATGGGGCAGCCACCACTGCTCTGGGCACCCTGGGCCAGGGCCTCCCCACCCTCACAGCAAAACATTTTTTCTCAAGATCTCATCTCAGTCTCCCCTTTTGCAGCTCCAAACCCTTCCCCTCGTCCCATCCCTGTGATCCCTGACCAAGAGCCCCTCCCCACCTTCCCTGGAGCCCCTTTCCATCCTGGAAGATGCTCCAAGGTCTCCTTGGAGCCTTCTCCTCTCCAGGCTCAACAACCTCAGCTCTCCCAGCCTGGCCTCGCACAGGAGCTGCTCCAGCCCTTGGATCATCTCCGTGGCCTCGCTCCAACAGCTCCACCGATTCTCTTTGGGAATCACTCTGTCCCCTGTTCAGGAATCACTACTGGAAGATCTTCTAAAGCAGGAAAAGAACCCCGTTTGCCGTAACGATTCCAAGGAAATCCCCAGGAGCAGAGGTTTATGGAGAGGCGGGTGAGGAGAGAGAGAGGGACCCACAGCCTGGTGTCAAGAGGTTAAAAAGCCTGGATATGAGTCCTCCTTCCAGGAGGGGCAGAGAATGGATTGGGAGCAGCCCTGAGGAGAAGGATCTTGGGGGGGGGGTGAGGGGGGTGGAGAAGCTCAACGTGAGCCAACAACGAGTGCTCGCAGCCCAGAAACCAACGAGATCCCGGGCTGCGTCCAACGTGGTGGCACCAGCGGGGTGAGGAGGGGGTTCTGCCCCTCTGCTCCGCTCGGAGGAGACCCCACCTGCAGCCCTGGGTCCAGCTCTGGAGTCCTGAGCACAGGAAGGACCTGGAGCTGTTGGAGCGAGGCCAGAGGAGGTCACGGAGATGATCCAAGGGCTGGGGCAGCTCCTGTGCGAGGCCAGGCTGGGAGAGCTGGGGTTGTTGAGCCTGGAGAGGAGAAGGCTCTGGGGAGACCTTGGAGCATCTTCCAGTGTGGAAGGGGGCTCCAGGGAAGGTGGGGGGGGGCTCTTGGTCAGGGAGTGCAGGACTGGGACGAGGGGGAACGGCTTTAAATCGAAAGGGGACGATTTAGATGGGACATCAGGAAGAAATTCTTCAGGATGAGGGTGGGGAGGCCCTGGCCCAGGTTGCCCAGAGCAGTGGTGGCTGCCCCATCCCTGGAGGTGCTCAAGGCCAGGTTGGATGGGGCTTGGATCCCCCTGATCCCATGGGAGGTGTCCCTGCCCATGGAACTGGGTGGGCTTGGAGGTCCCTTCCAACCCAGCCCATTCCATGATCCCAAGGGTTGCCCAACACACCACGGGGGGTTGGACCTAGATGATCTTTAAGGTCCCTTCCAACCCAACCCAGTGGTCCTTCCCCTTGGGGTTTCCACGCTCCGTCGCAGCAAAGGCAAGCCTGGCCTTGCCATTCCGGCAGAGCCGATGCCTTCTCCTGTCCTCCAGGAGCACGGCTTGGAGCGCTCTCCAGGCAAATTTTAAGGAAGAGACGTTGAGACTAAACCACTTGAGGTCTTGAGGAAAAGAAGGTGAGGAATTATCCGCCGGGTAAATGGTCCCTGGAGCCCAACGTGGGGAAGGAAACCTCCCGTAGCACTTTGAGAGGCTGCGTTGGGTTTTACGCTTTAACGAATTGATGGAGGAACGAAAGGGAATTTATCTACGGAGATGTTCCAGCTGGAAATGATTGTTCTTGGAGATAAAACATCCGAGAGCCAAGGCAGCCGTGATGAATATTCAGCTGGGGGGGATACGGAGCTCCCGGGGCCGCATCCACCCCGGTATCCGCGTTCCACCGAGAGTCTTTGAGAATTTATTGCTCATTTTAATCACTGCCAGGGAATGAATTGGCAGAGCCGGGACTGGACGGGCTCATCCCATACATTTTATTTACATATCCCGGTGACAGAATAACGAGGAGGTTTCCTATGTATTTTTAATTTACTTGAGTTGTTTTTCTGCTTCGGGAAAAAAAGAAAGAATCTTTCAGGTGCTTTCTCTGCGCCAGGACCTTGCTTGCTCGGGGTGGTGGAACCTTGAGCCACTTTGCGTTGCCAACAGCCCCGTGAAATCGGAACGAGCTGAACGGAAAGCAGGGCTAAAAGGAGAGAGAAGCCCTTGGAACCTGCGTCTTCCGTTGAGGTTGAGATGAGATCTTAGGGAGAAATTCTTCACGATGAGGGTGAGGAGGCCCTGGCCCAGGTTGCCCAGAGAAGCTGTGGCTGCCCCATCCCTGGAGGTGCTCAAGGCCAGGTTGGATGGGGCTTGGAGCCCCCTGATCCCGTGGGAGGGGTCCCTGCCCATGGAACTGGGTGGGCTTGGAGGTCTCTTCCAACCCAACCCATTCCATGATTCCAAGGGTTGGCCAACACACCAGGAAGAGGAACTCGATGGGCTTTGAGGTCCTTTCCAGCCCAAATAATTCCATGATTCTAAGAAATTCTTGAATGTGAGGGTAATGAAGCCCTGGATCCAATTGCCCAGGGAGGTGGGAGATGTCCCATTCCTGGAGGTGTTCAAGGCCAGATTGGTTGGGGCTGGGCTTTGAGATCCCTTCCATCCCAACCTGTTCCATGATTCTCTGAGTCGCTGCAGCCCGGTTGGTGGGTTTGTCCACCCCAGCTCTCGCAGCAGGATCTGCTGCAGCTTCTGCGCCCACTTTCTGGATTTGAGAGAACCATGGAATGGTTTGGGTTGGAAGGGACCTCCAAGCCCACCCAGTTTCACCCAGTTCCATGGGCAGGGACAGCTCCCACTGGATCAGGGGGCTCCAAGCCCCATCCAACCTGGCCTTGAACACCTCCAGGGATGGGGCAGCCACCACTGCTCTGGGCACCCTGGGCCAGGGCCTCCCCACCCTCATCATAAAAGTTCTTCCTGATGTCCAAACTAAACGTTCTCCTTTCCAATTTAAAGCCGTTCCCCCTCATCCCATCACTCCAGGCCCTTGGAAAAAGCCTCTCCCCAGCTTTCCTGGAGCCCCTTCAGGTCCTGGAAGCTGCTCTAAGGTGCCCCAGGAGCCTTCTCTTCTCCAGGCTGGACAACCCCAGCTCTCTCAGCCTGTCCTCATAGCAGAGGTTCTCCAGCCCTTGGATCATCTCCATGGGCTCCTCCGAACCCATTCCAACAGTTCCACCTCCTTCTCATGTTGGGGATTCCAGAACCGGACCCAGGACTCCAGGTGGGGTCTCTCGAGGGTTCGTTAGAGGTGTTTCCCCTTTGGAAGGTGAGGTGGTTCCTGGACCAGTTATGGATGTCAGGTTCCTCGCTCTGCAGAAGCCGTGTCCGTAGCCAAGTCCGGGTTTGCAGGGCTGTTCCCTCCGGAGCGGTGCTTTCCCTGGTGGCCACCCCTGCTTGAGGTGGGCAAAGGTGCTCAACACAAAGCTTTGCAGGGTTCCTAACGATGAGGAAAGGCTGGATTTGTCCTCTTCCCTCTGGAAGTTCACAGCACCAGAAGATCTGCTCCTGTTGTCCCTGTATCCCTTCCCCAAGTGTCTCAGAGACGTCCTCGTGTCAGATGTCCCTGTGAACTGCTCGGAGCACCATCCCAGCCTTCAGCTCCAGAATGCAATCCGGGTGGAAGCAACACATTGTTTGCTTGTTCTTGGAGGTCCTGCTTCCTTCTGAAGGTCCTGTTTCCTTCTGAAGGTCCTGTTTCCTTCTGAAGATCCTGTTTCCTTCTGAAGGTCCTGCTTCCTTCTGAAGATCCTGTTTCCTTCTGAAGGTCCTGCTTCCTTCTGAAGGTCCTGTTTCCTTCTGAAGGTCCTGCTTCCTTCTGAAGGTCCTGTTTCCTTCTCAAGGTCCTGCTTCCCTCTGAAGGTCCTGCTTCCTTCTGAAGGTCCTGCTTCCTTCTCATGGTCCTGCTTCCCTCTGAAGGTCCTGCTTCCTTCTGAAGGTGCTGCTTCCTTCTCATGGTCCTGCTTCCTTCTGAGCTGGAGGTGGAGGGAAGCAGCACCCCAAGTGAAGAGCTTCTCCCAGTGCCGTGGGGTTGTCTGTGGAGCTGGGGGAAATGAGTTCCCCAACGGGAAGCTCCTCCATCCCTGTGGACACAACCAGGAGATGTGTGGAGGCTGGGAAAGTAAATCCAGGTGGAATTGTCAAAGCTTTCTTTTTTGAGATGAGGAAGCTCCTGATGGGTGACGGGCTCGGTGGGAAGTTGGAGCAGTGTCAGCGTTCCCTCTCGGTGCAGGCTCTGGTCTTCCCATCAGCTACAACGACGGCTCCCACCTCTCTCCGTTCTCATTCTGCTCCCATTCTTCTCTCCATTCCCACTTTCTTCAGCCCCATCCCAGAACTTTCCTCCTGCTGTGGCTCAGGCTGGCGCTTCCAAGCTCCTTCTGAGCTGCCTCCACCCTGGAGCAGGGTCTGTCCGTCTGTCTGGGTGTTGGAGAGGTTCCCATGCTGGTTTTGTGGTCCTGGGAAGCTCTACATAAGTTCCCAACGCTGTTGTAGCTCCGAAGAACCTCTGATCCCAACGTTTTCTTCTCTCCCACAGTTCCAGGAGGAGCAGCGGAGGAGGGAGGTGGAGGAACGCCGGAGGTTTCCACTGGAGCAACGGCTGAAGGAGCACATCATCGGTCAGGAGAGCGCAATAGCCACGGTGGGAGCAGGTAGGACCCCTCATCCGCTGCCCCTCTGCCCTCCCACGTCTTCTGCTGCCAACGTGAGAAGGAGATGGAGCTGTTGGAGCGAGGCCAGAGGAGGCCACGGAGATGATCCAAAAGCTGGAGAACCTCTGCTATCAGGACAGGATGGGAGAGTTGGGGTTGTTCAGCCTGGAGAAGAGAAGGCTCTGGGGGACCTTCAGGGGCTCCAGGAAAGCTGAGGAGGGACTTTTTCCAAGAGCCTGGAGTGATGGGATGAGGGGGAACGGCTTTAAATTGGAAGGGGGAAGATTTAGATGGGACATCAGGAAGAAATTCTTCACGCTGAGGGTGATGAGACTCTGGCCCAGGTTGCCCAGAGCAGTGGTGGCTGCCCCATCCCTGGAGGTGCCCAAGGCCAGGTTGGATGGGGCTTGGAGCCCCCTGATCCCATGGGAGGTGTTCCTGCCCATGGAACTGGCTGGGCTTGGAGGTCCCTTCCAACCCAACCCATCCCATGATTCTGCGATTGCTCGGGGAAGGTGAACTTTCCCTCCAGCCCTGCCCTGAGGCTGCTTCCAAGGAGGTCACCAAGGCTGGTGGGGACTCATGGTGAGGTCCAGCAGGGCCAAGGTCCTGCACCAGGGTTGGGGCAATCCCAAATCCAGTCTGGGTGGAGAATGGATTTGGAGCAGCCCTGAGGAGAAGGACTTGGGGTTCTGGTGGGTGAGAAGCTCAACGTGAGCCAACAACGAGTGCTCGCAGCCCAGAAACCAACGAGATCCCGGGCTGCGTCCAATGTGGTGGGACCAGCGGGGTGAGGAGGGGGTTCTGCCCCTCTGCTCCGCTCGGGGGAGACCCCACCTGCAGCCCTGGGTCCAGCTCTGGAGTCCTGAGCACAGGAAGGACCTGGAGCTGTTGGAGCGAGGCCAGAGGAGGCCACGGAGATGATCCAAGGGCTGGAGCAGCTCCTGTGCGAGGCCAGGCTGGGAGAGCTGGGGTTGTTGAGCCTGGAGAGGAGAAGGCTGTGGGGAGACCTTGGAGCAGCTTCCAGGATGGAAAGGGGCTCCAGGGAAGTTTCCAGTGGCCCAGGTTGCCCAGAGCAGTGGTGGCTGCCCCATCCCTGGAGGTGCCCAAGGCCAGGTTGGATGGGGCTTGGAGCCCCCTGACCCAGTGGGAGGTGTCCCTGCCCATGGAACTGGATGATCTTTGAGGTCCCTTCCATCCCAACCCATACCACGATCCTACAAAACACAAACCCCATCCTGGTTAACAAAGAGGAACCGGCTGCGACGCAGCCCCCGTGGACGGCGCCGTCTCTGCCCCCACGGCCGCAGCAGCCGCCCTGCACGCGCGTGCGACTGAGCCTGGGGGCAGCGGCTCGGGCTAATTGGGACGCGGTGATTAATGGGCAGTGCCTGGTCCTGACACAGGTGGTGCTTCTGCCCATTAAAGTGCCGGCTTTTATGGAGGTTTCTCTTATTGAATTAACGGGAATGCGCTCGACACCCCCGCAGCCTCGGGACATCGCAGGGAGCAGGAGATCCTCCACCCCTCCTCCCCCTCCTCCTCGCTGCCCCGGTTCCGCTGTTTTCAGAGAATCATGGAATAGGTTGGGTTGGAAGGGATCTTAAAGATGATCCCGTTCCACCCCGCTGCATCCTTAGTTTTCTTTCAGGAAGAGGGAATTCAGAGAGGTGACTCTTTCTCTCGAGTCCTTCCCATCTGCTTTTTGTTATTTACTTGATTCCTGGCTGGTTTTCCAGCTGTTTTGTTGCCAGCGTTGCCAGGAGGCCAAGGGAGGGGGGTTGTCCCCCTCTGCTTTCCTCTCATGAGGACCCACCTGTGGTCCTGCGTCCAGTTCAGGGATCCCCAACATAAGGAGGAGATGGACCTGTTGGGATGGGTCCAGAGGAGGCCACGGAGATGATCCAAGGGCTGGAGCCCCTCTGCTGTGAGGACAGACTGGGAGAGTTGGGGTTGTTCAGCCTGGAGAAGGCTTTGGGGGGACCTCAAAGTGGCTTTCCAGGACCTGAAGGGCTCCAAGAAAGCTGAGGAGGGACTTTTTCCAAGAGCCTGGAGTGATGGGATGAGGGGGAACGGCTTTAAATTGGAAAGAGAAGATTTAGATTGGACATTAGGAAGGAATTCTTGACGCTGAGGGTGGTGAGACCTTGGCCCAGGTTGCCCAGGGAAGCTGTGGATGTCCCCTCCCTGGAGGTGTTCAAGGTCAGGTTGGATGGGGCTTGGAGGCCCCTGACCCAGTGGGAGGTGTCCCTGCCCATGGAACTGGCTGGGCTTGGAGGTCCCTTCCAACCCAACCCATTCCATGATTCCATGATTTGTGGACTCCACCTGCCTCCTGCATTGGCAATTTGTTGGCTCGTGGTCTCGCTGTGCTCCGTGTCCTGAGCTTCCCCGAGCTTGGCTGATCTGTTTAATTTCCAACCGCTGCCTTAATTGGATGAGGCTGAATCCGCCGCTCGCTGCAGGATCTCAAACAGCCTCCTGAGGGGCTCTGGGAACACAGAGGAAACGCGTGCTCGGCGGGGTCGTAGAGTCATGGGTTGGGTTGGGAAGAACATTAAAGATCATCCAATTCCAACCTGCTGGTGTGTTGGGCAGCCCTTGGAATCACGGAATGGTTTGGGTTGGAAGGGACCTCAAAGCTCATCCAGTTCCAACCTGGCCAAGCAGCCCCTCAGAGAGGGGACATCTCCCACCTCTCCAGGCAACCGGACGCGGTGCTTCATCATCCCCATAGTGAAGAGCTTTGTTAGAGTCATGGATTTACGGAATGGGTTGGAAGGGACCTCAAAGCCCAGCCAGTTCCACGGGCAGGGACACCTCCCACTGGATCAGGGGGCTCCAAACCCCATCCAACCTGGCCTTGGGCACCTCCATCCTCCTGCCATTCCCTGTGGTCCCATCGTTGGTCACCAGCGAGAAGAGCTCAGCATCTTCTCCTCCTCCTCCCCTTGTGAGGAAGCAGCTCTGAGGTCCCCCCTCAGTGTCCTCCAGGCTGAACAGACCAAGTGCCTTCAGCCTCTCCTCACACGATTTCTCCTCCAGACCCTTCCCCACCTTAGTGGCCTCCTCTGGATGCTCTCCAGCAGTTTGATGGCCACCCAAAACTGCACCCGGTGCTCCAGGTGGGACCTCACCAGAGCAGAGCAGGACCATCCCCTCCCTTGCCCGGCTGGCGATGCCGTCCTTGATGCCCCCCAGGACACGGTTGGCCCTCTTGGCTCGTGGTCAACTTGTTGTTGACCACAACCTCCAGGTCCCTTTGTGCAGGGCTGTTCTCCAGCCTCTCGCTGCCCAAGCGGTGTGGACGTCCAGGGGTGCTGTGTCCCAGGTGCAGAACCCAGCACCGTGTTTCTTCCGAGCTGCTGGACCTGTGGTTGTGGTCGGCTCCATGCAAGGCTCCCAGGAGCTGCAGCCTCCGCACGTCCCCACCACCCCAGACCTGTGGGGGCTACAAGAAACCTGGGGAAGAGCTTTTTCCAAGGGCCTGGAATGGTGGGACAAAGGGGGAGCGGCTTTAGATTGGAAGGGGGAAGATTTAGATTGGACATTAGGAAGGAATTCTTCACGCTGAGGTGGTGAGACCCTGGCACAGGTCACCCAGGGAAGCCACGGATGTCCCCTCCCTGGAGGTGCTGAAGGCCAGGTTGGATGGGGCTTGGAGCCCCCTGATCCAGTGGGAGGTGTCCCTGCCCATGGAACTGGCTGGGCTTTGAGATCCCTTCCAACCCAACCCATTCCCTGATTCCAAGGGTTGCCCAACACAACTTGGGCATTGGAACTGGGTGGGTTAGGTGTCCCTTCCAACCCAACCCATTCCATGATTCTACAATCCCTCCACATCCCGAAGGCACCGTCGGCAGGGCTGGAGGAGCAGTTCTTGGGGCTGTGGTCACGCCTGGATTGTGAACACGGAACCTGGAGGGAGAAGAGCGATCCCACGGTGGGTAACGGACCTGGAGACCTCACCCCGTGGCACCTTGAGCCTGGGCGGTCGGAGAAGCGGCGCTGAATGAATTGATTTGATAAATGGACATTTATTACACTCACAAATTGGCTGAAACCAATTTTGGTCCCATCAAGGCCCGGTAACTGCTGGGGTATTGATTTGTGTAAAGTAATACAGTGAATTTATCAGTTCAATAGCGGCCGAAGGGCCTCTCGGAGACACCGCGGCCGTTACGGATGTGCGAAATAAAGTGAGAGCGCGGCAGCGACGCTGGAAATGGCTCCGAAGAAGAAGGCCCAGGTGTCATCGTCAGCCTCTTCACTTGGACGTTGGGTCTGAAGACCTAAATGAAATTTTGGGAAAGGAATGCGCGCTGCAGCTTTTGTTTGTTTACTTCTGCCATTCCCAACGTTACAGCGGGACGGGAAGAGTTTTCCGAGAGGGTTCCTTGCGTGGCCGTCAACGAAGAGCGGTCGAGGTGGCCGGCAGCAGCGTTGAAGGTGCAGATCCAGGGAGAGGAGTTCTCCTGTGGGCTTTCCTGGCTGAGGTTCTCCTCCTTCTGACTGGCTTTGTCCTCGGACGGCGTTGTCATTCCTTGTGATGAAGCCAAACTGGGCTTGGCCAACCTGGAAGAGCTGCTGTGGCTGCTGGACCTGGGGATGTGGTGGCCTCTCTCCATGACATCCAGGTTTTCTGACCCCGCTCTCCAGGACAGCCAAGGTGTTCCAGCTTTTCCAACCCCTTCTGTCCAGGACAGCCAAGGTATTCTTGGTTTTCCAACCTCCCCCTCCGTGACAACCAAGATCTTCCAGGTTTTCTCCAGCACAGCCAAGATTTTCCAGATTTTCCAAGCTCCCTCTTTGTGACAGCCAAGATGTCCCAGGTTTTCTGACCCCTCCTCTCCAGGACAACCAGGTTTTCCGAACCCCACAGCCTCCGAGCTCAGATCTCTCATCGGTTCAAGGCTGCTTGAAGGGAAGGTTTGACGCCTCATCACGCCGTTGATCTCATTGACCCAGTAACCAGCGATGATCCACACCTTCCCACCGGGATCTCACACGAGCACTTTACAGCGGATTTTATGGAGCGCTTTATATCCCTGGAGCTGCTCGGGGTGAGACGAGCGTTTATCCATAAAGTCTGGTGTCCAACTGCGGAGAGGAGGGAAAAAAAAAGCCGACGCTTAACCTCGCCGCCTTCGGACCATTGAACGGGGTGACCCTGCCGGTGGTCACTCCGTGCCCCGGAGCGAAGGTTTATTACCTTTATTATCCGAGCGGAGAAAGCTGGCGGAGTTGTCGGCGCCCGCGTTGTTCCCCATCAATTTTGTGAACGGTTCTGACCTCACGTTCGCTGCCGTGGAGGGCGGGGAAGGAGCTCGAGCAGCGCTGGGGTGGGAATGTGGTGGGATGTGAAACGACCTCGAGCTGCACCCAAGGAGGTTTAGATTGGATATTGGGAAAGATTCCTTCCCAGAAAGGGTTGTCAAGCTCTTGAGGACTTGGGTGGTGACTCCATCCCTGGAGGGGTTCAAAAACCATGTGGTCATGGGTCTTGGGGACGTGGGGACCGTGGGGTTGGGCTGATGGTTGGGCTGGAAGAGCTTGGAGGGCTTTTCCAGCCTGAATGGGTCCATGAATCCATGATCCTGTGAGGCACGAAAAGTTGAGAGCCTGGGAGTGAGGGACAAGGACAGGGGCTTGGTCCCAGGGGTGGGATGGTGGAGGAAGGGGAGGAGATGAGGGTTTGGAAGTGGTGGGAAAAAGGGAGGAGATGAGGGTTTGGAAGTGGTGGGAAAAAGGGAGGAGATGAGGGTTTGGAGATGGTGGAGGAAGGGGCGGAGTTGTGGGTTTAGGGATGGTGGAGGACAGGGAGAAGATGAGGGTTTGGAAGTGGTGGGAAAAAGGGAGGAGATGAGGGTTTGGAGATGGTGGAGGAAGGGGAGGAGATGAGGGTTTGGAGATGGTGGAGGAAGGAGAGAAGATCTGGATTTATCCCTGTGTTTGCCGTGAAGGGCAGCAAACATGGACCTTCCTGGCATCACTTGTGCCACCACCGTTAAAGAGCTTCATTTTAAGAGCGCGGTGGAGCCACAGATCTCGACAGGGCTCTGGGCCACTTCAATTAAACTTTTATCACCTAAAAGATGTTCCTTGAGGTCCCTTCCAACCCAGCACTCTTTGATTGTAGGACCTCCCAGTGGTTTCCCTCCATTCTCTGTTCCACCTCTGCTGCCGCTCTTTTCTTCTCATGCCTTAAAAATAACTTTAAGTTCCAATTTTTGAGCATTTTGCCCATTTTGAACCCTTCTTCTGCCAAACGTAACGTCTCGTGTCTCTTGGTGGCCAAGGCACAGCTCCGAGCGCCCTTCGGAAATCAGACTTGGAGGTTCCTCGTTAAGCAGAACCTCCTCGTCGCTTCTCTCATCTCACCGTAGAGTTGGGTTCGTGTTGCTTCTTCTGAAGCATCACGAGAAGCCTCACAAGGTGGACCCATCCGTATGGTGGAAATAACTCTTTGTGAGAGCTTTGTTTAATTAACGTGGATGAATCGGGAAGACTGAGATCTCGGAGTTGTAGAATCATGGAATCCCAGGTGGGAAGGAGCACAAGGGTCACCTGGTCCAACCTTTCTTGGCAAAAGCACAGCCAAGAAAAGGTGGCCCAGCACCTGAATCGTTTAAGTGTCCAATGTTTGGGAACCCACCACCTCCCTGGGGAGATAATTCCAGTGGCTGAATGTTCTCACCAGAACCATGGAGTCATGGAATGGGTTGGGTTGGAAGGGACCTCGAAGCTCATACAATTCCAATCTCCTTGGTACGTGGATCATCCCTTGGAATCATGGAATGGGTTGGGTTGGAACGGACCTCAAACTCATCCAGTTCCACCTCCCACTGGGTCAGGGGGCTCCAAGCCCCACCCAACCTGGTCTTCAGCACCTCCAGGGAGGGGGCAGTCACCACTGCTCTGGGCAACCTGGTTCAGCAGAAGCTTCCCTGGATCAGGATGGGCTTCCCTGGAGCCCCTTTCCACACTGGAAGCTGCTCCAAGGTCTCCCCAGAGCCTTCTCCTCTCCAGGCTCAACAACCCCAGCTCTCCCAGCCTGGCCTCGCACAGGAGCTGCTCCAGCCCTGGGATCATCTCCGTGGCCTCCTCTGGCCTCGCTCCAACAGCTCCAGGTCCTTCCTGTGCTCAGGACTCCAGAGCTGGACCCAGGGCTGCAGGTGGGGTCTCCCCCGAGCGGAGCAGAGGGGCAGAACCCCCTCCTCACCCCGCTGGTCCCATCACATTGGACGCAGCCCGGGATCCTGTTGACTCTCTGGGCTGTGAACGCACATTGTTGGCTCACATTGAGCTTCTCAAGGCCAGGTTGGATGGGGCTTGGAACCCCCTGATCCACTGGGAGGTGTCCCTACCCATGTGACTGGGTGAAACTGGGTGGGCTTTGAGGTCCCTTCCAACCCAAAGCATTCCATGATTCTATGATTCTCCTCCCCCAGGACCCCAAATTCTTCTCCTCTGCTGTTCCCAATCCATTCTCCATCTTCTAAACCCTTCGAAACCCTGAGGTCCTTCCAAACTCTTCAGAACCTTCCAGTCCTTCCAAAGTCTTCTAAACCCTCCAGTCCTTCCAAACCTCGAGGTCCTTCCAAACTCTTTAAAACCCTCAGGTCCTTCCAAACCCTTTGAAACCTTCCAGTCCTTCCAAAGTCTTCTAAACCCTGAGGTCTTCCCAAACCCTTCAAAACCCTCAGGGTCCTTCCAAACTCTTTAAAACCCTCCAGTCCTTCCAAAGCTTTCTAAACCCTCAGGTCCTTCCAAACCCTCAGGTCCTTCCAAACCCTTCGAAACCCTCAGTCCTTCCAAACCCTCAGCAGTTCCGACCCTTGAGACCCTCCATCCCCTCCCTCTGCCCCACCTCACACCAGAAACGACACCCAAGTCTCTTCCCACCTCCTTTTCCGCAGCGAGCTTGCCTCTCGTGTCCTCCCCTCCGTCCATCCGTCCATCCATCCATCCATCCCTTTTCCATCCCCCCCCTCCTCCTTCGTCCCCGCCGTCTCCGTGGCAACGCTGAGTGCACATCCTGGAAAAAAAAAAAAACCAACAACAAACCAAACACAACCAACTTTGCTCCGAAATCTGCTCTGGGCAGCTTTCCAAATCCATGCTAACGTGATTAGGTGTCTCGGGGGCCTTGGCTGGGTAATCAAATTAACGAGCACTAATGGCAGCGAGGACCTGGGGTGGGCAGGGAGCGGTGGGACCCAACGTGTACTTAGTGATAATTACACTTGCTTTTGTGTCAGTGATTTATCTGCTTCAACCTTCCCCCCCCTCCCTTCCTTCTTCTCCTTCTTCTTCTTCTTTTTGTTTGTCGCAGCCATTCGGAGGAAGGAGAACGGTTGGTACGACGAGGAGCACCCGCTCGTCTTCCTCTTCTTGGGATCTTCTGGAATAGGTAACGGCTGGGTGGTGGGAAAGCCCAGGGAGCTGAGCAGACCAGTTAAACACCAGTTAAGCACCAGTTAAACACCAGTTAAAAGAGTTGTTCTGCTTCCAAATGGTCACCCAGCCCTTCATCCCGCAAGGTGGATTGTCCTGGTGGACCAACTGCTCCTCAAGTGTGGAGAAGGGGTGGCTCCCACAGGGCAAGTGGTGCTCTAACAGCTTTCCAGTAGGAAACCATGCTTAGACTGGGATGAGATGCTGAACTGGGCCGGAGTCTGCCCTGCTGGAGCAAAATTCCAAGCACAGTGGTGAATTGTGGTTGTCCCATCTCTGGAGGTGTTCCAGGCCAGGTTGGATGGGGCTTGGAGCCCCCTGATCCCGTGGGAGGTGTCCCTGGCCATGGCAGGGGGTGGCACTGGCTGGGCTTTGACGTCCCTTCCAACTCAACCCATTTCATGATCCCAAGGGCTGCCCAACACACAAGAGGCCTGGAACTGGATGGACTTTGGGGTCACTTCCAATCCATTCCATGATTCCAAGTGCTGGCCAACACACCAGGAAGGTGGAACTGGATGGACTTTGAGGTCGCTTCCAACCCAAACCCTTCCTTGATTCCATAATTCTAAGAAATTCTTTACTGTGAGGATGATGAAGCCCTGGATCCAATTGCCCAGAGAGGTGGGAGATGCCCCATCCCTGGAGGTGCTCAAGGCCAGCTTGGATGGGGCTTGGAGCCCCCTGATCCAGTGGGAGGTGTCTCTGCCTTTGGATCTGGATGGGCTTTGAGGTCCTTCCAACCCAACCCATTCCATGATTCCATTTTCCAGTGATGGAAGGGATCCGGTGGCTCTGCCCACCCGATTGTCCCTCACCCAAACACCTCCGTGGGTGAGATAACAGCAGAAATGTCCTGCTTGCAACCCAACTTCCTGCTCATCCTGCTCCTGTGGACCAGGATTTCTCTGGAAGGACGAGATTTTATTGACACCGATCCGATTGCTCCTCAGGCCCCTTCGAATGCAAAACAGCTTTAAATCGGGGGACGGAGAGCAAACAGCTTTAAAGTCACCAAAGGTGACATTTGAAACACCCTCTGTGCTTCTCCAGCCATGGATCCAGCCTGTCCCAACCCCTCTGTAGATCCTTCCTGCCCTTGGCCCATGGATCCAGCCTGGCCAGGTCCTTCTGTAGATCCTCCAGCCCATGGATCCAGCCTGGCCAGGTCCCTCTGTAGACCCTTCCTTCCTTCCAGAAGGTCCAAAATCCCACCCAATTTGGTGCCATCTCTGGTCTCCCTGAAGGAACAGTCGGTCACCTCATCCAGCTGATGGTTAAAGATATTAAACCGACCCCAACACTGATCCCTGGGGTGACCACCTGTGACCTCCACCTGCCTGCCCTCAGAGGTGTTTGTTCCCAGTGGGCAGTTAAATCCAAACTGGATCCGTGTGCGACGTTGGTACCTTCAAACAGCATCCTGGTGGTACCCAGAGCATCCTCCGTGCCGGGAAAGGTTGTTCCTCCCCTCCCAGAAACCCAAATCAGCCAAATTCCCACCAATCAACCCCATGAACCCAACAATTCCATGATGATGGGGGCATCAGGGAAGTTCCAGAGAAGAGGGCTTTGCCAGTAGAGCTGGAAGGTTGCCGACACGGGGCAGATCCCATCCGTTTAGTGGAGATTCTCCCTGAGTAGAGAGGTTGGGACAACAGGATCCGGCTTTTCTGGAGCTGGTGAACATCTCCATCCCCGTCAAGGTGGATCCTCTCCATTAGTGCTTCCTCCTGCTCCAGGAATTTGATGGATTTATAGATTTTATGGATTAGCGATGGGCAGATGGGGACAAAGCCTGCTTTAACGTGACTTTTTCTCCCTTCGGAACAGGGAAGACCGAGTTGGCCAAGCAGACGGCCAAGTACATCCATAAGGATGTCAAAAAGGTAACGCCTCTTCTCGCTGCTTTTCACCTTCCGGGGGCTTTTAGCACTGGGTGAGGTTGGATTCTTGGTGGAATTGGATTCTTCATGGAATTGGTTTATTGGTGGGGTTGGGTTTTTGTTTGGATTTAATTCTTGGTGGTTGGGTTTCTTGGTGGGGTTGGATTCTTGATGGAGTTGGTTTCTTGATGGGATTGGATTCTTGATGGGGTTGGATTCTTGGTGGGATTGGATTCTTGATGGGATTGGATTATTGGTGGGGTTGGTTTCTTGATGGAGTTGGTTTCTTGATAGAGTTGGATTCTTGGTGGTATTGGATTCTTGACTGGGTTGAACTCTTGGTGGGATTGGTTTCTTGGTGGGGTTGGATTCTTGGTGGGTTCATGTGCTGGGGGCCCAGCTCAGCAGTCAGCACGGCTGCATCGTGGCACAGTTCATCCATCCAGGCTGCCCAGGGAGGTGGTGGAGTCCCCATCCCTGGGTAGGTGAGGTCTTCAGGGAGGTGGTTGATTAGTGGACAGGTATGGTTGGGCTCAATGGTCTCAAAGGTCTTCTCCAACCAAGCCATTCTGTGCTTTTATGGAAAGGCCAAGTGCACCAGGAAAAGCTCCTGCTGGTTACAATGAGCCCATCTCGGTCCCGGTCTGTGTTACCAGAGAACCATGGAACTGCTGAGGTTGGAGAGGACCTCCAAGCTCATCCAGCCCAACATCAGCCCAAGGCCACCGTGCCCACTAAACCCTGTCTCCAAATGCCATGGCCACACGGTTTTGGACTCCTCCAGGGATGGGGACTCCACCAGTGCCCTGGGCAGGCTCTGCCAGGGCTGGACAACCCTTTCCATGAAGGAACTTCTTCCAGGATCCAATCTAAACCTCCCCTGGTGCAACTTGAGGCCGTTTCCTCTCATCCCATTCCTTGTTCCTTGGGAGAGGAGACCAACCCCCACCTGGCTCCAGCCTCCTTTCCAGGAGCTGTGGAGAGCCATGAGGTCTCCCCTCAACCTCCTCTTCTCCAGGCTGAACACCTCCAGGTCCCTCAGCTGCTCCCACAACCCCAGGTTCTCCAGACCCTTCCCCAGCTCCGTTCTCCTTCTCTGGACGCGCTCCAGCCCCTCTCCTGTCCTCTCCAGGCACTCGATTGCCGCTGCCACCCCAGAAAATGAGCCTTCGGAATTCACAAAGGCACCTCGGGCAGAGGTCCAACGCCTCTGTCCCTTCTCTGAGACATCACCCAGGATCTCACTTTGCCTGCAGAACATCTGCAATGAATCCTGGCCAGTGGGGATTCCAGGCTCTCTGAGAAGATGCCATCATCTTCCTCTGCCTCAGAATCACGGAATGGGTTGGGTTGGAAGGGACCTCCAAGCCCACCCAGTTCCATGGGCAGGGACACCTCCCACGGGATCAGGGGGCTCCAAGCCCCATCCAGCCTGGCCTGGAACACCTCCAGGGATGGGGCAGCCACCGCTGCTCTGGGCAACCTGGGCCAGGGGCTCCGCACCCTCATCCTGAAGAATTTCTCCCCAAGATCTCATCTCAGTCTCCCCTCTTGCAGCTCCAAACCCTTCCCCTCGTCCCATCCCTGCACTCCCTGACCAAAAGCCCCTGCCCAGATTCCCTGGAGACCTTCTCCGTACTGGAAGCTGCTCCCTCTGGAGCTTTCTCCTCTCCAGGCTGGACAATCCCAACTTTCCCAGCCTGTCCTCCTACGGGAGATTCTCCAGCCCTTGGATCGTCTCCGTGGCCCTTTGTGGAATCACGTTTGGTGGTCGTTCTGGCCACTCTGGTGCCTGGGAAGCACAAACCCACGTGTCCATTCTTCCAGCCACCCGCGTGGTCCTGGAGGAGCCTCGAGCACGTTTATCAGATCTCATGGTCAACGTTTCTTTCTCCTGCAGGGTTTCATCAGGCTGGACATGTCGGAGTTCCAGGAGAGGCATGAGGTGAGTGGCCAAGTTCTCTCTTCTTCCAGGGGTTGCAGCTCTGAAGTTAACGACAAATCCCATCAATACCCTCGTTCTCCGGCCATTGTCCCTGTCCTGGGTGATGCTGAGCGTTCTCCCTGCTGCTGCTGAACCCCCCCATCCCTGGAGGTGCTCAAGGCCAGGTTGGATGGGGGTTGGAGCCCCCTGATCCAGTGGGAGGGGTCCCTGCCCGTGGAACCGGATGGGCTTTGATATCCCTTCCAACCTCAACCATTCCATGATCCCAAGGGTTGGCCAACACACCAGGGAGGAGGAACTGGATTGGCTTTGAGAGCTCTTCCAACCCAACCCACTCCATGATTCTAAGAAGTTCTTAACTATGAGGGTGATGAAGCACTGGATCCAGTTGCCCAGAGATGTGGGAGATGCCCCATCCCTGGAGGTGCTCAAGGCCAGGTTGGATGGGGCTTGGAGCCCCCTGATCCCATGGGAGGTTTCTCTGCCAGTGGAACTGGCTGGACTTGGAGGTCCCTTCCAACCCAACCCATTCCGTGATTAGGAACTGCAGGAACTGCAGGAACTGGGTTGGAAGAGACCTTTTAAAGTCATCAAGTTCAACCATCATGGAATGGTTTGGGTTGGAAGGGACCTCCAATCCTACCCAGTTCCATGGGCAGGGACACCTCCCTCTGGATCAGGGGGCTCTAAGCCCCACCCAACCTGGCCTTGAACACCTCCAGAGATGGGCAACCACTTCTCCTGACAACCTGTGGCAGCCACCAGTCTTCATCTTGCCAATATTTTTGCCGATCAAGCAGATTTGGGGATACCCGGGGTGCGATAGATGTCACAACCAACAGAGATGGATTTGTCTACGACAGAGTCGTGGTCACCTGCTTCATTCTTGGCATCCATGGAGCAGCTTCCACGTGTCCTCTGGTTTCCTCCTAGGTTGCCAAATTTATCGGCTCTCCGCCGGGCTACGTGGGCCACGAAGAAGGTGGGCAGCTCACCAAAAAGCTGAGGCAGTGTCCGAACGCCGTGGTGCTCTTCGATGAGGTTGACAAAGCCCACCCGGATGTCCTCACCATCATGCTCCAGCTGTTTGATGAGGTAAATCCCTGCTTTGGGAGGGCGGAGTTGGCACTGGGGTGGTTCGGGAGGGCACGGTGCGAGGGGTGATGGGTGTAGGAGATGTCCTGGAGTGGAGCTGAGATGCTCCAGATCAATCCCTTCCAAAAATTGTGAGCCAGGCAGTCTTCTCCGTCTTAACACCAGGAAAGCAGGCGATGCTGAGATCTCCTGGTGGGATAAACAGCATCTTTTTAGGCAAAGAGTCATGGAATGATTGAGGTTGGAGAGGAACTCCAAGCTCATCCAGTCCAACATCAGCCCAAGGCCACCATGCCCACTAAACCGTGTCCTGAAGTCCCACATCCACACGGTTTTGGGACCCCTCCAGGGATGGGGACTCCACCAGTGCCCTGGATAGCGTCTGTCAGGGCTGGACAACCCTTTCCATGAAGGAACTTCTCCCATTGTCCAACCCAAACCTTCTCTGGTGCAACTTGAGGCCATTTCCTCTCGTCCCATCTCCTAGGAGAGGACACCAACCCCTTCCTCACCACAACCTCTTCTCCAGGAGCTGCGGAGAGGTCTCCCCTCAGCCTCCTCTTCTCCAGACCAAACCCCTCCAGGTCCCTCAGCCATTCCCGCAACCCTTGCTTCTCCAGACCCTTCCCCAGCTCCGTTCCCTTCTCCGGACCCGCTCCAGCCCCTCAAGGTCTTTCTTGGGGCCAAAACTGAGCCCAGGATTCAAGGTGTGGCCTCACGACGTCTTCAGGACAATAAAATCCAGTGAAGGGAAGGTTGGAAACTTGAGGAGAAGCGTCCAACTTGGGAATTGGATTGTCCTGTGTCGCTGGGAAGGTGAAAACATGGAGTGGGTTGGGTTGGAAAGGGCCTTAAAGATCATCCATTGCTCCTTGCCGTGGACAAAACTCTTCAGCGAACGCCCTAGGAGGAATCTGGGGCTGCTTCCCAGGGTTTCAGGTGTCTCCAGAGGAAGCCAAAATGCTCCTGGAGATACCTGGGAGGAGTCCTGAAGTGCTACCAGGTGTGGACCTTCCTTAACAGACTCAAAACTCCTTGGGTTGCTACCTTGGAGGAGTCTGGGGCTCCTGAAGGCGTTGTGTACGTTGGGAGAAGGGAGCTGGTGGCTCTCCAGGAAAACTTGGCATCTCCTGGAGGCAACCGAAGCCCCAGGAAGCAGCCCCAGAGTCCTCCAAGTCAGCAAACCAAGGAGTTTTGTCCACGTGGGGCACAGGTCCATGCCATCACCTGGAGAACATGGTCTGTGACTCCGGAGTCTTCTCCTGGTCCTTGGAGATGCTCATCCCAAGGGATACTCAGGCTCCATTGCAGGACCCGAGGGGAGCCATGACCAAGGGTCTCCAGGCTCTGCTCCACACCAGCTTTTCCGTTCCTTTCCAAGATCCTGACGTGTCCTTGGAGGCAACCAACCTCCAGATCTCCGCGCTGGGAGCTTTGGAGACGGTTTTGTTTTTCTTTTTAAGGATTAATAACGTGATTTTTGGGGGGGGCGTAGATCATCGCAGCAGCCAAATGTGAAATCAATTCCTGGACCAAGCGCTTGACAGGGCAATAACCCAACCCTTCATCTCAAGCACTCAACAAGGATTTGCGGCGCCGGGCTGGGTTTCTGCTGCTGGAGAAGCTCCAGCCTGGGGACCTGCGGCGTTTCTCCTTGTTTTTCTCCTTTTTTCAATTTATTAACTGAGAGAACGAGTTCTCTCGAAGGGTTCCTGGGATGTTTTGGTAGGTGGAGGTTGGTGCCACAGCACAGAGACCAGCGCCAGGCTGCCCGGCTGTCGTTTGCCCGGTGATCCTGTGGGCACGAGGGATGCTCTCCGTGGCTTCTTGCCCGGCTTTGGTTCACCAGGTGATCCCGTAGGCGCAAGGGATGCTCTCCGTGGCCTCTTATCATAGAACCATGGAATGGGTTGGGTTGGAAGGGACCTCCAAGCCCAGCCAGTTCCACGGGCAGGGACACCTCCCATGGGATCAGGGGGCTCCAAGCCCCATCCAACCTGGCCTTGGGCACCTCCAGGGATGGGGCAGCCACCACTGCTCTGGGCAACCTGGGCCAAGGCCTCCCCACCCTCAGTGTGAAGAATTTCTTCCTAATGTTCAACCTAAATCCTCCCCTTCCAATTTAAAGCCGTTCTTCCTTGTCCCGTCACTCCAGGTCCTCGGAAAAAGCCCCTCTTCAGCTTTCCAGGAGCCCCTTCAGGTCCTGGGAGGCTGCTGTGAAGTCTCCCCAGAGCCTTCTCCTCTCCAGGCTCAACAACCCCAGCTCTCCCAGCCTGGCCTCGCACAGGAGCTGCTCCAGCCCTGGGATCATCTCCGTGGCCTCCTCTGGCCTCGCTCCAACAGCTCCAGGTCCTTCCTGTGCCCAGGACTCCAGAGCTGGACCCAGGGCTGCAGGTGGGGTCTCCCCCGAGCGGAGCAGAGGGGCAGAACCCCCCCCTCACCTCGCTGGTCCCACCACGTTGGACGCAGCCCAGGATCCCATTGGTTTCTCAACTGGGAGCGCTCGTTGTTGGCTCACATTGAGCTTCTCCTCCCCCAGCACCCCAAGTCCTCCTCCTCGGGGCTGCTCCCAATCCCATCATCCCACACGCCTGGCTTTGGTGTGATGGGCGATCTCATGGCCATGATCGATGCTCTCCATGGCCTCTTGGCCAGCTCTGGTTCACCAGGTGATCCCGTGCTCATGATGGATGCTCTCCGTGGCCTCTTGCCATCACGGCCTCTCCGTCGCCCAGTTCACTCCATTACAACCCAGTTACTTCTGCCTGGTTGGTTCGGTTTTACTGGTTTGGGGTCAGGTTAACAGGTCCTTGAGGTGCCTTCAAACCTTTCCAAAGCCCCATCTGAGCCCTCCTTCAGCCACGGCGCAACGGGGAGCGTCGCACTGACACATCTGGAAGGCTTTGGTGAACATCTGGGCGATGCTGGTGGAGCTGGTGGAGGCACCACTGCTCTGCCCCCCCCCCCTCCCCCGAGAAGAGCCCACATGGGGGTTCAGGTCGTGTCCCAGCACCCCATCCTGAACCTCAGCAGGGCTGAGTGGGGAGCCTGGGCTTCCTCTGAGTCCTTCAGACCTGCCTGAGGGACAACGGCTCTGCTGGAGGGGTGGGACAGAGGCACGAGGTGACAACAGCTTCACCTCCTGGGCATCTCCAGGGCTTAAAAGAAATGGAGCAGCTGAGGGACCTGGGGGGGGGTTGGTCTGGAGCAGAGGAGGCTGAGGGGAGACCTCATTGCTCTCCGCAGCTCCTGGAGAGAAGGTTGGGGTGAGGGTTGGTGTCTTCTCCCAAGGAACGAGGGATGGGATGAGAGGGAACGGCCTCAGGTGGCACCCAAGGAGGTTTAGATTGAAAACTGGGAGAAGTTCCTTCATGGAAAGAGTGGTGAAGCCCAGTGGGAAGGGTTGTCCTGCCCTGGAAGAGGCTGCCGAGGGCAGTGATGGAGTCACCATCCCTGGAGGGGTTCAGAGAAAGTGTGGTTGTGACCCTTGGAGATGTGGTTCAGTGTGCACGGTGGGGTCGGGCTGATGTTGGACTGGATGAGCTTGGAGGTCTTCTCCAACCTCAACGATTCCATGATCCCTTAAACCAAATCCACTCAGGAGGAGACCGGGTCCCGTGTCCCTCTGCCTGGTGTTCCACCCACATCCCGTGGTGCCTCCTCACGCCGCTCGCGTTGTCCGGGTGTTGTTGCAGGGCAGACTGACGGACGGGAAGGGGAAGACCATTGACTGCAAGGATGCCATCTTCATCATGACCTCCAACGTGGCAAGCGACGAGATCGCCCAGCACGCCCTGCAGCTCCGGCAAGAGGCCATGGAGATGAGCAAGAAGAGGCTGGCAGAAAACTTAGGTACCGGTGGTCCTTTTCCCAAATCCTCGTTGTTCCTGAATACATCCTGGAGCTCTGTCTTTGGAGAAGGCTTTATATTCCACCTCTCAGCTCATCCCTCATCCTCTGCTCTCTTCCCTTTATCTCCTCACCCTTTTCGTTCTGGCAGGACCTTCCCAAATGCTTCTTAGAAGAGGTTGGGGCTGGTAGAGGTCTTCACTTTAAGAGGAAAAGGTTTGTTTCGTAGAGTCATGGAATCATTAAGGTGGGAAAAGACCTCTAAGATCATCCAGTCCAACCATCAGCCCAGCCCACTGTGGCTGCTAAACCAGGTGGACCTTCCAAAAGGATCTGAGCTTGATCCAGGTTGGGTGGAGAATAGATTGGGAGCAGCCCCGAGAAGAAGGACTTTGTGGGGTGGTGGGGGAGAAGCTCAACGTGAGCCAACAACGAGCGCTCCCAGTCGAGAAACCAACGGGATCCTGGGCTGCACCCAAAGCCGTGGGACCAGCGGGGTGAGGAGGGGGTTCTGCCCCTCTGCTCCGCTCGGGGGAGACCCCACCTGCAGCCCTGGGTCCAGCTCTGGAGTCCTGAGCACAGGAAGGACCTGGAGCTGTTGGAGCGAGGCCAGAGGAGGCCACGGAGATGATCCAAGGGCTGGAGCAGCTCCTGTGCGAGGCCAGGCTGGGAGAGTTGGGGTTGTTGAGCCTGGAGAGGAGAAGGATCTGGGGAGACCTTGGAGCAGCTTCCAGGATGGAAAGGGGCTCCAGGGAAGGTGGGGAGGAGCTCTTGGTCAGGGAGTGCAGGGATGGGACGAGGGGAAGGGTTTGGAGCTGCGAGAGGGGAGACTGAGATGAGATCTGAGGGAGAAATGTTCTCCTGTGAGGGTTGCCCCAAGCAGCGGTGGCTGCCCCATCCCTGGAGGTGCCCAAGGCCAGGTTGGATGGGGCTTGGAGCCCCCTGATCCAGTGGGAGGTGTCCCTGCCCATGGAACTGGGTGGGCTTGGAGGTCCCTTCCAACCCAACCCATTCCATGATCCAATGGGTTTTCCACGTTCCTGGTCACTGTCTCTTCCGTTTTCGTGCTGAGGAGCAGCTGCCAAAGCGTTAATGCAGAACCTTTCAGCTGCAACCGGAGCGCGTAAAGGACACCGCGTCGCCGCGACTGAACTTTGAGGAGTAACATTTCCAAATGCCAAGGGGTCGCTCCCGCGTGAAGAAAGCATCGCATTTTAATTTCTAGGACTCTTCAGCGAGCGAGCGCGGCTGGAAAACCCATTCCAGGTCGGAAAGCTGCCCCCAGTTGGGTTCCCTGAAGCTCCTTGTGATTTGTGGAGCCCTCGGCTTGGAGATCCTCCCACAGGTGGTGGCCAGGAGGTCACCGTGAAGGCCTGGATGGGGAAGATAAGAGGGAAGGAGCTCCTTCCGCAGCCTCTCGACATCGGCGAGCGGGAGCAGGAGATGTTGGAGGTGGCAAAGGGGAATGGTGGTGGCAGCTTCTGCCTTCTCCAGTTCTCCTCTTCTGGAATGCCGTGCCGGATTCCTGGTAGACCACCCCCTTGGGTTCTTGTAGCAGGACATAGAGAAGTCAAATGGGTCAAATCCCTGGAAGCAAAGACCTCCACACCATTCAGACCCCGTGATTGAGCTGCACCACAGTGAGGTCTCCACCTGGGATGGAAGGAGATGGAATTCCAAACCCGTTCCATTCGCTGCTGGTGTTGATCCAGAGGATCCCAAGTCCTTCTGCCACAGCTGGGGGTGCAGTCGTCCTCATTGAGGCTTCCGAGTTGGGAAGGGCTCCCAGCACCCAGCGAGGGTCTCTTTCCACCACCCTGCATGTTGGGATCCCACCCAGAGCACCTTGGATGTGAGGGGGCGTGGAATGGCTTGGTTGGACAAGACCTTGGAGATCATCGAGTCCAACCGTCCCTGTCCACCACTAAACCAGATCCCTGAGCTCCTCACCCACCCATCTTCTAAACCCCTCCAGAGATGGAAACTCCACCACCACTTTCAGTGCCTGAGAACCCTTTTGGTGAAGAAATTTCTCCCGGTGTCCAACCTGAACCTCCCCTGGTGCAACTTGAGGCCATTTCCTTGTCCCATCCCTCGTTCCTTGGGAGGAGACACCAACCCCCACCTCCTTTCCGGAGCCATGAGGTCTCCCCTCAGCCTCCTTTTCTCCAGGCTGAACAACCCCAGGTCCCCCAGCTGCTCTGGTTCTCCAGCCCCTTCCCCAGCTCCGTTCCCTTCTCTGGACACACTCCAGCCCCTCAAGGTTCCTCTTGGAGTGAGGGGCCCAAAACTGAACCAAGGATTTGAGGTGTGGCCTCACCAGGAGGTTGATCCCTTCCCTGCTCCTGGTGGCCACCACATGGCTGATCCAAGCCAGGATGCTGGTGGCCTTCTTGGCCACCTGGGCCACTGCTTCATGAAGTAGAACGTGGGGTTAAGTGTGAGAAGGTGTGGGAAGAGGCGAGGCTGCAGGGACAAGGAGGAAGATGAATTTGGGTGGTGGACACGTTAAACCCTACCGTGAGATGGAAGGGGGCAGATTTAGATGGGACATCAGGAAGAAATTCTTGACAGTGAGGGTGGGGAGGCCCTGGCCCAGGGTGCCCAGAGCAGTGGTGGCTGCTCCATCCCTGGAGGTGCTCAAGGCCAGGTTGGATGGGGCTTGGAGCACCCTCATCCAGTGGGAGGGGTCCCTGCCCATGGAACTGGCTGGGCTTGGAGGTCCCATCCAACCCAACCCATTCCATGTTTCTCTGATCAACACTGGTCTGGGAGTGCCTCCTGCTCTCCAAACCTCCAGGATGGAACTCCTGGGGATGAAGAGCAGCAGTGAAGACCCAGACTTGCTGTCCGATGTGGACATCCTGCTGCCAAGTCAGGCGCATTCGATGGCTCACATGGAGGCTCCAAATCCATTTGGAGCTTCCCTTTGGACCCTCACCTCCCCCTTCTCAGGTGGCTTTGCTCCTCCATCCCCCAGGAACCGGCTGGACAGGAGGCCCATGTTCCTCCTTCCCCACCAACACCTCTGTCCTCCTGTCTTGCAGATGACGTCCAGATGACCGACAAGATAACCATCTCCAAGCAGTTCAAGGAGAAGGTCATTCGCCCCATCCTGAAGGTACGGATGCTTTGTCATGGCTTTTGTTTCAGGTGTCCTCAGCTTTGGTCGTGGTGCCGTATCCATCGTCCTCCTCCCTCCGGGCCATCTCCCAGCTGGACAGGCAGGGAGAGTTGAGGTTGTCCAGCCTGGAGAAGAGAAGGCTCCAAGGAGACCTTAGAGCAGCCAGAATGGGGCTATGGGTTGTCCAGAGAAGTGATGGTTGCTCCATCCCTGGAGGTGCTCAAGGCCAGGTTGGATGGGGCTTGGAGCTCCCTGACCCAGTGGGAGGTGTCCCTGCCCATGGAACTGGATGAGCTTGGAGGTCACTTCCAACCCAACCCATCCCATGATTCCATGATAAGAAGCTGGGTCAGAGCCCAGCACGAATCAAGAACAGCTCTTCTTATCGGCCCCTCGTGCTCTTGTGGTAGAGCAACAGTGTGGGACAAGACAGGGAAACGTGGGATGGGAAGTCCTACTCTGGGATCTGAAGGTTCACTGCTCTCCTGGGATCGTGGTTGCTCAGCGCTGGTTCTGCTGGGACCGGGATAAACGTGACCACAACGACCCATCCCGATGATTGAGTTTAAGATGTTGCTGAAGGCCTTCAGGACCAAGGGTTGGACCTCCTGGTGGGAGGCTGAGGTTGGAGCCTCTGGCACAGCCGGAGAGCAGCGAGGGGGTCGCCGTAAGTGGCTCGGGCAGGAGGAAGCAGCAGGGGAGGTTGGAGCCGGGCGAGCTCGGCAGGAGAAACGATTTTCAAGGTCCTCTTACCACCTCCAGTAGGAGAATTCCTCCTGTGAGCCACGCTGAGAAGTTCTCCTGGTGACCCAAGATCTGGACTTCCAGCTCCGTGGCACGGGGTGGGGTGGCTGCATGGACACAGGAGCTCTCGGAGGTGGAGATGATCCCTGGGGAGCTTCTCCTGTGGCATCTCCAGCCCTGCTCCCTGCTGACCTTCACCCTCGTCCTCCAGGCTCACTTCCGACGGGACGAATTCTTGGGCAGAATCAACGAGATTGTCTATTTTCTCCCCTTTTGCCACTCGGAGCTCATCCAGCTCGTCAACAAGGAGCTCAATTTTTGGGCCAAGAAGGTAAAAATCCATCCCTGGTCTTGGAGGTCTCTTCCCAAGAGATGCAGGAGCAGGAGGAAATCCCTGCATGAGCCTTCATCCCGTTGACGGGGGAGATGAAGGAATGGACATCTTCACTGTGTTCAACGCGAGGGGACCCTGCTCTGGAGGGGAGAGACCTCTTGGGGTGGTGGGGATGGTTCCACCTGTGGTGGGACCATAGGGAGAGGAGGGACCTCTTGGGAAGGTGGGAATGGTTCCACCTGTGGTGGGACCATTGGGAGGGATCTCTTGGGAAGGTGGGGATGGTTCCACCTGTGGTGGGACCATTGGGAGGGACCTCTTGGGTTGGTGGGGATGGTTCCACCTGTGATGGGACCATTGGGAGAGGAAGGACTTCGTGGGATGGTTCCACCTGTGGTGGAACGAGGATGAGCTTTGGACCGCATTCCGAGACATCGTTGATCTCGTTGGCCTCAATGGGAATTAGGGAACCTCTGACCTGGTGAAGCTCATCTGGGACGTCCCCATCCCACTGGGACGTCCCCAGGCACGAAGGAGCGGGGTTGCTGGAAGGCACTGGTGACTCTTCCTCCTCTTCTTCACCCGGCAGGCCAAGGCGAGGCACAACATCACCCTGCTTTGGGACAGGGAGGTCATGGATGTGTTGGCTGATGGCTACAACCTCCACTACGGAGCGCGATCCATCAAACACGAGGTGAGACCCAAGCGTGGACATCACCCTCCTGCGGGAGGAGATCCCGAGAGCTTCCAAAGGGGGGTCCATGGGCGGTGGGAGGGAAGGACATGGCCAGAAGGAGACAGGGATGAAGAAGGATGAGCAGGAGGTTCTGGGCTTCCCAAGGGTGGGAAGAAGAGCTGCCCGGCTTCCCAGGAAGCTGCTGCAGGGATCTGGGATGGGTGTTCCTTCTCCAAGGGGAGCAGGGGTTGGGATGGGTTTTCCTTCTCCAGGTGGAGCAAGGGGTTGGGGTGGGTTTTCCAGGTGGAGTAGAGGTTTGGGATGGATTTTTCCAGGAGGAGCAAGGAATGGGGATGGATTTTCCAGGTGGAGCAGAGCTTTGGGATGGGTTTTCCAGGTGGAGCAGGGATCTGAGATGGGTTTTTGAGGTGGAGCAGGGGTCTGGGATGGATTTTCCAGGTGGAACACGGGTTTGGGATGGCTTTTTCCAGGTGGAGCAGGGGTTTGGAATGGGTTTTCCAGGGGGAGCAGGAATCTGGGATGGGTTTTCCTTCTCCACGTGGAGAAGGGGATTGGGATGGGTTTTCCTTCTCCACATGGAGCAGGGAATGGGGATGGGTTTTCCAGGTGGAACACAGGTCTGGGATGGATTTTTCCAGGTGGAGCAGGGGTCTAGGATGGGTTTTCCAGGTGGAACAGGAGTTCAGGATGGATTTTCCAGGTGGAACACGGGTTTGGGATGGGGTTTTGAGGTGGAGCAGGGGTTTGGGATGGGTTTTCCATGTGGACCAGGGATTTCAGGTGGGTTTTCCAGGTGGAACGGCGCGTTGTGAACCAGCTGGCAGCTGCCTACGAGCAGGACCTGCTGCCGAGGGGCTGCACCTTGCGGATCGCGGTGGAGGACTCGGACAAGCAGCTGCTGAAAACCAAGGACAACGCTTCCCCCGGAGCGGAGAAAGCCAAGACTCCCACCCTGCGGCTGGAGATCGTGGAGAAGGACAGCAAATCCCGCAAAACTGGACATCCAGGCACCTCTGAACCCGGAAAACATCACTTACTTCTTGTAGGCAGCGACCAGAGGTCCTGGAGCTGCTCCTGCAGGAACGTGCGTGGACAATAAACCAACCCCGAGACCCGGAGCGCGCGATGTGGCCACCCGGGGCAAAGCCACCTTCTCCACATGTCCCACCGCTGCTCCGGGGTCGGAGCTGCTCCGGGATGGGCGTGGAATGGGCTGGAGCTGGGGCTGCGGGTGGTGAGGACGTGGAGACGGAGGCACTTGGGGTTTTGCTTGGTGCGAGGGAAGGTGGTGGAGCTTTGGGAGGAAGGGGAAAATGGATTTCAGGGCGTACGGAAGCCACAGGGTTGTCCTTCTCCAGGTGGAGCAGGAGTTTGGGATGGGTTCTCCTTCTCCAGGTGGAGCAGGAGTTTGGGATGGGTTCTCCTTCTCCAGGTGGAGCAGGAGTTTGGGATGGGTTCTCCTTCTCCAGGTGGAGCAGGAGTTTGGGATGGGTTTTCCAGGTGGAGGTGGGGGTTGGGATGGGTTGGGGTGTCCTGCCCAGGTAGGATTTATCATTCCCTGCGGTGGGTTCTGAGCTGGACGAAGGCTGGAGATGGATCTGAGCGTGGAACAGCTCGGCTTGAGGACCCTCCCGGCGCCCACACTCTGTGTTTTCCGTATTTCCCTTTATTCCAATAAAGGCGCCGTGCACACGTGGTCTCCTGGCTCTGGGAACGGGGGGGCAAAGAGCTGGGGGTTCCAGGACACGTCCTGAGGGCTCCGACAGCTCCTGCTCACGACTCCCTGTCCTGGCCCGGCGATGTCCTGCTGCATCCCGGGATGGGAAAGCCACCAGCGGTGGCCAAGGAGGCCACCAGCATCCTGGCTTGGATCAACCATGGGGTGGCCACCAGGAGCAGGGAAGGGATCAACCTCCTGGTGAGGCCACACCTCGAATCCTTGGTTCAGTTTTGGGCCCTTCACTGCAAGAAGGACCTTGAGGTGCTGGAGTGTGTCCAGAGAAGGGAACGGAGCTGGGGAAGGGGCTGGAGAACCAAGGGTTGTGGGAGCGTCTGAGGGACCTGGGGGAGGGGGATGGTCTGGAGAAGAGGAGGCTGAGACCTCATCGCTCTGGAAAGGAGGTTGGGGCGAGGTGGGGGTTGGTGTCTCCTCCCAAGGAACGAGGGATGGGACGAGAGAAGTTGCACCACGGGAGGTTGAGGTTGGACACCAGGAGAAGTTCCTTCATGGAAAGGGTTCTCAGGCCCTGGAAAACCAGGGAGGTGGTGGAGTCCCCATGCCGGGAGGGGTTTAGACGAGGGGTGGATGAGGTGCCCAGATCTGGTTCGGTGCTGGACGGGCGCGGCGGGACCTGATCGCAAAGGTCTTCTCCAACCAAGCCCTTCCCTGATCCTATGATCCCGCTCCACTCCTGCGTTTCGTATCCCAGCTTTATCCTGGGTGTCCACGCGGTCCCGGGACCAAAGGCACCCAGCCCGGACGAACGGAACGATGTCCGTCTCCAGGGTGGCAGCGAGAGGGTGGTGGAGCTGGAGAGGGTGAGGCTGTTCCATCACCCAGGGACCAGGACGAGGAGCTCCAGAGCCCGGGGGTCGGGATGGGGTCCCTGTCCCCAAGGACACAAGGATGGGAGTCCCAGAGGATGCCATGCCATGCTCTGCCATGCCACGCCATGCCATCCTCTGCCATGCCATTCCGTGCTCTGCCATCCTCTGCCATGCCATGCTCTGCCATGCCATGCCATGCTGTGTTGTGCCAGGTCACGCCGTGCCATTGTATGCCGTGCTGTGCCAATCTCTGCCATGCTTTATGGTGCCAGGCCATGCCCTGCCACCCTGTTCCATGACAAGCTCTGCCATGCCATGTCACACTGTGCCGTGCTGTCCTGTGCCATCCTGTGTCATGCCACCCCATTCCATGTGATGCTGCATTGTGCTATGCTATGCCGTGCCGTTCCATGCCATGCTGTGCCAATCTCTGCCATGCTTTATGATGCCATGCCATGCTACTCCATGCCATGCTGTTGTGCTCCTGCCATGCCATGCCCGTGCTGTGCCAATCTCCACCATGCTTTATGGTGCCATACCATGCCATTCCATGCTGTCCCATGCCATGCCATGCTGTTCCATGCCATGCTGTGCCTTTCCTGTCATTCCATTCCATTCCATTCCATTCCATTCCATTCCATGTTGTGGCAGGCCATGCCACGCCATCCCATGCCATGCTGTGCCAATCTCTGCTGTGCTTTATGGTGCCATTCCATGCTATCCCATGCCATACTCTTCCATGCCCTGCCCTGCCACCCAATTCCATTCCATGCCACGCCACACCATTCCCTGCCATCCCATTCCATTCCAAGCCACCCCATGCCATGCCGTGCCACCCACCACACCCCCATCGCCACCTCCCACCCTGGGCAGCGCCAGGGGGCTCAGGACCCTCTCCCAGTCACCACTCCTGGCACAGCACGGGGGCTCCCTCAGTGCCCCCCAGGTCCCCCCGCCGTGGGGCCTGGTAGCAGCCGGACAATGCGATCCGGGGGGGCTCTGCCAGGCCTGGGCAGGGGGGGGGCTTTGGCACCGGAGACAAAGGGACCGCGGCGACGGAGGCCACTGGCATCTTGGGGCGCAGGAGCAGGACTTGGGGGGGCACCTTGGGTGACCGGGGCTGGGGGTGATGCCAGGGGGCACTGGAGCCACCAAGGGGCCTGGGGACACGGGGAGTGGCAAGGGGGTCACATCAAAAGCCGGGGGGGGGGGGGGGGGGGTGTCACATCCAGCACCAGGGTCCTGGGGCCACCTGGGCACACGGCCCCTGCGTCACAGAGGGTCCCCAGAGCATGGGGGGAGGCAGGGATGGGGGCGACCCTGTCCCCATGGGTGGAGGGGTCCCCGTCCCCAAGAATACAGGGATGGGGTCCCTCTCCCCATGGCTGGGGGTCACAGCCTTGTCCCCAAGGATGCCTGAATGGGGGCGTCCTTGTCCCCAAGGTGGGGGGGGGGTCCCTATCCCCAAGGCTTGGGGGGGGAGGTCCCTATCGCCGAGGTTTGGGGGGAGTCCCTATCCCCAAGGCTGGGGGAGGTCCCTATCGGCGAGGATGCGGGGGGGGGAGGGTCCTTGTCCCCACGGTGGGGGGGGGGGGGTCCCTATCCCCGAGGATGCAGGGATGGGGGGGGAGGGGGGGGGGGTCCCTGTCCCTATCCCCGAGGACGCAGGGATGGGGGGGGGTCCCTGTCCCTATCCCCGAGGACGCAGGGATGGGGGAGGGAGGGTTGTGTGGGGGGGTCCCTATCCCCAAGGATGCAGGGATGAGGGGGGGGGGGGGGGAGGGGGGGGGTTTCCTATCCTCGAGGATGCAGGGATGGGGGGGGGTGTCCCTGTCCCTATCCCCGAGGATGCAGGGATGGGATGAAGCTGCAGGGATACAGGGGGTCCCCATCCTTCTCCCCCCACTCCTTGGCCTGCCCCTCCCTCTCCCCTCCCCCCACCCCCCCCATCCTGCCCCCCCCGGGCAGCAGCAGCAGCAGCTCCTTGCGTGGCAGATTGCAGCCTAATTAGTTTAGAGGGAAAACTTAATTGAATTAAGTTTTTCACAAGTCCAGGAGGCTGCCAGGAGGGGCCCTCGCTCCGCGCCAGCCCCCGGCCCCCCCAGATTGAATTAACTTGTTTAGCAACCTGCCCGCTTCGGCCGGCGCAGCTGGGCTGGGGGGCACCCGCGGCCCCCCCCACCCCACACCCCCCACCCCCAAAACTGGGGTCCCCGAGGTGGGGGAGAGAGTCTGGAGTAGCGAGGGGGGGGGCGGGGGGGGGGGGACCAGAGCTGGGATGTGGGGTGTGGGGAAGGAGATGGGGATGGATGCGGGGTGGGAAGGGGGGTGGGGTGGGATGTGGGGTGGGATGTGGGGTGGGAAGAGGGGTGGGATGCGAGGTAGGATGTGGGGTGGGAAGAGGGGTGGGATGCCGGGGAAGGATGCAGGATGTGGGGCGGGATGTGGGGATGGATGTGGGGCAGAACAGGGGGTGGGAGGTGGAGCAGGATGCAGATGTGGGGCAGGAGATGAGGGAGGATGCGGGGTGGGATGCGGGGATGGATGCGGGGGAAGGATGCAGGATGTGGGGTGGGATGGGGCAGGATGTGGGGCAGGAGATGGGGAAGGATGCAGATGTGGGGCAGACCAGGTCGCACCCCCATTCCCAGTTCCAGCCCCACAAGACCCAGGCAGGATCCAACCCCAACCCCACCCTTCCCCCCACCCCGCTATGGGGCAGCGACCCCCAACCCCCCCCCCCCTCCCCGGGGGAAGCACAAAGCGGTGGCGCCTTTGAAATCCCCCCCAGTGAAAGTGTTTGTCCTGAAAAACCCCAAATCTCCCCAAATCCGCCCCATGAGGGGGAGGGGGGGGCCCAGTGGGGGGGCCTTTGGAATTCAACTGGGATGGGATGGGATGGGATGGGGATGGAGATGGGGATGGAGGTGGGGATGGGGATGGAGATGGAGATGGGGATGGGGATGGGGATGGGGATGGGGATGGGGATGGGGATGGGGATGGAGATGGAGATGGGGATGGGGATGGGGATGGAGGTGGGGATGGGGATGGGGATGGAGGTGGGGATGGGGATGGGGGATGGAGATGGAGATGGGGATGGGGATGGGGATGGAGGTGGGGATGGGGATGGGGATGGAGGTGGGGATGGAGGTGGGGATGGGGATGGGGATGGGGATGGGGATGGGGATGGGGATGGGGATGGGGATGGAGATGGAGATGGGGATGGGGATGGGGATGGAGATGGAGATGGGGATGGGGATGGGGATGGAGGTGGGGATGGGGATGGGGATGGAGGTGGGGATGGGGATGGGGATGGGGATGGGGATGGGGATGGGGATGGGGATGGGGATGGGATGGGGATGGGATGGAGATGGAGATGGGGATGGGGATGGGGATGGGATGGAGATGGGGATGGGGATGGAGATGGAGATGGGGATGGGGATGGGGATGGGGATGGGGATGGAGGTGGGGATGGGGATGGAGATGGAGATGGAGATGGGGATGGGGATGGGGATGGAGATGGGGATGGGGATGGAGATGGAGATGGGGATGGGATGGAGATGGGGATGGGGGATGGGGATGGAGATGGAGATGGGGATGGGGATGGGGATGGGGATGGGGATGGGGATGGGGATGGGGATGGAGATGGGGATGGGGATGGGATGGGGATGGGGATGGGGATGGGGATGGAGATGGGGATGGAGATGGAGATGGGGATGGGATGGGGATGGAGATGGAGATGGAGATGGAGATGGAGATGGAGATGGGGATGGAGATGGAGATGGGGATGGGGATGGGGAGGGAGATGGGGATGGGGATGGGGATGGAGATGGAGATGGAGATGGGGATGGAGATGGGGATGGAGATGGGGATGGAGATGGAGATGGAGATGGGGATGGGGATGGAGATGGGGATGGAGATGGGGATGGAGATGGGGATGGATGGAGATGGAGATGGGGATGGAGATGGAGATGGGGATGGAGATGGGGATGAGATTGGAGATGGTGATGGAGATGGAGATGGAGATGGGGATGAAGATGGAGATGGAGATGGAGATGGGGATGGGAGATGGAGATGGAGTTGGTGATGGAGATGGAGATGGGGTGGGATGGAGGGATGGGGATGGGGATGGGAGGGAGATGGGGATGGGGATGGGGATGGGGAGGAGATGGGGATGGGGGAGGGTGATGGAGATGGAGATGGAGTTGGAGTTGGGATGGGTTGGATTGGGTTGGGATGGGTTGGGTTGGGGGATGGGTTGGGGGATGGGATGGGTTGGGATGGGATGGGGATGGGTGGGGTGGGGATGTGGGATGGGTTGGGTGGTTGGGTTGGGGTGGGATGGGATGGGTGGGATGGTTGGGTTGGGATGGGATGGGGATGGATTGGGGGGTGGGTTGGGATGGGATGGAACAGGACGGGGACGGGCCCCAGTTCCGTGGCCCCCTCTGAGCTCCGAGGCTGCCGCCCCGCTCCTGGGTTGGGGGGGTGTGTGTGGATATGAATGTGGATGCTGAGGCGGGGCGGGGGGGGGGGGGGTTGCGAAGCTTCTGAGCTCCCACGAAGGGTTAAGACGGGTTTGGGAGCGGGGAGGGGGGGTGTCGGCTCCGCCCGCCCCCCGCCATCCCCGGGCGATATTGTCATGCAAAGCCCCCGGCGGGCCCCCCTTTGTCCGCCGCCCCCCCCGCTCCGCTATATCACGGGGCGGGGGGGGGTGGGCGAGCGGCAGCCGCTCCGCGCTCGCCATGGACTACTCCTACCTCAACTCCTACGATTCCTGCGTGGCCGCCATGGAAGCCTCCGCCTACGATTTCAGCCCCTGCAGCCAGGCGGGCTCCTTCCAGTACGGCCCGGTGCGGGGGGGCTTCGCCGGACCCGCCTGCCCCCCCCTCGCCCCCGCCAGCTGTGCCCTGGGTGCCCTCCGCGACCACCAACCCTCGCCCTACTCGGCAGGTAAGGGACACCGACCCCCCCCCCCACCCCCCCACCCCGGGAACCCCACACCCCCCCTCCCCCCCCCCAAATGGGGAACCCAGCCCGGACCCCTTCCCCCAAAACGGGGAACGCACCCCCAAAACAGGAAACCCATCCCGCATCCCGGACTTCCCCCAAAATGGGGAACCCAGCCTGGACCCCCCCCCAAAACGGGGAACGCACCCCCCCCCAAACGGGGAGCTCAGCCCGAAACGGGGAATCCATCCCGGACCCCTCCCTCCCCCAAAACGGGAAATGCACCCCCAAAACGGGGAGCGCTCTCCCAAAAACGGGGAACCCAGCCCGGATCCCCCCTAAAACGGGAAATGCACCCCCGAAACGGGGAACCCAACCTGGAACGTCTGTGTGTGTCTCCACCCCCCCCAGTTAAAACGGGGAAATCACCCCCCCCAACCGGGCAAACCCAGCCCAGACCCCCCCAAACGGCCCCCCCCCCCGCCCCGCCGAAACGGGGAACGCATCCCCCCAAAGCGGGGAACGAACCCCCGAAACGGGGAACCCATCCCGAACACCCCACCCCCCCCCCCAAAAAAAAAAACGGGAAACCCCCGTCCAAAACGGGGAACCCAGCCCAAAACGGCAAAACCCAGCCCGGACCCCCACCCCCCCCCCCCCCGCCCCAAACCGGGGAGCTCGATCCCGAAACGGGGGACCACACCACCCCTACCCCCCCCGAAGACGAGGAACGCACCCCCCAACCGGGGAACCCAGCTCGGACCCCCCCAAAACGGGGCCGCCGCCTCCCCGAACGGGGCTCATCGGGATTCGGGGGCAGCCCCGCCGTCGGGGCCACCGGTACCCGGTAACGCCGGCGCCCGGTACCATCGGTCCCCCGTGCCCGGTAATGTCAGGGATATCCGGTAAAATCGGTTCCCGCTGCAGTCGGTGCCCGGGAACGTCAGTGATGCCCGATACCATCGGTCCGGGTGCCCGGTAACGTCGGGGATGCCCGGTAAAATCGATACCCGCTGCAGCCGGTGCCCGGTAACGTTGGTACTCGGTGCCGCTGGTGCCTGGTACCGGCGGTTCTCGATGCCATCAGTGCCCGGTAACGTGGATGCCCGGTGCCACCGGTTCCCGCTGCTGTCGGAGCCGCAAACCGCCGGTGCTCGATGCGGTCGGTTCGCACTGCAGCCGGTGCCCGGTAACGTTAGTTTTCGATGCTGTCGGTGCCCGGTACCGTGGGTTCCCGCGGCAGCCCCGCTGCCCGGGGACCGCCGGTGCTCTATGTTTTCTGTTCCCACTGCAGCCGGTGCCCGGTAAGGGGCGTTTTCGATGCTATCGGTGCCCGGTAACGGTGATTTTCGATGCCGTTGGTGCCCAGTGCCGCCAGTTCCCGCTGCAGTCGGTGCCCGGTACCGCCGGCGCTGGATGCCGTCGATGCCCGGTACTGCCGGTTCCTGCTGCAGTCGGTACCTGGCATCGCCGGTGTCCGATGCTGTCTGTTCCCGTTGCAGTCGGTGCCCGGTAACGTGATGCTCGATGCTTTCCTTGCCCGGTGCAAACCGATTCTCGATGCCATCGGTGCCCCGTGCTGCCGGTTCCCGTTGCGATCGGAGCCCCCGACCGCCGGTGCTCGATGCAGTCGGTTCCGTTGCAGCCGGTGCCCGGTACCATCGGTGCCCGCGGCAACCGGGACCCGGTAACCGTTGGTGTTCGATGCCATCAGTGCCCGGGGTACCGCCAGTTCCCGCTGCAGCAGCCGGTGCCCGGTACCACCGGTGCTCAGTGCCGTCGATACCGTTGATTCCCGGGACAGTCAGTGCCCGGTACCACCGGTGCTCAGTGCAGTCGGTTCCCGTTGCAGCCGGTGCCCGGTACCGTTGTGTTCGATGCCATCAGTGCCTGGTACCGCTGTTCCCCGTTGCAGTCGGTGTCCGGGACTATCGATTCTCGATGCCACCGGTTCCCGTTGCAGCCGGGGCCCCAGACCGCCGGTGTTCGATGCAGTCGGTGCCCGTTGCAGCCGCTGCCCGGTGCTGTCCATTCTCGATGCCATCAGTGTCCGGTGCCACCGGTTCCCGCTGCAGTCGGTGCCCGACACGGCTGGTTCCCGTTGCAGCCGGTACTCGGTGGCCGCCGGTGCTGTCAGGGCTCGATACCATCGGTAACGGCTGCTGCTGGTGCTCGGTAACTGCGGTATTCGGTGCAATCGATTCCCGGCACCGGCAGTGCCCGATGCCATCGATTCCCGGTACCTGTGGTAACCGGTCCCCCTCATTCCCGGTCCCCCTCGACCGCCGATGCCGGTAGTGCTCGGTCCCCTCTGTTCCCGGTCCTCTTGATTCCCGGTCCCTTCGATTCCCGGTGCCGCCCGTGCCCGGTGCCCTCAGTTCCTGGTCCCGTCTATTTCTGGTGCCGCTGATGCCCGGTGCCATCGACTCCCGGTGCTGCCGGTGCCGCCGATGCCCGGTCCTCTGAATTCCCGGGGCCGCCGGTGCCCGTGCCCTCCATTCCCAGTGCCACCGATATCCAGTGCCATCGATTCCCGGTGCTGCCGGTGCTCGTTGCCATCAATTCCCGGTGCCCTCGATTCCCCGGTGCCCTCGATTCCCGGTGCTGCCGGTGCCCGGTGCCATCAATTCCCGGTGCCATCAATTCCCGGTGCTGACGGTGCCATCAATTCCCTGTGCCATCAATTCCCGGTGCTGACGGTGTCATCAATTCCCGGTGTCCTCGATTCCCGGTGTCCTCGATTCCGGTGCTGTCCGGTTCCATCAATTCCTGGTGCCATCAATTCCCGGTGCTGACGGTGTCATCAATTCCCGGTGCCCTCGATTCCCGGTCTCCTCGATTCCCGGTGCTATCAATTCCGGTGCCATCAATTCCCGGTGCCATCAATTCCGGGTCTCCTCGATTCCCGGTGCTGACGGTGTCGTCTATTCCCGGTGCCTTCGCTTCCCGGTGCTGCCGGTGGTGCCCGGGGGCTGGGCGGGGGTCGCCCTGGCCGGACCCCCCCCCCCCCCCCTCCGCTTTCGTTGCCATCGCGAATGCGCCCACAACGACGGAGCCGCCGAACGGTACCGGCTGCCCCCCCGGGCCCCGCTGCCCCCCTGGCTCCGCTCCCGCCGCCTGGGACCCCGGTCCCCACCGAGGGGGAGGGCGGCGGACACGAACGGGACCGGGCCCGTTCAGGCCGTTGCGGAGCAGAGCCCGGTGCATCCGTGCCCGGTCCATCCTGCCCAGTGCATCCCTGCCCGGTGCATCAATCTCAGTCCATCCCTGCCCGGTCCATCCTGCCCAGTGCATCCCTGCCCGGAGCATCCCTGCCCGGTGCATCCGTGCCCTGTCCTGCCCCATCCATCCCTGCCCAGAGCATCCGTGCCCTGTCCTGCCCGGTGCATCCCTGCCCAGAGCATCCGTGCCCGGTCCATCCCTGCCTGGTTGATCAATCCCAGTCTATCCCTGCTTGGTCCATCCCTGTCCAGTCCATCCTGCCTGGACCATCTGTGCCCGGTCCATCGTGCCCGGTCCGTCAATCTCAGTCCATTCGTGTTTGGTCCATCCTGCCCGGAGC